>CM054060.1:406626035-407026218 GCA_028641055.1 Alopecurus myosuroides | reverse complement strand
ATCTCTTTCTTTTGGTGTTCTTTTGAGAAAAAAGTTTTAAAATAAGTTGTGACAATAAATAATGTGTTTATGAGTGTTAGGCTTGTGTTGAAACTGAACCATGTGAATTTATTATTTCGATTTGCACTAACGTTGCTAATGAAGATTGTGAGAAGTTTGGTGTGAAGGAAGTTTTCAAGGGTCAAGAGAAGAGGATGATATGACGTGATCAAGAAGAGTGAAGAGCCTAAGCTTGGGGATGCCCCGGTGGTACATACCAGAAAATTCCAAGAATACTCAAGCATCTAAGGTTGGGGATGCCCAAGGCATCCCTTTCTTCATCGACAAATTATCAGGTCACTTCTAGTGAAACTATATTTTTATTCGGTCACATCTTATGTGCTTTACTTGGAGCGTCTTTTATTTTTGTTTTAAGTTTGTTTGGTTTTCTTTGCTGTAATAAATAGTTGGATCCTAGCATATTTGTTTGGGAGAGAGACACGCTCCTCTTTTTCGTTAGAATACTCTTGTGCTTCATTTATATTTGTTGAGTATTCATGATTAGATATTTTAGTGCTTCCAGCTCTTTTTTTGCATGCATCCTTTGTTCAGAGCTGTTAGCTTTTGTAGTTAGGTGGTTCTCATATGCGTGTTTGCTTGGAAATAGGAATGCTATTGTGATAGTTGGTATAGTGGAAAAGATTGCATGGTCTTGTAGATCACTAAACTGCTTCACTTGAATCATTGATGTTGTTTTGTGATATTAATTTGCTTAATGGATAAACGGGAAGGACTAGTAAGCATAAACTTTTAATGGTTGGTCTAAGAAACTTGAAACTGTGCGACACTTAAATTAACATCTGAGAAACAATGGTCTATGATTGCTACGAGTCATACATTTCCGATCGGCCTTTTGTTACGCGCTACGGTCGGGGTAGCTAACAGTGACTTGTCACTGCCATGGACCATCTTGGAGTGATTTGCATTGTTCCTTGTCAGATGATTTGCTTGATGTAATCTTTTAACTTGTGAGTCTATGTTGCAGTTCCTGGCACTTCCACCATCCATATTTGCTAGCCTCTTCGGTACTGTGCATTGCCCTTTCTCACAATGAGAGTTGGTGCAAAATTCGCCAGTGCATCCAAATACCGTGGGAGGACTTTGTTCTCCTACACATAAGCCCATATATTCTTCCTCAAAACAGCCACCATACCTACCTATCATGGTATTTCCATAGCCATTTCGAGATATATTGCTGCACAACATCCACCTCCATTATGTTACTTGATGATGAGCTTCATGGTTATTTATGGATACTGCTACACTGGCAGGAGCATGCAGTTGGATACATCAGAGATATTTCATTATGAATTATGAGTACTAAAAGTGTGATGATTCATTGTAATATAGGATGTTTCCCCTACTGGTGAGGATATATAAAAAAATAAAAAAATAAAATGAAAAATCCCCAAAAAAGGGCCAAAGAGAGAATAAAGAGAGAGGGGGTGCATCACTATCCTTTATATACCACACTTGTGCTCCATGTTTAGCACCAATACTTCAGTTTGGAGAAAGTTTTCATATTATCATTCATTCATAACTATGTGGGGAACTTTACATTATAGAACTTGGCTTGTATATTTTAATGATGAGCCTCCTCAAATGAGCTCTAGGTTTTCTTGAGCAAGCAAGTTGGATGCACCCCCACTAGTTCGATTGGAGAGCTTTCATACACTTATAGCTCTATGTGCATCCGTTGTGTGGCAATCCCTAATCCTTGCATATCTTCGGTTGTAAAACTTTCTCTTGTCTAATGACCACTTTCAGCTTTGTGAGCCTTTCTTCCATTGACCTTCCAAACCCCCCATAATGTTCTCTTTTCCATAACATCCCGGTGCCAGGGACCAACGCAGAACACTTGCTTGTTTTTAGTGTTGCAAATCGTTTAAGATTCAAGCATTGCATCGTGTGGTAAGCTTGACTTGATCCTAACAGGGGTTGTGAAGATCGTTTGATGTGCATGATATTGTTGTTCTTGAAAGCTTAAATCGTCCCTAGTAAAATTTGCACGGTTGATAGTCTTTTAGTATTGATTCATTAAAAGTTTTGCTTCTTTCTTCTTATTTATTTATGAATTACTTGTTGATATCAAATATAGATCACAGCTTTAGTTCATTTGATCCTAGTTTGCATGCTCTACTTTACATATTATGATCAAGATTGTGTGGTAGCATGTCACATAAGAAATTATTTTGTTCTATCATTTACCTACTCGAGAACGAGTAGGAACTAAGCTTGGGGATGCTTGATACGTCTCCAACGTATTTATAATTTCTGATGTTCCATGTTGATATTGTGCCAATTCCTACATGTTTTCTCCCTTCTTTATAGCATTTTTACACGTTTTCCGGGACTAACCTATTAACAAGATGTCAAGTGCCAGTTCCCTGTTTTCTGCTGTTATTAATTTCATAAAAGTTGTTCTGGAAATATTCCCAGAATTGTACCCCATGAATCCCGAAGTTCCTATTTTTCCCGGAAGCATCCAGAAGTCCCGAAGAGCCCCGGAGGAGGGCCACAGGGTGGCCACAACATAGGGTGGCGCGGCCACCCCCTGGCAGCGCCAGCACATCGTGTGGGCCCCCTGGCCACCCCCTGGCATCGCCCTTTCGCCTATATATACTCCCCCGAGGGAAAACCCTAAAAGAATCGGCGAAATTCCACGAAACCTTCCATAGCCGCCGTCATCGTCAACCCAAGTTTCGGGGGACAGATCTCTGTTCCGGCACCCTGCCGGGACGGGGAAGTGCCCCCGGAAGCCATCTCCATCAACTCCACCGCCATCTCCATCGCCGTTGTTGTCTCCTACGATGAGGAGGGAGTAGTTCTCCCCCGAGGCTGAGGGCTCTATCGGTAGCTATGTGGTTCATCTCTCTCTCCCATGGTGTGATCTATATATGATCGTGAGCTTTGTAATCTGGTTGAATAATAGATGTTACTCTTCATCTTGTGCTACTCAAGTGTTTTATTAATATGAACTTTGGAGTCACCTTGTCCTGTGGTGTGAAGGTGACAGTGTGCACATCGTGTGTGTCTCCTCTATGAATTGTGGTGTTTGTCTAGTACCTTCTAGGGCGCTCATAGTGACAGCGTGGGGTTAACTAGACATGGGAATGCTTAATTTAAGGAATTATTTTTGTAGCCCTACGCAATGATTAGTGTTCGTTATCCAACCGGAGAGGGTTAAGAGTATCATAGTGAAGAGAAGATATTTAGTTATTCACTTATGTGATCATTGTTGAGAGTGTCCACTAGTGTAATTAGGATCCCTAGGTCTTGTTTCCAAGCATTGAAACACCGTTTTCTTCCTGTTTTGCTACATGTTTGCTTGCTGCCACATTTATTTCAGATTGCTATTATTACTTATAACCATCCATATTACTCGCATTTCACTATCTCTTGGCCGAACTAGTGCACCTATATACCTGACAAGTATATTGGGTGTGTTGGGAACACAAGAGACTTCTTGTATCTTAAATGCAGGGTTGCTTGAGAGGGATATCTTTGACCTCTACCTCCCTGCGTTCGATAAACCTTGGGTGATCCACTGAAGGGAAACTTGCTGCTGTTCTACAAACCTCTGCACTTGGAGGCCCAACACTATCTACAAGAATAGAAGCGTGTGTAGGCATCAAGCTATTTTCTGGCGCCGTTGCCGGGGAGGTAAGGTAAAAGGTTCTCACATCCTTAGGTGCGAGTGCTCGAAGTTATTTCCTTTAGATTCTGCAATTATATCTTTTTGTTTCTTGTTTTCACTAGTTAGGCTTAATGGAAAACAACAAAAATATGAGAGAGCTTTATAATATTTATCTTGAGTTAGGACATGAAGTGTTTGAATACAAAATTGAAAACCTATGGAGATTTATTTGCATGCTAATGGCAATGTTATTAGTATTAACTCTTTAAACACCATGATTTCTAATGCTATGGAAAAGTCTAAGCTTGGGGAAGCTAGTTTTGATGAATATGATATTTTTAGTCCCCCAAGACTTGAGGAGGAAATTTTCTTTGATGATACTTTGCCTCCAATATATGATAATTATAATGATCATGGTATTCTAGTTTGACCTACTATGAATGATAAATTTTATTGTGATCATGATATGCCTTCTATATATGATGTTTACAATGATGAATATGATATTTTCAGTCCACCTACTATTGAGGAGAAAATTTATTTTGATGATACTATGCCTCCTATATTTGATGATTATGGTGATGAGAATAATAATGATAGCTATTTTGTTGAATTTGCTCCCACTACTATTAATAAGAATGACTATACTTATGTGGAGAGTATTAATTCTTTTATGCATGTGGCTCGTGATAAGAATGTTTTATGTGATAGCTATATTGTTAATTTTATTCATGATGCTACTGAAGGTTATTATGAGAGAGGGAAACATGGTTTTATGCATCTCAATAATATTTGAAGGGTGCGTTGCATAGAAAACAAAAAATTTCCTACGCGAGAGACGACTGAAAGGCCAAGATCTAATCTAGGAGATGAAAGTAACGGGCATAGAGAGAGTCATAAGAAGAACATACCCTCGAAGACACAAAGCGTTACGAGATCAAATCTCGTTGTTTGCGTAGTCGTACTCACACCGATCCCGAGAGCGAGAAGATGTGCACCGCAATCCGTCGGTGCCTCCGTGATCGGTCACACGTACGGTTGATGACGACCTCCGTTCCCTCGATCCAGCGGGGCAGCAGACGTAGAGGATCCCTCGGAACTCCAGCAGCACGACGGCGTGGTGGTGGTGAAGAATCCCACGGTCAGGGCTTCCCCAAGCCGGATACCATGGAATGGAGCAGAGGGTGGAAAGGAAGTGAAGATGACACCAAGTGTGGGGGGAGAGGGAGTCCAACCCCTCTTTATATAGGAGGGGGAGGCAGCCACAAATTTTTGGTGCCTCCACCTCTCCCCTCATCATGTGGGTGGAGTCTCCACTCAACCCACTCATTCTCTGATCAATTCCCACTCAAAATTCCAAGGGGTTTCTTTAATAAATAAATAAAACAATTTCATTTATTTATTTTAATATTTGTTAATCCTATTAGAAAACATTAACACTTAACCCTTGAACTAATTGTTAATCAAACATTAACATATACCACCTTGAACTATTTCAATATTCCCCGAAACAATTCCGGTGACTATTTCAATATTCCCCGAAACAATTTCGGTGCTGCTCAAAACATTATTCGTTATTCCGTATCCTCTCAAATGCTTCATCGAACCTTAAGTGTGTCACCCTACGGTTCGCGAATAAGATAGACATGATCGAGACTCCTCTCCGATCAATAATCAACAGCGGGATCTAGAGATCCGTGATCACTCCTATATATTCAACGATGACTCTCGTGATTGTGTGAACCATCAACGTTGTGACTATTCCCTTTGTCTCGCGATATTTTACTTGTCCGAGATTCGATCATTGGTATCAACCATACCTTGTTCAATCTCGTTACCTGACAAGTACTCTTTTCTCGTTTCCGTGATATGACATCCCTGTGACCTAGTCACGTGCTTGCAAGCGGTGTCGATGTAATATCACCGAGAGGGCCCAGAGTATATCTCTCCGTCATTTTGGATGGACAAATCCCACTCTTGATCCATGAGGCTCAACTAATACTTTACGAATACCTAACGGCACCTTTATAGTCACCTTGTTACAATGTGACATTTGATGACATCAAAGCATCCTTCCGGTATCAGTGATTGACATGGTCTTATGGTCTAAGGAATAAGTTACTTCGTATGCAAGATATAACAATATAAACTAAATGACTTGATCGTATTGTTATCTTGATATTGGGTCTATGTTCATCACATCATTCTTCTAATGACATGAACCCGTTATTAACAACATCCAATGTTCATGATCAGTAAACCTTGATCATCTATTAATCAACGAGCTAGTTAAAAGAGAGGCTTTACTAGGAATCATTGTTTGTTTATCAAACACACATGTATCAGCGTTTCCGGTTAATACAATTCTAGCATCAGAAATAAACATTTATCATAAACAAGGAATAAGATAATAACCACTTTATTATTGCCTCTCGGGCATATTCCCTTCAGTTTCCCACTTGCACTAGAGTCAATAATCTAGTCTGTAAGCACTTAACACATATGGCATTCCAGTGTTATTACCATGCTTCGTATGTGGTAAACATCATCAAAAAGATCTGAACTGTTCATGACCTATTGTATTTGCATGTTCTTTGCGTCGACACGCATCACTCATTCTCTAATGAGATGGCTTTGTATATATTTGGTCAACCGGTGAAACATTGTGAAAATGTAGCTTCATAGTGTCAGCATTCTTGGAAATTCACCAAGTTCAATAAAGAACTCCTTGACACAAAATACTCTTATTATTTTGTTGTCAACACAACGATATACTTAGCCTTTGTTTAGTATCCGTCACAATACTTTAATTTTGAAATTCTTTCAAATCCAGCATGGAACTTTCTTCCAGCCTATTGTGCTACCCTTCATCACGTATTTTAATTGAGATAACATTATTTGAATAAATGACAGGATTATTAGTGTAACATATTACAACTAATATTTTGCCATTACGACATAGGAAAACATATCCTTGTCATTTCTAAAATAGAATAAGGATCTCTCCTACTGTTGTCTAATCATCATATGAATTATCCTGCTATAACCTTTTATAGCACATGACTCATCTGGTTGCATACATAGCATCGAACACATGACTTAGAAATCTTAATTTCAATTGCGCTCATCATGTGTCAAAACACTTGAATCTTGCTCAATTCTTTTCCATGTGGCAAGAACTCCTTCTTTTCATTTCGATATTGACTTACTTCAATATTCCATCTATGTAATTTGGCAAAATCATATTAGGCGCTTCAATCCATCTCTTATAGATATCGATGCCCAATATTTCGTAAGCCTATAATCAATATGAAAATCTTAATCGTGTTAACTTAAAATACATATTTTCCAATCAACCATATGTCATCTACATAAAGCATTGGAAATATGTCTTAGCGCTCCCACTTAATTTCTTGTAATTCTACAAGCATCTTTATCGTTCATGATGGAATCAAACTCTTTTGATAACTTCATTAAGGTAAAGATTCCAACTTCGTTATGCTCACTTCAACCATTGAAGTCTGCATACCTTTCTAGCAACCTTTTGAATTTTACAAAACTCTCATACTGTGTCAAGTACACATCCTCGATCAAACTTCCTTGAGAGGAAAGTTGGTTTTTGTTATTCAACTGCCATATCATAATATGTAACTTTTTGCTAGAACTATCCGCAAAGACTAAAGCATCACTACGGAAGATCAAAATCTTGTAGTAGTCAACTCTTTGAACTTCGTCAAAAACATCTTTTCAAAAGTACAACTTTCAAAGGATATAAAATCCATGTCTTTGTTGCTATATAGACCCTTTTGCTATCGTTAGGCATCATGCCTATCGATAAGGACTACCAAGTCACATACTTGATATCCATACAGGGATACTATCGCAGATATAATTACTCATAGCCAATTTAACAAAGTCAGGGCCCATCATTTCCTTCTTTTATAAGGTCCAGGTCCTTTGTTGTCAAAACAACACTTTAATCTTAAACCACGAGTTGGTCTAAGTACAAAAATTTTAGGACTTTTTTGGTTCAGTTCGCAAACTCATTCGAAGTATCTACATCACATGTAGTGTCTTCTACTTTTTCAAAATAGGAAACCCTGGAACAACTTCCAGTGCTGCACTACTCTTGACATGGTAACGAAGATTCTCTAATCTCGTTGAGTTTGTACTGTCCTCCCACTCACTTATTTCGCAAGAAGTACTTTCTCGAGAAATCAACCCTTTCTGACAAATAACATTTGTCTTTGGTCGGTGAAAGGAGAAATACCCAATGGATTCGTTGGGATAACCTTATAAACATATATGTATCCTATTTTGGTTGTAAACATTTTACACATGCTATGCATACCAAAACTTAAGAAAAAGACAATTCGGGTCACTACCCAAACCATAACTTATATGTTGTCAATTTCAATGGATCATGATGGTGCTCTTTTCAGTGTAAAAGAAGTTGTCTCTAATGTATAAACTACAAAATTATAATGGCATTTTTATTAATCTTACCATGTCCAACAAGGTTTGATTTTGTCTCTTGAACACTCCAAACTAATGCGGGGTATTCGAGAAGTATAAGTTGTAGAACAATTCTGCAACTTCTCAGATACTTTGCTAAACTTGTAACTCAAACTATATCCTTTATGATCTAATCATAAATACATGATTATCTTGTTACATTGATTTTTACTTCATATTAGCAACCATTTGAACCAATTCAAAATGTCAAACTCCGTTCTCTTTTAATAGATATACTCACATATCTACTCAAATCATCGACATAATTTTATGAAGTAAAATTTAATCCACCACACATGACTATACATAATAGACTATATACATCAATATGTACAATCTCCCTTAAATTAGTCGTCCATTATGCTTTGGCCTATGAACGGAATTCTCGTCATCTTTTGGAAGACGTCTTACAAGCGTCAATTTGTTCAAAACAAAATGACTCCGGAAGTCCATCAATATGGAGTTCCTTCATGTTTTCCTTTCCGATATGAACTAAAAATGGTGGTGTCAGAATTTAAGTGAAACTCTTTTACGTCTTGTGACGTTTAGCATTTAGTCTTATAGATGTTTACTTTACCAACATGATTTATATTAACATATCCATCAATTATGGAATATGGTCATAGTTTGAACAATCTCATTTGTTCTCACAAAAGACCAGAACAAAATAACAACTTAAGTTCTTAAAATAATTCATGAATGTTTGGTTCGATATGACAATGAACACAATAACACTTTATTTCTGTTCTTGTCATAATCGATTCCACATGTATTACTAGTTCCTTTTAGGCCCTTGTATTTCTTGCATTGTGTTGCTTTGTATGACAACTCGTACCAACCACTGTGGTATCAAAATACCCAAAAATACTTTGTTAACTAGTAATACATCTATAACTTGTATATCAAGTATATACTCCTGAGCTGGAATTTTCCAGTTATCTTTTTTTCTCCCTTATATCTTTTTGTAATTCTATTTTCAATATTTCCTTTTCTTTACAAGAAGAATCATTCAACATCAAACAACCGCTAGTCGTACTAGCTCATTTTCCTTGGCGTGTTAGTCATATACTAGCACCTATTGAGTCATACTTTGAGTTTGATTGTTCTACTAATATCACCATATTAATAGCATTCTTCTAGATTCCACTCTCAGCAATCGCCAAGCAAGGTAAACGATTTTTACCCATACTTTTAATCCATCCCATCATAACAATTTTATGATTAAGCTACTATAGCTCGAATGAAGGAATTTAGAGGATAATTTTTAGCGCCCAATTTCTTGCAATATTTAAACGCCTAGCATCTTAGATCATTGCATATATTCAAATAATATAAGCATACATTGTCACGCTAAATTATACTCGGTCATGTTACTACAAATAGGTTTCTAGATATCAATATATGTTTCACTTGATTGTTTCTGAAAACAATTATTTTCAGTTCCTGAATAACCTTGATCAACAAAACATTCTTTTGAAGATAAAGTAATATGGAAGCAACCATGATTCTGGATTCTAAGTAGAAATTATTTGCTCTCTAGATCAATCCATCATTAATCATATGGAGCTAGGTAGGAAATACCGAAAATCTACAATATGACTCAATTTTAAATTTCACTAATACGGTACCAATCTTAAATGGTATTTACCAGATCATAACAGTTATATCTCAATTAACAATCTAAGTGTAAGGTAGTTTTGTGGATGCTAATGAATACTAAAATTTGTGCAAATTCACTTTGATTGGTTGTTCATGATAAATAAGTTCAAGTTAATTCAAAATTATGTCATGAAATCCCACTCAACAACAACATCCCTCTTAGTCGTGTTTAGTGATTACACGAACCAAATTCACTACACCAAAACCGATCATCACGTGAGATGATGTAGCTTCAAAGGCGAACATCTACATGTTCATCATATCATCCAAATGACCCATGATTTACCTTTCGGTTACGTGTTCCGAGGCCATGTCTATACATGCTAGGCTCGCCAAGTAGAACCGTAGTATTGCGTGTGTTCTGAGGCCATGTCTGTACATGCTAGGCTCGTCGGCACCCGTTGTATGCGAACATTGACTCTGTCACACCCGATCATCACGTGGTGTCTCGAAACGACGAACTTTCTTAACGGTGCATACTAAGGAAGAACACATTATTATCTTGATATTAAGTGAGAGGAATCATCTTATAATGCTACCGCCGCAATCTAAACAAAATAGGATGCATAAAAAGGATTAACATCACATGTTAAGGATAATGTGATATGATATGGTCCATCTTGCACTTGATCTCCATCATGTGCATCATGGTATGATCTCCGTCATTCCACCGGCGTGGCACCAATGTTCATGGCACCTCCATTTTGATTGTCCATCATTAATAAGACAATCATATGGTTCCTTCCGGTATATCAAAAATTTACAAAAGAGATCATCTCATAATCAAATTTGTAACATTGATCATATCACATCACATGCCCGACAAAAACTAGTTAGGCGCCTCTAATTTATTTTTGCATATTTTACGTGGCTTTAGGTCTTTCGAGGATAGAACCGTTCATACCTACGAACATCAACCACAACATTGATAAACATATTTTTAACAACCCTTCATAGATTAGATCTTAACTATAGTTGGAGAAACGGACACCCCCTCAGCCACAAGTGAGATAGGTCTCGCGTACATAATACACGTAAAGTTTTTCTAGGGCAGCTTCATCCAACTATGCCACTAAGATCATAAAATACTCAAGGAGGCAATAACATGTTCATCAACACCCACATACACCTATGTGTTCTACCGTGCAAAACATCTACGCATAGATCCGGCTCTGATACCACTGAAGGGTGCGTTGCATAGAAATCAAAAAATTTCCTACGCGAGAGACGACTGAAAGGCTAAGATCTAATCTAGGAGATGAAAGTAACGGGCATAGAGAGAGTCTTAAGAAGAACATACCCTCAAAGACACAAAGCGTTATGAGATCAAATCTTGTTGTTGGCGTAGTCGTACTCACACCGATCTCGAGAGCGAGAAGATGTGCACCGCAATCCGGCGGTGCCTCCGTGATCGGTCACACGTATGGTTGATGACGACCTCCGTTCCCTCGATCCAGCGGGGAAGCGGAACTAGAGGATCCCTCGGAACTCCAGCAGTACGACAGCGTGGTGGTGGTGAAGAATCCCACGGTCAGGGCTTCTCCAAGCCGGAGACCGTGGAATGGAGCAGCGGGTGGACAGGAAGTGAAGATGACACCAAGTGTGCGGGGACAGGGAGGTCCAACCCCTGTTTATATAGGAGGGGGAGGCAGCCTGTGACGCCCCGAGATCGGGCACTATGCAGATTTCAGCATTCCCGCCAAAATCCACATAATAACCGATTCCAGGTTGCCACTTATGATAACATTACAACAGTTCACGAATATTCCACAATTACAACAGAAACAGATAGATACAAGATGACTCAGACGAGCCAGGGATACAACTGATACAATACAAAGATCCAAATAACAGCGGAAGAAACAACATAGTGTCCGACTACGGACAAGATACAAATTGGACTAAGAGTCCTGAAGATAACCGAGAGCGTCCAATCCCTACCCAGGCCAAGCCGGAGGGATTCCCAAGCTAACGTCGTCAGACTTCAAACCTGTTGACTGCAATGTTGAATATGCAGCCACGAAAAAGGAATCGCGGGTCAGTACGGTTAGGTACTGGCAAGTGGATAAACCCATACTCAGAAGATACCGGCGTAGCCAGTCATCACAAGATACAAATACTTTGGGATCAACGGAAAGGAAGGGATTATTGCAAATAAGCGGCAGCGGGCTGCACTAACCAACTACAAAGACTCACTACAACATCCGGCTAAAAGAGGGGGATAAGATAGCGTATCGTAACCAACTACAACTACTCACCAAACAATACCCATCCAATGTCACCCCCTACTAAGTAAGCAACCCAAGGATAACTCACACTGTTGGATTAATGATGGATCAAGTTATTGTGTCAATAAGACTATTACTAGTCAAGTTATTATCATTAGGTGTAAGTTGTCTGAGTACTTGTTAGCCAGTACTTTCACCAAGTAATCCATAACCGCGGACAACACGGCTTCTCGAGAAGATTTATCCCTGCAGGGGTGTGCTCCAGTACCCGTACACACTCAAGCCACCAACTAAAACTCAGGTTGGCTTGACACGATCCAAACCATCTCTACAACCCATCCTAGGAGCCACGGAGCTATAAGGTCCCAGCCACGCAGCCGAATACTCAGCGCAGGTGTGCAAAACTCCCGCAGGACACAACACCCCGGCACTACAGGCCTCGCCCTATATGCATCATCATCATAAGTAACCATGGGGGATCCACCCATTATGCAAGGAGCAAATGGAACACCCGAACTAAGTGTGGCTCTTCGGACAAGCTGCAGATCAGGTCTAAGTCGAGGGGGGTCCCATACTACCACCCGGATGCGGTGAGCACGCTCATCATGGATCAGTAGACAAGACCCTTTTCCTATTAGGGTCGACACTAGCAAGCCTCAAAACCACTTAGGGCCTCCTGCCGGTGCCTTATCAGCATATTATTAATAACAGGTTGATTGATTAACATCGAGCCCCCAGAACATAATGAAGTAATAACAGAAAGTAACGGGTAACAGACTCGAGCAAAACAACCTAAGCATGCTAGTAAGACACGGGCACAAGCAATGGTTATAGGTGTGGAGGTGAGACAATATCAGGGTTAAAGGATTCATGTGCTAGGTTCGTAACAGAAACAACTACTACTAAGGCTAGCAGAAAAGAACAACGGAAAGTATCGGTAACAAGTGATGAAAGGCAGCCATTTGGCAGCAAGTGAGTATACTTGCCTGAGATCCCACAAGGTAGCATAACTTGTCGTTGCTCACATCATCTCAACGTCCTATCCGGGAAGAAGCAACGAACCTCGAACAAACACCGGATGCAACAATTACTACTACGGCAAAAGATCCAGCATGATCAAGATATGGATGCATGACAAGTTAAAGATGCATCAGAATAAACTAGTTGACATGATAAACAAATTTAAATGGACCCATATGAAATTTGAGTTGCATATGAAAAGCCCATGAATTATGGTTGAAACAATTGTTTTCCAACTAACCAATAGGTGAAAGTGGATTAGCATGATGCATGGATGAGGAAAACAACAAAATAACAACAATAGAATCAATTGGAAATGAGGTTTTAACAAGTTTGGAAATTATTGGTTAAGTGTGGAAAGTTTGGTTACTTAAACATGTCTCACAAGCAGTTGTTGTTTTCATCAAGTTAAAGGGTTCAAAACAATTAACAAAGTTTATATTTGAAAAGAACATCAAATTTTAGTTGGATTACATGTTTCAAATATTGAAATTGGAATTAGGATAATTTAATTATGAATTAAACAATATTAAACAAGTTTTAAATGGATTTGAAACAAGTTTGAATTTAATTGAATTTTTATTTGTGCAAAACATAATTTCAAACTCACATTTGAAAAGTTCACACTTTGATGGTTTGAAAACATATTTTGCATGTTCAAAATTATTTTATTTTGAGCAAGTTATGATTTTATCAAATTTAAATGAATTAAACAAGTATTAAATTATTTAGGCAATTTAAATTATTCAAACCAGGAAACAAAAATTATATTTGAAAAGGTTATTCAAAATGGTATGGAAAACATATTTTATTTGCCTTATTTGGAATTAGTATGAATTATTTATTGATTTTAGCAAATTGCAATTGATTTGTTTGAATTCAAATTTGAATTGCATTTGGAAATTTCAAAACAGGAAACAAATGCTTTGGATAGGTAGATCATTAAATTTGGGTCAAGAAACATATTTTATTTTTATTTTTTGGACTTAGGAAATAAAAGTTATTACCACTTTAAAATTAGGGGTCAATTTGTGAAAACAGGGGCCTAAAAGAAAGAAAAGAATTCGCAGAGGGGCCCCTGGGGCGTTTTTCACCCAGGGCAACCCAGCCTGGGTCTCTGCGGCGCGGGCCCGTGCCCAGGTGGCAGCCACGCGGGCGTGGGTACGTTGAGATGGCATCAGAGGTGTATGGCGGGTGGGGCTAGGCTGCGCGCGTGGCAATAGAAAAAAGATGGGGTTAATCCCCGGGCTGGGAATCGAACCCGGAACCGGTCGCTCGCTAGCGTGATGCAGTACCAATACGGTGCAGTCGCTGTTGTGACAGTACAGGGGCTCGACGAAATAAGAGGAGAACCGCGACGCGTTAACTGAATTTCGTTCGTCAGGAACTCTGAACCATGACGGAACAGAACCGATCGGAAGGCCGCGGTGATCTCCGGTGTTGACAGCGGCGGTGTGCAGGTGCTCGCCGGTGTGCATCGTGTGGTGATGGGTGGGTGCGGTGAGCGTGGAGATGGAAGGAGGGAAGGAGAGAGGTGGGCCCTGCTCACCTCGATCTGTTGGTCGAGGAGGCGCTGCAGACGTGCAGCCCCGGCGAGTCCTTGCCGGCGACGGCGCGGCCTCCACGGGCACTCCCGGCAAGCGACGAGGGGACGGGGAGACACCAGGGAACGCCCCGGTTCCATTCCCGGCGGCGGATCCTCCTCGAGGTGGATGTGGTGACCGGAGCTAGGGGTAGACGGTGGTGCTCTGTTGTGGTGATCGGGTGGTTTCAGTGATGCAGGGTCAGAACAGAGGGAGAGGGGTGGTAGCGACGGCGGCGCAGGAGGAGGGTGCTAGGGCGAGCTAGGGCAGAGGGTGGGTGGTGGTTATAAGGGGGAGGAGCAAGGATACGGCAGGCCATCGGAAGGGTGGGGAAGGATCGATCGGCTCTGAAGATGGTCGTACAGGTGCTGACGTCGATGTTGAAGAAGACGACAGAGAAAAGGGGTGGGCCAGAAAGGTAATGGGCTGGGGTGGAGAAGAGAAAGGAAAAGGGTGGGCTTGCCTCTCTCTCCACCCTTTTTTTTTTTTTGCTGTTTGCTTTTCAATATGAACAATTTTTTTTTGGAAAAGAGAAAGGAGGGAGAAGGAATAGAATTTGGAGGGGGGTTTAGGGTTTTTTCCTTTCATGAATTTGTTTGGGTTAGTTTTTCAAAACAGAAAATAAGAGAAAAGGGTTAGCATTATTTTCACAAGTTTGAAGTTTCAATTTGGTTTAGAATTTTCCAAATAGAGTTTGGGGTATTTAATTGGTAAATAATTTTATTAAGTTGCAAACAATAATTAAAAGCAAATGTTAGCATTGTTGTTCAAACTTGAATTATTAATGGGATTTTTTTGAATTGGGATTTGGATTTCCATTAGTAATCATAAGGAGTTGGTTTTCAATCAATTTTTATTCAATGAACTCAACACTTAAGAAAACAAATATTGAATTTTAATTGTTTGCAAAATTTTAGTGTTTGAACCATAATTGGATCATGCCCATTATGATTGAAAATGATTTGAAATTTAATTTTCCATTAGGGTTTTGATAACAGGGAAAGTTTTATTAACAAGCAACTGGAAGAAAACAACTTCAAATTATTGAAAAACAATTGAGTGATTTAGTTTGCAAGTTTGAAATTGGAAATTTTTGAGCAAGGGGTGAAAGTTTAAATTGATTCTAATTTTCAGTTGTGATGCAAACATGGTGCAATGCAATGTGATGCATGTGATGCAAGCAAAAAAAAAAGAAAACAAACAACTCTCTATTAGGGTAACACCCCAGGTGTTACACAGCCACGAATTTTTTGTGCCTCCACCTCTCCCCTCATCATGTGGGTGGAGTCTCCACTCAACCCACTCATTCTCTCATCAATTCCCCCTCAAAATTCCAAGGGGTTTCTTTAATAAATAAATAAAACAATTTCATTTATTTATTTTAATATTTGTTAATCCTATTAACAAACATTAACACTTAACCCCTTTAACTATTTGTTAATCAAACATTAACATATACCACCTTGAACTATTTCAATATTCCCCGAAACAATTCCGGTGACTATTTCAATATTCCCCGAAACAATTTCGGTGCTGCTCAAAACATTCTTCGTTTTTCTGTATCCTCTCAAATGCGTCATCGAACCATAAGTATATAACCCTACGGTTCGCGAATAAGATAGACATGATCGAGACTCCTCTCTGATCAATAATCAACACCGGGATCTGGAGATCCGTGATGACTCATATATATTCAACGATGACTCTCGTGATCGTGTGAACCATCAACGTCGTGACTATTCCCTTTGTCTCGCGATATTTTAATTTTCCGTGATTCGATCATTGGTATCAACCATACCTTGTTCAATCTCGTTACCTGACAAGTACTCTTTTCTCGTTTCCGTGATATGACATCCCTGTGACCTAGTCACGTGCTTGCGAGCGATGTCGATGTAATATCACCGAGAGGGCCCAGAGTATATCTCTCCGTCATTTTGGATGGACAAATTCCACTCTTGATCCATGAGGCTCAACTAATACTTTCCGAATACCTAACGGCACCTTTATAGTCACCTTGTTACGATGTGATGTTTGATGACATCAAAGCATCCTTCCGGTATCAGTGATTGACATGATCTCATGGTCTAAGGAATAAGTTACTTCGTATGCAAGATATAACAATATAAACTAAATGACTTGATTCTATTGTTATCTTGATATTGGGTCTATGTTCATCACATCATTCTTCTAATGAAATGACCCCGTTATTAACACATCCAATTTTCATGATCAGGAAACCTTGACCATCTATTAATCAACGAGCTAGTTAAAAGAGAGGTTTTACTAGGAACCATTGTTTGTTTATTAAACACACATGTATCAACGTTTCCGGTTAATACAATTCTAGCATGAGAAATAAACATTTATCATATACAAGGAATAAGATAATAACCACTTTATTATTTCCTCTCGGGCATATTCCCTTCAATATTAAGTTTACCCTCTTTATGCTGAAATTTTTGAAGTTGCACTTATTTTGTCTTCCTGTGCTAGTCACTTTCTGCTTCGTTGACTTGTTTTTCTACAAGAATCTTTTTCATAGGAAGTGGGTTAGACTTAAATGTGTTTTATATTTTCTTCTTGATTCTCTCTTATTGTGCTTGAACTCTTATTCTTATGTGAGCATCTTTTAAAAATCATTGTGCCTAGCTGAAAGGCATTAAAAGAAAAGCGCTTCCGGGAGACAACCCGTTTTATTTCTCCGTTTTCAACCCGTTTTCCATCATTTATTTTTGTTTTATTTGCACCTGGGTGTTGTCTATCTCCTTAGCAACCCCGCTGTATCTTTTCTTTTGCGCCTTTGTTGAGCCAAGTAGAGCATCTAGTGGAAAGTTGAGACTATATTTCGGATTTCTGCGCAGGAAACAGATTTCTGCTGTCCACTGTTAAATTCGTATAAAATCATAGAAAATTCAGAATGACCTGAGTTTGTTTGTGCGTAATCCTGGGTTATATACGCAAATTTTGTTAGTTGAACACTTCTTGATTTGAGCAACAGAAGATTTTCGAAAAAAATCATCTTTACCTGTTGTCCTATTTTGACAGATTTCTGCCAATAATTGCATTTGCATCTTAATCTCTTTCTTTTGGTGTTCTTTTGAGAAAAAGAGTTTTAAAAGAAGTTGTGAAAGTAGCTAATGTGTTGATGAGTGTTAGGATTGTGTTGAAACTGAACCATGTGAATTTGTTATTTCGATTTGCACTAACGGTACTAATGAAGATTGTGAGAAGTTTGGTGTGAAGGAAGTTTTCAAGGGTCAATAGAAGAGGATGATATGATGTGATCAAGAAGAGTGAAGAGACTAAGCTTCGGGATGCCCCAGTGGTACATCCAAGCAAATTACAAGAAGACTCAAGCATCTAAGCTTGGGGAATGCCCAAGGCATCCCCTTCTTCATCGACAAATTATCAGGTCACTTCTAGTGAAACTATATTTTTATCCGGTCACATCTTATGTGCTTTACTTGGAGCGTCTTTTTTTTTAAGTTTGTTTGGTTTTCTTTGCTGTAATAAATAGTTGGATCCTAGCATATTTGTTTGGGAGAGAGACACGCTCCGCTTTTTCATTAGAATACTCTTGTGCTTCACTTATATTTGTTGAGTATTCATGCTTAGATATTTTAGTGCTTCTAGCTCTTGTTTTGCATGCATCCTTTATTCAGAGCTGTTAGCTTTTCTAGTTAGGTGATTCTCATATGCGTGTTTTCTTGGAAATAGGAATGCTATTGTGATAGTTGGTATAGTGGAAAAGATTGCATGGTCTTGTAGATCACTAAACTGCGTCACTTGAATCATTGTTGTTGTTTTGAGATATTAATTTGCTTAATGGATAAACGGGAAGGACTAGTAAGTATAAACTTTTAATGATTGGTCTAAGAAACTTGAAACCGTGCCACACTTAAATTACCAGCTGATAGAAACAATGTTATATGATTGCTACGAGTGATACATTTCCGATCGGCCTTTTGATACGCGCTACGGTCGGGGTAGCTAACAGTGACTTGTCACTGCCACGGACCCTCTTGGAGTGATTTTTATTGTACCTTGTAAGATGATTTGCTTGCTATAATCTTT
Source organism: Alopecurus myosuroides (assembly GCA_028641055.1). Lineage (NCBI taxonomy): Eukaryota > Viridiplantae > Streptophyta > Magnoliopsida > Poales > Poaceae > Alopecurus > Alopecurus myosuroides. The sequence continues at coordinate 407,007,463 of CM054060.1, read as the reverse complement.
GAACTTGTGAGTCTATGTTGCGGTTCCTGGCACTTCCACCATCCATATTTGCTAGCCTCTTCGGTACTATGCATTTCCCTTTCTCACATTGAGAGTTGGTGCAAACTTCGCCAGTGCATCCAAATCCCGTGGGAGAACTTTGTTCTCCTACACATAAGCCCATATATTCTTCCTCAAAACAGCCACCATACCTACCTATCATGTCATTTCCATAGCCATTCCGAGATATATTGCTGCACAACATCCACCTCCATTATGTTAGTTGATGATGAGCTTCATGGTTATTTATGCATACTGCTACACTGGCAGGAGCATGCAGTTGGATACATCAGAGATATTCCATTATGAGTTATGAGTACTGAAAGTGTGATGATTCATTGTAATATAGGATGTTTCCCCTACCGGTGAGGATATATAAAATAAAAAAAAAAACGAAAAAGCCCAAAACAAAAAGGGCCAAAGAGAGAATAAAGAGAGAGGGGGCGCATCACTATCCTTTATATACATCACTTGTGCTTCATGTTTAGCACCAATACTTTAGTTTGGGGAAAGTTTTCATATTATCATCCATTCATAACTATGTGGGGAACTTTACATTATAGAACTTGGCTTGTATATTCTTATGATGATCCTCCTCAAATGAGATCTTGGTCTTATTGAGCAAGCAAGTTGGATGCACCCCCACTAGTTCCATTGGAGAGCATTCATACACTTATAGCTCTATGTGCGTCCGTTGTGTGGCAATCCCTACTCCTTGCATAGCTTCGTTTGTAAGACTTTCTCTTGTCTAATGACCACTTTCAACTTTGTGAGCGTTTCTTCCATTGACCTTCCAAACCCCCCATAATGTTCTCTTTGCTATAACATCCCGGTGCTAGGGACCAACACAGAACACTTGCTTTTTTTAGTGCGCAAATAGTTTAAGATTCAAGCATTGCATCGTGTGGAAAGCTTGACTTGATCCGAACAGGGCTTGCGAAGATCGTTTGACGTGCATGATATTTTTGTTCTTGAAAGCTTAAATCATCTCTAATAAACTTTGTACGATTGATAGTCTTTTAGTATTGATTCATTAAAAGTTTTTCTTCTTTCTTCTTATTTGTTTACGCATTACTTGTTGATATCAAATATAGATCACAACTTTAGTTCATTCTATCCTAGTTTACATGCTCTACTTTACATATTATGATCAAGATTGTATGGTAGCATGTCACCTCAGAAATTATTTTGTTTTATCGTTTACCTACTCGAGGACGAGTAGGAACTAAGCTTGGGGATGATTGAGACGTCTCCAACGTATCTATAATTTCTGATGTTCCATGTTGATATTATGCCAATTGCTACATGTTTTCTCCCTTCTTTATAGCATTTTTACACGTTTTCTGGGACTAACCTATTAACAAGATGCCAAGTGTCAGTTCCCTGTTTTCTGCTGTTTTTTATTTCAGAAAAGTTGTTCTGGAAATATTCTCGGAATTGGACCCCACGAATCCTGAAGTTCCTATTTTCCCCGGAAGCATCCAGAAGTCCCGAAGAGCCTCGGAGGGGGGCCACGGGGTGGCCACACCATGGGGTGGCGCGTCCAGCACCCTAGTGGCGCCACCACATGGTGTGGGCCCGTTGGCCACCCCCTGCATCCCCCTTTTGCCTATATATACTCCCCCGAGAGAAAACCCTAAAAGAATCGGCGAAATTCCACGAAACCTTCTGCAGCCGCCGTCATCGTCAACCCAAGTTTCGACGGACAGATCTCTGTTCTGGCACCCTGCCGGGACGGGGAAGTGCCCCCGGAAGCCATCACCATCAACTCCACCGCCATCTCCATCGCCGTTGCTGTCTCCTATGATGAGGAGGGAGCAGTTCTCCCCCGAGGCTGAGGGCTCTACAGGTAGCTATGTGGTTCATCTCTCTCTCACATGGTGTGATCTATATGTGATCGTGAGCTTTGTAATCTTGTGATACTCGAGTGTTTTATTAGTATGAACTTTGGAGTCACCTTGTCCCGCGGTGTGAAGGTGACGGTGTGCACATCGTGTGTGTCTCCTCTATGAATTGTGGTGTTTGTCTAGTACCTTCTAGGGCGCTCATAGTGACAGCGTGGGGTTAACTAGACATGGGAATTCTTACTTTAAGGAATGCTTTTTCCAGCCCTACATAATGATTAGTGTTCGTTATCCAACCGGAGAGGGTTAAGAGTAGCATAGTGAAGAGAAGATATTTAGTTATTCAATTATGTGAACATTGTTGAGAGTGTCCACTAGTGAACGTAGGATCCTTAGGCCTTGTTTCCAAGCATTGAAACACTGTTTTCCGCCTGTTCTGCTACATGTTTGATTGCTGCCATATTTATTTCAGATTTCTATTATTACTTATAACCGTCCATATTACTCGCATTTCACTATCTCTTGGCCGAACTAGTGCACCTATATACCTGACAAGTATATTGGGTGTGTTGGGGACACAAGAGACTTCTTGTATCTTAATTGCAGGGTTGCTTGAGAGGGATATCTTTGACCTCTACCTCCCTGAGTTCGATAAACCTTGGGTGATCCACTTAAGGGAAACTTGCTGCTGTTCTACAAACCTCCACACTTGGAAGCCCAACACTGTCTACAAGAATAGAAGCGTGCGTAGACATCAACGTCGTGTCGGCCTTCTCCTCCCTTGCAATGGTGTGGTTGTTTGCATCAGCGATGCACTGATCGATCAAAGCTTGCAGCCTTTCGGTGGTTGGAATCGAGTCCCTCGTCGCCATAGATTTTTTGTTGCATTCGGGCCTCGCTTTCACCCAAATAGGGGGCGGCGCATCTAGGTTATAGACGTCGTCCTTGGTGTTGGCGAGGGCGAGTTCAACCTCTTCCCACTTCATGCATTACCTGAGCCTTGTGAAGACATGGAGGAACTTAAAATCGGTGTCATTGTCGTGTTGTCGGTAGGCGTCAAACATATGGACCATATAGCAATTCCAAATCACAAGAGTCAGCGAGCATGAACGGCAGGGAGGATAGGGAAAAACATGGAGAGAGATGATCATACCTTCTACTCATCGGTTGCACCGATCTCCAGAACAACTTTTCTGAAACTAAAAACAACATAAAACAGGGAACTGGCTCTGTGGCATCTTGTCAATAGGTTAGCCCCGGAAATCGATAAAAATGACATAAAGTGTATAGAAAATATGTAGGAAATAACATGGAACATCAGAAATTAAGGATACCTTTATGACGTATCAACGTCCCCAAGCTTAGTTCCTACTCTTCCTCGAGTAGGTAAACGATAAAAACACATAATTTGTGAGGTGACATGCTACCAACATAAACTTGATCATCAATAAAGTAAAAGCATAAGTAAGCTGAGATCATAGAACTTCAACGCAAGCATGATAAATAAAATTTTAACAATAAATCATAGCAATAACCTTACATCATGAGAAGTAACACAAATAAAAGATCATGAATAATAATGCACTGAAAGATATACGTTTGTTTCAAGCATAGAGATAACATGGCAAAGTGATATTTCGCTAGTCCTTAAGAGTGAGGCAAAACATAAATGCCAGGACACCTTCAAAGTTTATTAGGAGGACTAGAACAAGTAATTAGAGAACAAACAATACCACACATCATGAATCGATTAACAATGTTTCTGGGACAAATGTACATTAAACTCAGAATAGCAACTATGCTCTCTCAATTGTGCATAAAGTTAGAAGATGGAGACTGAACATAAAAGTAAAAGAAATGCCCTTTGCAGAGGGAAACATGGATCACACATGTGCTAGAGATTTTATTTTATTAAACAGAGGTATAAAATGTTTGACACTCCTCCCATCCATCTTACACAAACCGTAGCTAACCGAATCCTTGGGTGACTGCCAACAATCACATACCGTGGAGGAGTGTCTATTTCTTTAGAGAGGTGTATGCTTATGTCAATGAATGGTAAACAGAAAATACTGTACGTCACAAGCCAACTAGACTTCACAAGAGCGGCTCCCATAGAAGGATGCATCTGGGTAGAAGGTCATCCAGTTTTCTCTTTTGTTTACACAATTATGCTTTGACTCATAAATCAGGGGAAAAAATAGTGAAGAGAATTTGTTGTTATTGATTTGGGGATGGGCACCCCGCTGCCAGCTCTTCTATCAATTGGATAAGAGGATGACACCACTAGTCCAGGGTGTGAAAGTCCAATCAACAAGTGAGATAAAGATTTTCTATTTACGTACTCATGAGCTAAAACAGGAGCACAAAACAGGAGTAATTTTGAAAGTTTTAAAGGTAACAGATAAGAAATTTACTTTTGAGTGGCGGTTAAATACCACATGTAGGTAGGTATGCTGGACACATTGGGGAAACTTTGGTTTTTGGGAGTTGGATGCACGAGTAGAGCTCATAATCAGTACAGGTGGATGCTAGCAAAAGACTGGGAGCGACGAATCAAGAGAGCATAAGAGCCATAATCATGCATAGCGAGATAAACATCATTAATCAAAGCATAAGTGGTACCACAAGTTCAAAAAATAAATGATCATAGAGGCTATAAGTGACTGGTTCATAGTCATAAACATGGTGCGAGCATGCGCCAAGTCAACCAAACAAAACATTCAAAGGAGAACACCACAAATTTATGCTTCAATATGACAAGAACAACTCATGATTCTTTCAATGGCACATTAAACACTCTAATATATTTGAGAAAAATCATTCTACTAAATAACCACTAGGATTTATAATTAAAATAACATCTAGCATGATACGAAAAAGTCTAGCCACAGTCTATACAAGCTTCTACTTGCACCGTTATAAATTCTACTACAAGCAGCAGTTTCTTTTCCCAGCAAGCACCATACAAAGTATGTTTTAACAAAAAATATCTAAATGATACAACAAGAAAACATGAGAGTACTCACACAACACTACTAAAACTAACATATCTGAATAAGATATGCAAAGAAAATAAGAGCTAAATAGGAATTTTGCAGCAGCTAGAAGAAAAACTAAGAATCCTAGCATAGCAAGTATTCAAACGAAAAAGCGGAGCGTGTCTCAATCCCAAACAAGGAATTCTAGGGTACAACTATATTATTGCAGCAAGGAAAATAAAATAAAACAAGATAAAACAAAATAAAAACAAACAGATGCTCCAAGTAAACTTCATATGATGTGACCAAATAAACATATAGTTTCACTAGAAGTGACCTGATAGATTGTTCATGAAGAAGGGGATGCCTTGGGCATCCCCAAGCTTAGATGCTTGAGTCTTCTTAGAATTTTCTAGGATGAACCATGGGGGCATCCCCAAGATTTGACCTTGCACTCTTCTTGATCACATATATCACCCTCTTCTGATGACCCTTCAAAACTTCCTTCACACCACACTCAAAGAGTAATTCGCATTAGAGGGTTAGTGCAACAATAAAAAATCCATGAATTATGTAAGGACACAAGTGATATTGATACTTTTAAACATTAGATACAGCCACTGATGTTTCATGAAGCAAAGAAATCCACTTGACATCGTAAAAGAGCAAATGTAAGAAAAATGGCAGAATCTGCCAAAACCAGAACAGTCTGTAAAGACGAATTTTTTTTGGGCACTTACGTTGCTCAGATCGAAAAACTTCAAGAACAAAAAAGTTGCGGAATTAGCTGAGGAATAAGTACAAAAAAGTTAAGATCGTTCTGATTTTCCTGCGAATTATAGGATTGTTTACGGTGGACAACAGAAATCTGTTTCCTTCGCAGAAATCTAAAACCAACTCCAACTCTCGTCGGAAGCTTTACTTGGCAAAACTAAAACATGAAAATAGAGATACAAAGGAGTTGCTACAGAAGTATAAAACCCCTTGACTCAAAGAAAACAGAGAAAAACAAAGCAAAAATAAAACCATGGGATATCTCCCAAAAAGTGCTTTTCTTTAATGCCTTTTAGCTAGGCCCAGAAAAGTGGAATCAAGTATTTTCAAGTGAAGAAGCATCCAAATTGTAATTTTTTCGAATAATAGAATCAAAATGCAACTTCATTCTGTTTCTAGGAAAGTGTTCCATACCTTTCTTGAGTGGGAACTGAAATTTAATATTCCCCTCTTTCATATCAATAACAGCACCAAGAGTTCTAAGAAAAGGTCTTCCCAAAACAATTGGACAAGAAGCATTGCATTCAATATTCAAGACAACAAAATCAACAGGTACAAGATTTTTATTAACCATGATAAGAACATCATCAACTCTCCCCAAAGTTTTCTTCCTAACATTAACAATAATGCGAACATCCAAATAACAGGGTTCCAAAGGTGGCAAATCAAGAATATCATAAATTATCTTAGGCATAACAGAGATACTAGCACCAAGATCACATAGAGCATTGCAATCAAAATAATTAACTTTCATTTTAATAATGGGTTCCCAACCATCATCTAGCTTCCTAGGGATAGAGGCTTCACATCTTAATTCATCCTCTCTAATTTGCATGAGAGCATTTGTAATATGTTTTGTGAAAGCCATATTCATAGTACTAGCATTAGGAAAACTAGCAAGATTTCGTAGGAACTTAATCACTTCAGTTATGTTGCAATCATCAAATTCAATATCATTTTTATCAATGGTAATGGGACCATTGTCTCCCATGTTTCTAAAAATTTCAGCACTTTAATCAAGAACATTTTTAGCAGTTTCAGGCAGTTTTGCATTTTTTAATAGCAGAAGTGGGAGTATTTCCAACATCAATTACTTTACCATTGATATTAGAAGGTTTACTAGCATGAGAGACTTCAGTTTTACTAGTGGTGGTAATGGTGCAAACATTATCTATATTATTCTTTCTAGTTATTGCATCTTCTCTTTCCCATCTAGCATGCAATTCAGCTAACATCCTAATATTATCATTAATTCGAATTTGTATAGAATTAAAAGTTTTGCTTTCTTTATCATCATGAGGCATAACCTTTAGTTTCAGAAAATCAACATCAAAAGCAAGGCTATCAACTTTAGAAGCAAGAAAATCAATTTTGCCAAACTTTTCTTCAACAAATTTATAAAAAAAGTTGTTTGTGTACTAATAAAATTCTTAAGCATGTTCTCAAGATCAGAGGGTAAACTTTTATTGTTGTTGTAGGAATTACCATAATAATTACCATAAGGATTACTATTATTGGAAGGATATGGCATATAATTGTTGCTACCAAAATTATTTCTATAAGCATTGGTGTTGAAATTATTATTTTTAATGAAGTTCAAATCAACATGCTCTTCTTTAGCAACCAAAGAGGCTAAAGGAACATTATTTGGATCAATAGGAGGATGGCCATTTACAAGCATAGACATAATAGCATCAAGTCTATCACTCAAAGAGGAGGTTTCTTCAACAGAATTTACCTTCTTACGAGTTGTAGCTCTCTAGTGTGCCTTTCAGAATAATTTACCATCATATTATCAAGAAGCTTTGTTGCTGCCCCCAAGGTCATCGACATAAAGGTTCCTCCAGTAGCTAAATCCAGAAGGTTTCTTGAAAAAAAATTCAGACATGCATAAAAGGTTTGGATGATCATCCAAGTAGTCAGTCTATGAGTGGGACAATTCTTTACTAAAGATTTCATTCATTCCCAAGCTTTAACAACATGCTCATTATCAAGTTGCTTAAAATTCGTAATGCTACTTCTTAAAGATATAATCTTAGCAGGAGGATACTATTTTCCAATAAAAGCATCTTAACACTTAGTCCAAGAAGCAATACTATTTCTAGGCAAAGATAGCAACCATTCTTTAGCTCTTCCTCTCAAGGAGAAATGAAACAATTTCAGTTTAATAATATCTTCATATACATATTTATATTTTTGCATCTCACATAGTTCAACAAAATTATTAAGATGGGCAGCAGCATCATCATTACTAACACCAGAAAATTGCTCTCTCATAAAAAGATTTAATAGTGCAGGCTTAATGTCATAAAAATCAGCAGTAGGAGCAGGTGGAGCAATAGGTGTGCTAATGAAATCATTGTTGTTGGTGCTAGTAAAGTCACACAACTTAGTGTTCTCAGGGGTACTCATTTTAAGAGCATCTCCAGTCGCGCCCCCCAAAGGCCGCCCCCAAGGCCCTTCCCGTCTGGACGGGCCCTGAGCGCGCCCGCTCGCGCCCCCAAATGGGGCTTCCCGTCCGGACGCCCCCTTATTCCCGTCCGGCAAACCCAACCCAATCCCGCCGCGTAGGGGTTCCCGTGGGGGCGTCGGACGAGAAGAAACTGGCGTGTGGCGTCCGCGGGCCCGCCCTGTCAGTGAGACGGGCGCACAGTCAAAGCGGCGCCCGGTCTTCGTCTTCTCTCGAGACGGCGCAGACGCGCTGGGGGCGCAGCGAGCTGTCGCTTTGGCCAGTCGCGTCGCCCACGCGGCGGCTACACCGCTCCCTACGCGGGCGCCGGTGTTAATGCGGTGGCGGCCTTTCGGCCTACCCGGCCAGGTATAAATGCCGCCCCCCGCCGCTCTCGCCGCGCGCACTCCTCTCTCGCCGCTCTCTGCCTCTACCCTCGCCGCTCCTTGCCTCTCCCCTCGCCGCCATGGATCCCTCCGCCGTTCTCTCCTGGAGCACGAGGCGTGCGCCCTCTTCGAAGCCTGGTACCCGTGCCCGCCGGACCTGCGCGCCGGGCACGGGTTCACCATTGGGCTCGCCGGCGTGCCCAACCCCAATGCACCATCAATGAGCGACGCATCCTGGGGCGGGAGGCGCACGCCCACTTCTACGGGCACCTCACGCCGGAGCAGCGCGCCGATCCCCGCTGGGACCCGGCGAACCCGGCGAGCATGGCGCGCTACAAGCGCGAGTTCAAGCGCCTCCACGAGGAGCACTGGAACCGCTGGGACGGCCCCGGGCCGGCGCCGCCCGCCAACGAGCGCCACAGGTACGGGCACGACGCGTTCTGGGCGCGGGAAGGCTTCACCCTCGACGCCATCCTCGCCCACATCGAAGCCAGCAACAACCCTCGCCTCCCCTGGCCGGCGCCCACCTTCTGGGCCCCAATCCGGGGACGTCCACGCCACCGCACCTGCGTCCGCGCTCCAGCGGCATCCACATTGGTGGAGGAAGCGCCCAGTCTTCTCGCCGTCGCCATGCGCCGCCCCTCCTCGTGCCCAAGACGGAGCCGGGGTTGCGTGTCCCCAAGGAGGAGCCGGGGCTGGAGCGTCCCCTCAGCCTCTACGAACAACTCCAGGCGCTCCAGGCGGCATCGGCGACGGATGACGACCCGGAGGGCATCAAGCCCGTGTTCCTCACGTCGTACAACACGCGCCGCCACTGTCCGAAGCAGAGGTGTCTGCGTGGTCTTTCAACGACACGGCGGCGATGACTGGCATGTCGCTGATCGTCCTCGACCCACCGGCGGCAGCCAACGACAACGAGGCGGGGCCGAGCCACTGGGGCGGCGACGACGACGTGGAGGACTGGAGCGACAACAACAGCGACGGCGACTACGATGTGTTCAACGAGTGAACACGTCGTCTTTTAGTTTAAATTTTAGTTATTAGTTTAAATTTCATTCAAATGTTGTAATATATTCTAAATATTTGAATGAAATCGTCGTTTAAAAATTTTGAACGTCTTTTTTTGTTTGGGGGGCTTCAATTGGGCCTGCGAGTGGGCAGCCGTGCCCCCCGCCAGCGCCGTGCCGTCTGGACGAGCCCCCAAAGGGCCTCACCGGGCGCCCATAAGGACGCCTATTGGGGGCGCGACTGGAGATGCTCTAACAAAACTAAAAACAGGAATAAAACTACAGCTAGAATAAAAACTAATTTTTTGTGTTTTTGATAAAGAGAAGCAAACAAGACAAAATAAGAAAAACTAAAAAAAAGTAAAGAGAGTGGAAGTGAGAGACTCCCCTTGCAGAAATTCTCTTCCTCCTCTGCAATGGCGCCAAAAAATAGCTTGATGGTGCAGGTCTTCCACTCGTTGGGAAACCCCAAGAGGAAGGTATGATGGGCACATCAGCAGTTTTCCCTCAGAAAGAAATCAAGGTTTAATCGACCAGTAGGAGGTAGGAGTAACTTCAGAAGGTTGACGCAACTGAGATGGAAGAGCGCACTACCGGTTCAGCAGCAATGTGGAACGTACACAACACAAACAATTCACTTTTCCCCAACGAAGCAGTGAGGTTGTCAATCTCATCGGTTTTACTGATAACAAAGAGGTTAAATGTATGGTGTGGAAAACAGTATGAGAACAGTATGAAAACAGTAGCAGCAGTGTGAAAACAGTGGAAGCAATGTGAAAGCAGTGTGTGTATTATCAGAATGAGAAAATGGACCGGGGTCCACAGTTCACTAGAGGTGTCTCTCCGTGAAAGATAAATAACATGTGTGGTGAACAAATTACAGCTGGGCAACTGACAGAAATGAAGGCTGCACCGTAGTGCATATGCAAGACATAAAGATTACTATGTGATTCATGCGGACATTACAACAAAATACATAGACCGTCATCCAACTACATCTATGACTAATAATCCACCCTCCGAATATCATCCGAACAAACGTTGGGTATTAAGTTGCAAACAACAGATTATCGCAGAAAGGAAAGTGTGTAGTGTAAACAATATAAACTCAGTAAACACCGTTGTTTTCTCCCTAATGGCAACATCACATCCTCCATCCGTCACGTTTTTGTCACTCGAGCATAGATGCAAAGGAGGCATGAACCCACTATCGAGCATAAATACTCCCTCTTGAAGTTACTAGCATCTACTAATAACGGAGATGATGCAAGATCATAAATAACATATGCATGAAGATAACATGATAGATTGATAATCAGAAGACATAGCATTCTACATTCATCGGATCCCAGCAAACACAACATGTAGCATTATATAAAGATGATCTCGATCATGTAGGGCAGCTCACGAGATCTAAATATGAGGTACAAAATGGAGAAGACAACCATCTAGCTACTGCTATGGACCCGTAGTCCAGGGAAGAACTACTCACGCACCACTTCGGAGGAGGGCATGGTGGTGTAGACCCCTTCGGTCATGAATTCCCCTCCCGGAAGGGTGCCAGGGAGAGCTCCAGAACCCTCCCGATCTCGGGTTAACGATGACGGCAGCCTTGAGTGTTTCTCGCGACGAAGTGGCATATCTTTTTAGGGTTGATGTATCAGAGGGAATAAATAGGCGAAAGGGCGATGGCGGTGGATGGCCCGAGGGGGCCACACCACCCCCAGGCACAGCCAGGGGGCGCGCCGCCCTATGGTGTGGACCCTATGTGGCCCCCCTCCGGGCCTCTTCGGGACTTCGTGGAACCTTCGGGAATTCTAAGACGTCCGAGCTTCGAATTTTCCAATTTTGAGAATATTTCCAGAACAACTTTTCTGAAACTAAAAACAACAAAAAACAGGGAACTGGCTCTGTGGCATCTTGTCAATAGGTTAGTCCCGAAAATCGATAAAAATGACATAAAGTGTATAACAAACATTTAGGAAATAACATGAAAACAACATGGAATATCAGAAATTGAGGATACGTTTATGACATATCAGCCAACACCAATTACTTTACCATTAACAGTAGGAGGTTTACTAGCATTTGAAACAACATTACTAGTGGTGGTAATAGTACAAACTCTAGTTATATCATTCTTTCTAGCAATGTCATCTTCTCTTTCCCACCTAGCATGCAATTCAGCCAACATCCTAACATTTTCATTAATTCTAACTTGAATGGCATTCAAAGTTTTGCTTTCTTTAACATCATGAGACATAACCTTTATTTTCAGAAGCTCAACATCAAGAGCAAGGCTATCAACTTCGAAGCAAGAACATCAATTTTGTCAAACTTTTCCTCAACAAGAATACTAAAAGCAGTTTGTGTAGTAATAAAGTCTTTAAGCATGATTTCAAGATCAGAGCGTACAATTCTATTTTTGTTGTAGGAATTACAATTAGAATTGACATAACCATTACCATTATTAGAAGGATATGGCCTATAATTATTACTACCAAAATTATTTCTATAAGCATTGTTGTTTTTAATGAAGTTCACATCAACATGCTCTTCTTGAGCAACCAAAGAGGCTAAAGGAACATTATTTGGATCAACATAAGTTTTACCATTCACAAGCATAGACATAATAGTATCAAGCCTATCACTCAAGGAACAGGTTTCTTAAACACAATTTACCTTCTTACCTTGTGGAGCTCTCTCAGTGTGCCATTCATAATAACTTATCATCATATCATCAAGAAGCTTTGTTGCAGCACCCAAAGTGATGGACATAAAAGTACCTCCAGCAGCTGAATCCAGAAGGTTTCTTGAAGAAAAATTCAAACCCGCATAAAAGGTTTGGAGGATCATCCAAGTAGTCAGTCCATGAGTGGGACAATTCTTTACCAAAGATTTCATTCTTTCTCAAGCTTGAGCAACATGCTCATTATCAAATTGTTTAAAACTCATAATGCTACTTCTTAAAGATATAATCTTAGCAGGAAGATAATATTTTCCAATTAAAGCATTTTTACATTTAGTCCAGAAATCAATACTATTTTTAGGCAAAGATAGCAACCATTCTTTAGCTCTTCCTCTCAAACAGAAAGGAAACAATTTTAGTTTAGTAACAACTCCATCTACATCCTTATACTTTTGCATCTCACAAAGTTCAACAACATTATTAAGGTGAGCAGCAGCACCATCAGAAACCAACACCAGAAAATTGCTCTCTCATAACAAGATTTAACAGGGCAGGCTTAATTTTACAGAAGTCTGCATTAGGAGCAGGTGGAGCAATAGGTGTACAGATAAAATCATTATTGTTTGTGCTAGTAAAGTCACACAACATAGTATTCTCAGGGGTACTCATTTTAGCAAGATTAAAAACATAATAACAAAAATAAACACTAGAATAAGAACTAATGTTTTTGTGTTTTTTATATAAAGAAGCAAACAAGACAAAAAAAAGTAACCTAAGCAACACAATAACAAAGTAAAAAGAATTGAGGCGAGAAACTCGCCTTGCAGAAATCTTCTTCCTCCCTGGAAATAGCGCCAGGAAACAAGCTTGATGGCGTGTGAACACACGTTCGTTGGGAGACCCCAAGAGGAAGGTATGTAGAGTACAACAGCGAGTTTTCCCCCCATAAAAGCAAGGTTTAATCGGACCAGTAGGAGAAACAAATCACTTCTGAAGGTTGAAGACAGCTAATGTTGGTAGGGCACATTACCAGGCTCAACAGCAACGTGGAATCTGCACACATCACAACCCAGATACTTTTCCTCAACGAAACAGTGAGGTTGTCAATCCCACCGGTTTTTCTAAACACAAAGGATTAGACGTATAGCATGGAAAATGATGTATGGTTTCAGTGAATGAAAGGAAAACAATGTTTGCAGTAAACGAGAATAGTGCTTGTAGTGGTTGTTTTATCACTATAAAATAATGGACCGGGGTCCACAGATCAGTAGCGGTGTCTCTCCAAAACAGATAGATAACATGTTGGGTAAAAAAATTACAGCTGGGCAACTGACAGAGATAGAGGCTACACCGTTATGCATATGAAAGACACACTGATTACTATGAGATTTATTTGGGCATTACAACATGATACATAGACCGTAATCCAGCTGTATCTATGACTAATAATACACCCTTAGAACACAATCCAATCAGACTTTGGGTATTAAGTTGCAAGCAACAGATTGTTGCATTAAGTAAAGTGCATAATGTAAACAATATAATTCCTTAGACAAAGCATTGTTGTTTTCTCCCTAGTGACAACAGCACATCCACAATCTTAGAAGTTATTGTCACTCTCCCAGATAACTAGAGGCATGAACCCACTATCGAGCATAAATACTCCCTCTTGGAGTTAGAAGCATCAACTTGGCCAGAGCATCTACTAGTAACACACAACATGCAAGAACATAAATAACATAAACATGATAGATCTATAATCAACTTGACATAGCAATAAATATTCAACGGATCCCAACAAACACAACATGTAGCATTACAATAAGATGATCTTGATCATGTTAGGCATCTCACAAGATCTAAACATAATGGTAGAAAAGGAGGAGAAGACAACCATCTAACTACTTCTATGGACCCGTAGTCCAAGGATGAACTACTCATGCATCACTCCGGAGGCAGGAATGGTGATGAAGAGCCCTTCGGTGATGCATTCCCCTCCCGACAGGGTGCCGGGGAGAGCTTCAGAACCCTCCTGAACTAGGGTTGAAAATGACGGTGGCTACGGAAATTTTTGTGTAAGGAGGCTTGGGTATTTAGGGTTTTCCTGAGAATATCAATTTATAGGCAAAAGGGCAATGTCGGTGGGTGGCTAGGGGGCCCACACCACCTGGTGGCACGACCAAGGGGGGGTCGCGCCACCCTGTGGTGTGGCGGCTCCCCTGACCCCCTCCGGGCCTCCTCCGGACTCCGGGTACATGATAGAAAAATAGTACCCTGGAATTTTGTTTCGTCCAATTCCGAGAATATTTTCAGAACAACTTTTCTGAAACCAAAAACAGGAGAAAACATGAATTGGCGCTGTGGCATCTTGTTAATATGTTAGTCCCAGGAAACCCATAAAAATGATATAAAGTGTATAGAAAACATGTAGAAAATGTCATAATATCAATGATGCATCAGAAATTATAGATACGTTGGAGACGTATCAGTTACGTCGAAAAGGAAAAAGTTTGGGATAAGAAGGATGAAACAGGAAAGGTACGAACCAGACCTAATGATGGTCCAGCAAGGAAATCTAGCTCACAACGTACTCCTAAGAGGCCTAGGGCTGATACACTTAGGCAGGCTAGGGGGAGTGAAGTGATTCCAAATGCTGGTGGCTTTATGCAAGATGTGATGAGGTTTGATGCTGCTACTAAGGTTGGGAAGCTTTTATCTAAGAAATGTGAGCAAGGTGCCAATGATGATCATGGCAAGAGGAAAGATCCTGAGCCAGATATATACATGGATACAGACAGTGATGATGATGATGTTTTTGGGGCCCAAATTCACAGGCTTGGCTACAATCCAAATTATGCTCAGAGACAGATGGTTCCTGCCTTTGGTGTTGGGTCAAGCTCAGCTCAATCTGTTGCTCCTGCCATTGACTACTATGCTTAGTACGTGGATTATTTCTCAAATCCTAGACTGATGGAGGCTGGTATGGTGGAAAACCCAGATGATAGTGTTTGAAATGAATTAACTTATGAAGAGTTTTTAAAGAAACTCCTTGAACCCAAGAGTGTCAAGGCTTTTCTGTGGAAGGAGCGGCTGGATAGAATCACTGTGGCTGCTCTACCACCTATTGTTGAATCTCCAAATGATTCTATGAGCTCTGCTAGCTCATCTAAATCTATATCCACCTCTGAGATGTCTGACTTTTGTGGGGAAGTCCAACAGGTGCACTCCTCTATGGTGCGCATCACTGGGCTCTCTCCAAGTCCCATTAAGGATAATGGCCCTTCTCAAACCTTTGTAACTAAGAAGAATCCCCTATTTCTTTGACCCCTGCACAGCTTGTTCCTATTAGAGAAAGTTCCATGATCTCTGCTGCTAGGTAGAACAACATGGCAGTATATCAGAGAGCTGCAGCTCACATAAAAAAATGGACAAGGTACATTCAAAAACTTCAACTCCTTTGTTGTTCTTGCTGATAATAATATCTTAGATGAAGCTCTCGAACTTTGTATTGATCCTGAATCTATCTCCCCGAACAATGTTAATATGTTACAAGATCTAGAATTAGCTAGAACCCAGTTAATTAATATGAACAAAAATGTACAAAAAAGAGGCTACTCATGGATATGCTTTATCTCCTAATGGCCAAGTGGAAAAGTCATCATGTTCCTATCTAAGATTGATGAATCTGAATCCTCCTCTGAGGACTCTCCTCTTTTTATTCCTTTCATATCAAGAAGGTCTAGGAAAAATTTGAAGAAACAATCTAGCTCTAAGAGTAAGGCTGGTCTAGTTGTGCCCCTGAGTGGCATAGTGTCTATTAGTAGGGTTCACACAAACCATCCTCTGAGTGGTATTGTGACTGGCCCTAGATTGAGAAAAAAAAACCTATAAAATATCTATGATAGGTCTCTTTCTGAATTGTAGGAGGGTCAGTAAGAAAGGCTTTGTTTTTTTCCTTAACGACCTAATCTTTGAGCATGATTTTGATTTTGTTGGTATCCAAGATAATTTGATCCCAATAACTTGTACTTGTGGCATTGGTCTACTTCTGTTGGCAAATCTGGAGGCATTCTTTGTGGAGTTAAATCCTCTAGGTTTAACATCATGAATGCTACCACTGATAGATTCATTGTACAAGCTCATGTTTTTGATAAAATGACCACTAATGTGTTGAATCTAGTTGTGGTTTATGGGACAACTCAAGTTAAAGTAAGTACAACTTTCTTGGTGATTTTGCTAACATTTGCTCTAAATTTTCCTTGCCCACTATTATTGAGGGGACTTTAATATCCTTAGATACTCCTTTGAGAAAAATAATGGGGGAGGGGTTTCTAAGTGTTCTGATGTTTGTAATGGCATTATCAATACCCATGCTCTTAGAGAGGTACCTCTTTTTGTGGGCTTTATACCAGGACTAATAATCTTAAAGTGCCTACTTTGGAGAAGTTTGACAGAATCATCATGAACACAGAGTGGGAGACTTTGTTTCCTCTAACCTCTTCTAGAAAACTAACTAGAGTCATTTCAGATCACAATCCTCTCATTGTGGATACTAGTGATATTGTGACTCCTATAATTAGAGAATTTAGTCTTGAGAAATCTTGGTTGTCTCATCTAGAGTTTAGTTCAAGGGTGGAGAAAGCCTAGAACACTCCATCTGCTGCCTTTGACAGCTCAGCATAATTCAACAAAAAATCAAGCTAGTCAAGAATAGTCTCAAAGGTTGGGGTTCTAATGTCAGAGGCATTTCTATCCTGGAAAAGAAAAATATGTTGCTAGATCTTCAAGAGCTTGAGTTGCTGGAAGAGTAGGGTGTGCTTACTGAAGCCCAATACTATAGGAAAGGAACCATTCAGGGGGGCCTGATGTGTAAGTATGAAGAAGAAGAAAAATACTTGTATGAAAGATCAAATGCAAATTGGTTACTGCAGGGGGACTCCAACTTTGCTTTTTTTCACAGAATTGCTAATGGAAGAAAGAGGAAAAACACTATAAATTCCCTCATGGATAGGGACTTGCAAATCCAAGGAACCGGGGACTTTATGACGCATGCCACATCTTACTATAAGACTCTATTTGGTCCTGGTGAAGGGAACATCATAAAGTTTAGGATGATATTTGGCATGATAGTGAGAAACTGCCTGCTGTGGCTTGATAAACCTTGCATTGAGAAGGAAGTGAAGTTTGGAGTAGACTCAATGGTGAAAAATAAAGCACTTGGTCGTGATGGGATGCCCATTGAGTTTTTCCAATCATATGTTGGCACACAGTCAAGAGTAATATAATGGCTCTCTTTGAGAAGTCGTTTGTAGGGAAGCTGAATCTGTACAAGTTGAATTTTGGTATGGTCATTTTGTTACAGAAAAACCTGAAGCTAATTGTCTGCAGAAGTATAGACCTATCTGTATGGTCCAAGTTTCGTATAAGATTATTACAAAGGTAGCCACCCTCATAGTGGAGCCTGTCATGAGCAAAATCATCTCTAATTGTCAGACTGCCATCATCAAAGGGAGAAACATTACGGATGGAGTTATGTCCTTACATGAGATTCTGCATGTGTGTAGAAGCAAGAAACATCAAGGGGTGGTGTTCATAATTGACTTTGAGAAGGCTTATGATAAGGTA
The DNA here is from genome assembly GCA_028641055.1 of Alopecurus myosuroides. Taxonomy (NCBI): domain Eukaryota; kingdom Viridiplantae; phylum Streptophyta; class Magnoliopsida; order Poales; family Poaceae; genus Alopecurus; species Alopecurus myosuroides. Next base: position 406,989,669 of record CM054060.1, on the reverse strand, counting down.
GACTGGGCTTATCTTCTTCATTGCATCTCCCTCAAAGGCTTCAGTCCACTCTGGCAGAGATTAATTGAAGACATTGTGAAGGATAGGACCTTTTGTGTGAAGATTAATAACTCAAGAGGGAAAGATTTTGGCAGTCATAGAGGTGTTAGACAAGGGGACACATTCTCCCCTTTCCTTTTTAATGTTGATTCTGAAGGACCGGCTACTCTTATCAATGAAGCTAGGAAGAATCGACATCTCATAGGGTTGGTACCTCATTTGGTTGATAGAGGGGTGTCCATATTTCAATATGTTGATGACATTTTACTTTTGATTCAAGATGGCATTGAGAAGATCAGAGAGCTACAGCCGATCCTCTACCTGTTTGAGGCCATGTCAGGACTCAAAATCAACTTCATGAAGAGTGAGATAATCATGGTTTTGGAGGATGATGAGAGGGGTTTGATGTACTCTGGCATGCTGGATTGCCAGCTTGGTCATTGGCCCATGAAGTATTTGGGGGTTCATGTCCGTGGCACCAAAATTCATGTGGCGGACTTAGAACCACTCTGTGAAAAACTTTGCCTGAAGCTGGAAGGTTGGGTAGGTAACAACTCATCATTTGGGGGAGATTTATTTTGATCCAATCCTCCCTGAGCATTGTTTCCATTGACCATATGTCCATGTACATGTTCCCTACTACTTGTTTATAAGCCATGACAAAGATCATTAGGAGATTTTTCTAGTAGGGGACCTCAACTAAGAAAAAACACTATATGGTGAGATGGAATATCATAAATAAACCAAGATCCAAAGGGGGTCTTGGAATAAAAGATCTCAAGTTGTTTAATATCAGCCTGTTGTGCAAATGGTTGTGGAAGTTCGAGTTTGAAGATGGACAGTGGCGGGAGCTTGTTAAGAATAAGTATGAAATCTCTCATGGCATTTGGAGGATTAAAGCTAAACAAAATGACTCAGCAGTTTGGAAGGACTTGTTTTCAATCAAGCAGTTCCATTTTTAGGGTAGGAAAATTATGGTGGTAGGGGGAAATGAGACTGATTTCTGGCATGATCACTGGTGTGGGGATGCTCCCTTTTATGAGCAATTCCCTCAACTGTTTGATATCCGCAACAACCAGATTTGCACTGTCATGGAAATGTGGGATAGGAATTGGCAATTTGATTTTAGAAGGTGGCTTGATGCTACAATGCAGACTCAAGTTGGTTCCCTTAGCAGCTTGCTCATGACAGTTGCACTGGGTACTGATAGAGACTCTCCAAAGTGTAAACTTACAAAATCTGGGAAGTTCTCTGTTAAATCTATGTACAACAAAATGTCCTCCTCTTCTGTGGACAGATCCTTTTCCCGGTTGTGGAACGCTAAAATTCCTCTGAAAATCAAAATCTGGCTCTCGCTAATTTGGCATAACTCTATTGCTACCAAAGACAATATGAGGAAAAGAAAATGGGTTGGGGATTACACTTGCATTTTTTGCGATTAGGGTGAGTCCGTCCTTCATCTCTTCTTTATTTGTCCCGATGCTTCTTTTATGTGGGGTGTAATTTGTTCCGTGCTTCGTGCTTTTTCTAGACCTTCCAATTTTATCCAGTTCTTTTGGTGGGTGGCAAAACAATTACCTATTGGTGCTAACTTACGCATTGTTGTGATTGCTTCCTTTTGCTGGGCAATCTGGAAAACCAGAAATAGAGCTTTTTCGGATAAAAAGTTTATATCATCACCTGTTGAGCATGTCTGTTACATGTGTGCTTTCCTCTGCTACTGGGCAGGTCTCCAGGGTGAAAACGATAAACAGATTGTGGAAGAAGGTGCGAAGCTGATTCAAGATGTTGTTGTTGAAGTTCAGAGAGGCGCTCGTGCAATACCACTCAGGATAACAGAGGCGGCAGTGGAAGATGAAGATGTGGAGGAAGATTGATACCTTCTCATTGTTGGGGAGGGCAGGCTCCGATACCTGGACTACTTCACTCCTTTGTTCTGGTGCTTTTGAGCGTACTGTCAGTTGTTCTCATCTATCTCAAAAACTTGGTATTAAGTATTTACGTTTGTGGAACTCCCCCTTGCCTTCCCCACTCCCTTTGTGGATGGGGCGGCGTTTAGTGTCGTGGTTTGCTATGTAGACTTACCCCTTCACTGGTAGAAAATATGCCTTTAGTCCCGGTTCGCAAAGGCCATTAATCCCGGCTGTGCAACCGGGACTAAATATGCGCGACTAAAGGCCCCCCCTTTAGTCGCGCCGCTTACAAACCGCGACTAAAGGCCCGTCCACGTGGGCGCCAGGAGTCCGTCGGGGCGGAGGACCTTTAGTACCGGTTCTCGTGGCCAACCGCAACTAAAGGCCTCCTCCGCAGGTTTCGGGTTTTAGCTCCCCTAAACCTGGTTTCTTTTAATTTGTAGTGTTTTATTTCTTTTATATTTTATTTTGCGTTTTATTTTAATTTTGATGAAGTTTCAGTACACATATTCTACGCTACTATATACATGCATATGAAATTTCAAACAAGAAGAATTCAAGAGGAATATATAATATATATTCAATCTCGGGTGACCATATATAACTTCGAATAAGTTTCCATACACAATTTATGGCAAAAAAAGTTCTTCGTCCTCGGTATAGTTTTTTCCTTTAGGATGGATGACTTCCCTCATGAAAAATCCTGCTAATTCCTCTTGAATTGGTCGGAAGCGGGCTTATGGACTAAGCTTCTTCCGCAAGTTATCCGTCGCCTTCCGCAAGCTATCCGACGCCTTCCGCTAAGAGGTGTGTCTCCGGATGTTCTCACAAACATAGTATCCACATAGATTGGTCCCCGGTGGCTGCTTATCCACATTAAATAACCTTCTAAATTCTAGCTCCTGTTTGAATTCACCGACAATTTGTTCTGAGAACCGTCTCCAAACCCTACAGGGCAAAGAAAATTAAATGAACAAGGGAGTTATTAGTTACTTGATATTAGGAAATGAACGAAAGAGGCCGATCGATATAGAGCGCAAATGATTAAAAATAATTACTTTTGCTGAATTTTTCTCATGTCAGCCCAAAGCTTTGAATCCGAATTCATAGAGTCCATGATTAGAACTCTGGAGGTGTGAAGTTCAATCATTAGCAGAATCCAGTGGAACCTGCGGACACGTTAAATGCACAGCCATGCATAACTCATCGATTAGACATACCATGCATGGAGTAAACAAAAGAGAATGGGCACAAGAGAGAAACACTCACCCAAAATGGTAAGGAAATAGAATATGACTTTTGAGTTGATGCTTTGTAAGAAACTTGTACAAGTCTTTCTCCACGTCTTCGGGGTGATTTTGTAACACATATCCATTAACGATATGTGGGTCAATGAACCCAACATTATGGATGTTTCTTTTTTTGCATTCCCAAATCTTCAATCTGCATAATAGCGTACGCAACAATATAGTTAGGACAATATATATATATATGTATATATATATATATATATATATATATATATATATATATATAGAGAGAGAGAGAGAGAGAGAGTGCAGACAATGAAGAACGAGATGAGGTAGAAATAAATAACTTACAGAACGTAGCAATTCAGGATAGATTTGTCGAGCTCGCGCATATTGAACAGCTGGAACAATTCACTCATATTAACTTCTACAGAGTACCGTTTGGTGTGATGCTCCTCTGTAACATCCGCATAAACATATTCTTTGTCGGCCCATGTTATTAAATGCTTGTACCAATGTAGCAGATTTCGCATTTGTGGTGCTAGACTCTCTTCCTGCGCAGGCTCGACGAGAGGCCCATTCCGCACATATTGTAATGCTATCTCATTTACTGGCACATCCTCAAGGGCTAACGAGGCACGAAGAGTCAAACCCATCTCGGACGCTTGTTTTATGGCACTCGCTACAGTCAATCCATGTGCTGCCGCAGCTGCTATGATCTCGGGGTCCTCTTCCAGACCGGCTTTCACTATGAGCGGGGGGAGCGATTGTTTATTCTGCATCCCGAGCTGGGCAACTTGTTTCCCGCTTTTATTACTTTCTTCTTTCTTCTCCTTCAATATTTCTTCTTGCCTACGAAGTTCACGTCCATAGTCGTCAGGCATATTCAGCTCGGCTTGGGACGATGTCGTCAAAACATCTGTAGCCCACTCCTTTTGCTTCTCAGTGAATACTTGCTTGGGCTCAGGCTCTTTTATCGCCTTCATATCCGCCTTCCATTTCTCAAAATGAGCAGCCGCGACCAATTTGGTTTCAGCTTCACTAAGTTCCCAAGGCCTTGGGAGGAGAGGCTTCAGTGATGGCTTCGGTACCGTTGTGGTCTTAGGTACATAAGGGTCCGGGTTAATAGTCCAGGGGCCGGTTTCCTTGCTGTCTGCCTGCTTCTGCTTCTTGGCCGGAGGTGGATTGGGGGGCGTCGTACCCGCCGGAGGAGGATTTGTGGGCGTCGTACCCGTCGGAGGAGGATTGGGGGGCGTCGTACCCGCCGAAGGAGGATTGGGGGGCGGCGGCTGCTTACCCGCCGGAGGTTGTGGATCGGGGGACGACGTCGAATGGCGTGAAGGAGGTGTAGGTGAACCACCACCACCACCACCATCGGAGGGGGGTGGACTTGTTAGCCTTGGCGCCTCTCTTGGAAACACTATGTACTTCTTTTTTCCATAGAATGATCTGGCGCTTGACATCTCCAAGTCTTCTCTCCCCTTCGGGTGTAGCTTTGTCAATCTCCAGGTCCTCAAAATCTTGGACTATGTCTTCCACCGTGACACGAGCATAGCCATATGCAATGGGGTTGTTGTGGTGGAGTGCTCCAGGTGTACAGGGTAAAGCACTGACGGTAGCTACCTTCGTGGAAACGTTCCCCACTGGATAATGCAGATCACATTCTTTCATCTCCTTTACATCATCCACGGGGTAGTGAGGCTCCGGTGCACGAATCTCGATCGTCAGTGCATTAGCACCAGCCGAGATGGAGGGTGTAGCACCAGCCGGGGCCAGCAAGGGTGCATTAGCACCAGGCAGGGCATCCGTGGAAGCCACGCTGCTTCTCCGCTGCTGGCTTCCGAGATCCGCTTCATGATCTTCATGCGGCCCTGCAGCCGATCTTTCTTTTGCTAATTCATACACCATCTGCTTCACCTCATGGAGTTCCGATGCCAACTTCGCCATAAGATCTGCATCCCGATCCGTCTTTCTCTTACGGCTTCTGTAACAGTACGGGTCATTGTCCTGGGAAAACCCTACTTTCCACGAAATTCTGCCTTTGCCTCGTACATCTCCTGCATGTTCATCATTCCCGAGGGTTGTTGTCAGTGCGTCTTTCTCTCTGTTGAACTTGATCAAGCCCTCTTGAGCTTGGGTCATTGCGTCAATAAGGGCTTGGGTGGGAGCAAACTTTTTCTTCCGGTGAACACACACCCCTGTCTCCGGGTCTAGCGATCCCCCATGCCCGTACCACCAGCTTTTGGCCCTTGGGTCCCATCCCTCTGTACCTAGAGGGATTCCTCGCACCCTCAGGTCCTCCTCCATCTTCTCCCACTTAGGCTACGAAAGGCGGTATGCTCATGGCCCCATAATATGATGGTATTGTTTCTTACCCGCATTATCCTTATTTTTTTTCGATATTTCCTTGAAATGCTCCGATTTCTTTTGCCTCACAAATTCTGGCCAATCATCTTTTAGTCTCTCATGTTGTCCATTGAAATCCGGAGTCTTGCCCTTGTTGACATAGTCACGGGTTAAATTTTTCTTGAAGTTTCGGAATGCTTCGGCCATCTTCTGAAGAGAGAACTCTTTGACTAGCCTCCTCCTCTCACGTCCACCCGGAATCTCGTTACCGAATTCATTGACTTTGTTGTATTCCGGAGGTAGAATGAAATGTTCCATAAGCTTTCTCCAGCAATCCTATTTCGTTCTCTTGTCGACAAAACTGAAACCAATACGTGCCTTCTTTGGCTCCTTCCATTCCTGGACGGTGATCGGGACGTTGTCTCTAACAACGACTCCGCATTGGTTGATAAACTTTGTGGTGTGTTGTAGGGGCTTGCCGGTTGCACTGACATCATCGATGGTATATGTTTCTCCTGGTTTCATCGCCTTGGATTTGCCACGCTTTGTCGTACTCGATCCGGCCGAGGGCTAAAAAAAGAAAGAGAGTCGCGCGCGTTAATACATATGTATTCACATTTCAGTAAGTTTGTATCACGAGAGGCTCAATGTATATATATACCTCGCAGGAGGTGGTTGCTACTTGCAATTCGAGATCGTCGTTTGTCGACGGTTGACCTCCGTCGACAATGTCCGTTCCTTCCCCTTCTTGATCATCGACAATGTCTGTTCCACTGTCAAGGTTCAGAAAAGAAGAGACTACATCCTCTTCTTGCTCATCTTCTGAGCCCGGCACATAAGGAATCTCGTTGTCTATGATGCCCATTAAATAACCTTCAGCCTCCGGATCCCTAAGCGGCTCAGCTCTATCGTCCGCCATATGTCACTCCTGAAGACATGCATGTAGTAAAAATTAATTAAGTATAAAGGAATTAAAAAATAAGATTAAGGGGACATAGAGGAGGAGCAGCGACGGTTGTACGGTGTTAGGGAGCCACTCGGGGGCAGAGGGGGTTTAGGGGGTACGGTATAGAGGAGGAGCAAATATTGGTACTTAATAATTTTGCTACTTAATAGTACTAGTATTGACGGTGATTTTTTAGTAGAAATGAGACTTAGCAAATATTAGTACAAATATTTTACTTAGTGAAATGACCTTACTTTTTTTTGACTTAGGAATATATATTTAGGGTTAGTAGTTAATATTAGTAAATATTAGAAGAAATGTTTTACTTAGTGCAACTTAATTTGGGGTCACATTTTTTTTCGGATCAAAGTTTTAGGGCAGGGGCGCGCTCGATCGGGGGCGGCCCATGGCCGTGCAGGGGCGCGCTCGGGGGCGGCGCCATGGCCGTGCAGGGGCGCGCTCGGGGGCGGCGCGCACCATCGCCGGAGAAGCTCATGCCTGCCGTCGTGTTTCGTGTATGCACGGGAGGACGGAGCAGGGGCGTGGGAGGACGGAGCAGAGGAGCGGGGGGACGGGCAGCATCACAGCTCCACGGGAAGACGAGGGCGGCGCGGAGAAGATCTCGAGGAAGCGCGGAGAAGAATGGTCGCGGCTCCGCGCACGAAACTTTATATAGGGCACACCAACCGCGACTAAAGGGTACCTTTAGTCGCGGTTGGTGTCACCAACCGCGACTAAAGGTTTTTTCGCGGGGTTTTCGTTCCCGCACGGAAAGAACCTTTAGTCGCGGTTCGTGTCACAAACCGCGACTAAAGGTGGTTTTTCAAATACTTTTGGTTTTAAAATCTTAAAAATACAAATAATATATCAACTAATTCAGAAAAATGAAACTAATTCATTTTAAAATCTTAAAAATACAAATAATATATCAAAAAATTCAGAAAAATAAAACTAATTCATTTTAAAATCTTAAAAATACAAATAATATAGCAAAAAATTCAGAAAAATAAAACTAATTCATTTTAAAATCTTAAAAATACAAATAATATATCAAAAAATTCCGAAAAATAAAACTAATTCATTTTAAAAAGCCATTTTTCCCGCCATTTCTTCCCTGTCGTCCCGCCTCCCGCTTCCCGCCTCTTTCTTCCCGCCTCTTTCTTCCTACCACTTTATTCCCTCCTCCTGTCTTCCCGCTCCCATTTTTACCGCCATTTCTTCTCTGTATTCCCGCCTCCCGCTTCCCGCCTCTTTCTTCCCGCCTATTTCTTCCCGCCTCCTGTCTTCCCGCTCTCATTTTTCCCGCCATTTCTTCCCTGTCTTCCCGCCTCCCGCTTCCCGCCTCTTTCTTCCCGCCTCCTGTCTTCCCGCTCCCATTTTTCCTGCCATTTCCCACTATATATGTAGCTCGGCTTGGTTAGCATTATCACATCTCTACAATCTCTCATCACTCTCTCATGGCTTCCACCGTATCCGCTCTAACCTACCAGCAGGTGGAGGAGCTTTGCGCCTCGAACTACCCTTGCCCACCGGGCTACCGCGTCCCCGCCGGCTGGAGCCAAAGCGCCGGAGGCGTGCCGGTCCCTCCCGTCCCTCAGGGTACTGCGCACCGGGCGGCCATCACGAACCACAACTACCTCGACCTCACGCCGGAGCAGCGGATGGATCCCCGCTGGCATCCCGATAACCAGCATACTTGGGATGCCTTCTTCATCAATCGGCGTGAGAGGGCGCTCGCCAGGTATGAGGAGGACGGTCTGCCTCCTGGGAACTTTCACGAGGACGGCCGTCGGCTATGGTAGTACGGCCGGACTCGACAGAGCGTCATGGACTACATCAGGGCCGGCGATATCCCCCGCCTGCCCTACCCTCAGTTCGAGCCACGGGCGCCACCCGACGACAGCAGTGACGACGACGGCGGCAACTTAGAAGGAGACGACTACGAGTACAACGGCGGCAACTATGAAGACTATGAGTATGCATATTATACGCCTAGGCAGGATTATGACTAAATCACTCCAACATTCCAAAATGTATTCCTAGGCCTATAGGCATGCCCTTCACATCAGTGGTTGTAGTTCAAATTTCACGTATCATCAGTGGTATCTCGACTGGGTAGCAATGTGCAAGTCTTTGCTTGGTTGTGCTAGGGTGGGCCCAAGGAAGCCCCAAAACACATTAGAGATAATATAATTCACATGATCCATTCAACAAAGTTTGGTACAATAAATTATTACACATCAATTCTTCCCTTCTGTCCCTGCTTGCTTACGATTGTGCCGTATCTATGGAGCATCCTCATCATTTAACATAATGCTTGGGTCAGTGTTCACTTTGAAGGGCGGAATTTCACCAAACATATTATAATCTTCTGACATGTCTGTCTTGTCCTCCACTCCCACGATGTTTCTTTTCCCTGAAAGAACAATGTGGCGCTTTGGATCATCGCATGATGTACTGATCGTTTTCTTATCTTTCCGTTTCCTCGGTTTGCTACTCATGTCCTTCACATAGAAAACCTGAGTGACATATTTGGCTAGGACGAATAGTTCGTCAAGGTAACCAAGATTGTTGAAATCCACCATTGTCATTCCGTATTGCTCGTCCACCTTTACCCCACCTCATGTTAGCTTGAACCATTTGCACCGGAACAAAGGGACCTTAAAGGAGGGTCCATAGTCAAGTTCCCATATCTCCTCTATGTAACCATAATATGTGACCTTTTGCCCATTCTCGGTTGCTGCATCAAAGCGGACACCACTTTTTGGTTGGTGCTCTTTTTATCTTGGGCGATCATGGAAAATGTATTCCCATTTATCTCGAACCCTTGGAAAGTCGTTATAGTCGAAGATGGTGTCTTGGCCAACATTTACAGCTGATCTCCAACATCATTATCATTCATTAAATGTTTTCGCAACCAACTGCCGAAAGTCTCCATGTGGGCCTTTCTAATCCAGGATTCAGGCTTCCCCGGGTTGTCCGAGCGTAAAATATTCTTGTGTTGCTCGAAGTACGGAGCCACCAAGCTGGAATTTTGCAGAACTGTGTGGTGTGCTTCAGTCATAGAATGACCGTCCATACATATCGTTGATTTCCTTCTGATCGTGCCTTTTCCACTTAGTCTCCCCTCGTGCCGCGATTGAGGAATACCAATCGGCTTAAGGTCAGGAACATAGTCAATACAGAACTCAATTACCTCCTCATTTCCATAGCCCTTGACGATGCTTCCTTCTGGCCTAGCACGGTTACGAACATATTTCTTTAATACTCCCATGAAACTCTCAAAGGGGAACATATTGTGTAGAAATACAGGACAGAGAATGGAAATCTCTTCGACTAGGTGGAGTAGGAGGTGCGTCATAATATTGAAGAAGGATGGTGGGAACACCAACTCGAAACTGACAAGACATTTGACCACATCGTTCTGTAACCGTGGTAGATCTTATGGATTGATTACCTTCTGAGAGATTGCATTGAGGAATGCACATAGCTTCACAATGGATACTCGAACATTTTCCGGTAGGAGCCCCCTCAAAGCAATCGGAAACAATTGCGTCATAATCACGTGGCAGTCGTGAGACTTCAGGTTTTGGAACTTTTTGTCCACCATGTTTATTATTCCCTTTATATTCGACGAGAAGCCAGACGGGACCTTCATACTGCTCAGTCATTCAAAAAAATGACCTTCTCTTCTTTGGTAAGAGCGTAGCTCGCACGACCTTGAAACCATTCCGGATGCCGGTCATCTAGGTCTTTCAAAAGTTGCTGGTCCTGCCGTGCTTTCTTTATATCATTTGTCTTCCCATACACGCCCAAGAAGAATAGCAGGTTCACACAAATATTCTTCGTAACATGCATCACGTCGATTGCAGAGCGGACATCTAGGACTTTCCAATATTGTAGCTCCCAAAATATAGATTTCTTCTTCCACATGGGTGCGTGCCCGTCAACTCCCTGCGGAACTGATTGTCTGCCAGGACCCTTTCCAAAGATGACTTTCAAATCCTTGACCATATCAAATATCTCAGCACGAGTACGTTCCGCAGGCTTCAGCCTGTGATCTGCCTTGCCGTTGAAATGCTTGCCTTTCTTTCTTACGTTATGATTTCGGGGAAGAAATCGACGGTGACCCTGTTACACGTTCTTCTTACAATTACCCAAATATACACTTTCAGTCTCATGTAGGAAGTGCGTGCATGCATTGTATCCCTTATTTGTCTATCCCGAAAGGTTACTGAGAGCAGGCCAATCGTTGATGGTTACAAAAAGCAACGCTCGTAGGTCAAATTCCTCTTCTTTGTGCTCATCCCACACACGTACACCAGGTCTGCCCCACAACTGTAAATGTTCATCAACTAATGGACTTAGGTACACATCGATGTCGTTGCCGGGTTGCTTCGGACCTTGGATGAGCACTGGCATCGTAATGAACTTCCGCTTCATGCACAACCAAGGAGGAATGTTGTAGGTGCTATGGCTGGAGCTCTGCTCGCCAAAAGGATTCATGCCATCAGTACTTAGACCAAATCTTATGTTCCTTGCTTCAGCTGCAAAATCTTTGAACTCTCTATCGATCTTTCTCCATTGTGTTCCATCAGCGGGGTGTCTCAACTCCCCGTCGGACTTACGGTCCTCTTTGTGCCATCGCATCAACTTGGCATGCTCTTTGTTCCTGAACAGACGTTTCAACCGTGGTATTATAGGAGCATACCACATCACCTTGACGGGAACCCTCTTCCTGGGTCTCTCGCCCTCAACATCGTCACCAGGGTCATCGCCTCTGATCTAATAACGCAATCCAGTGCATACAGGGCATTCATTCAAATTCTCGTATTAACCGCGGTAGAGGATGCAGTCGTTAATGCATGCATGTATCTTCAGAACCTCTAAACCTAGAGGGCAGACAACCTTATTTGCTTCGTACGTACTGGCGGGCAACTCGTTATTCTTTGGAAACATATTCTTCAACATTTTCAGCAAATTTTCAAATGATGAGTCAGCTACACCTTCCCGTGCCTTCCATTTCAGAAAATCCAGTCTGCAGCCCAGCTTTTTCAGACTATTATCGCATCCTGGGTACAACGACTTTTTGTGATCCTCTAACATGCGATCCAAATTCTCCCTCTCCTTGTCAGTTTCGCAGTGTCTCCGTGCATCAGCAATGGTCCGACCAAGATCATCAGCGGGCTCATCATGTTCCTCTTCTTCACCTTCACCTTCACCTTCCCCACCTTCAGCATCATCCTCCATGAAAGTATCACCGAAATGATCATGATAGTTGTCATCGATATCATCCCCTTCTTCATCTTCTTCCATTCTAACCCCGCTTTCTCCATGCTTGGTCCAGAATTATAGCTTGGCATGAAACCGTGCCGAAGCAGGTGCATGTGAATGTCTCTTTAGGAGGAGTAACCCTTCTGATTCTTACAGACAGCACATGGGCAGATAATAAAACCTCGTTGCCTGTTCGCATTTGCCACTACGAGGAAATCTTTCAAACCCGTAGTGAACTCGCCGGAGAGTCGGGTACCGTACATCCATTGTCGATTCATCTGCATTATTATTATATAAAGTATATAATTAACCATCATGCATTTGTTAAACTAACTAGCTAGAAATAATACAAATTAAACAATGAACTACACACATGCATATTTTATCAATGACACATGAAAGGTTCAAGTTGCTAACCACGATCGCGGAGGAAAAATAAATGAGAAAGCTCAAGTGTGGCTCGGACACTTCATATCATGTTTGTTTCATGCTCTCGGGCATTTCATCGAACACCTTGTGTGCATAGGAGGAACCAAAAGCAAACCCACCACCCCCCTTGTGAATATTGTGAATAGAAGTGGCACCAAATGTGGCTAAGTGAAGTGAGCTGAGCCCCATATAGGGATGGGCCTTTAGTCCCGGTTGGCATGGCCAACCGCGACTAAAGGCCTTCGGGCCAGCCTGAGGACCTTTAGTCCTGGTTGGCCTGGCCAACCGGGACTAGAGCCCCTCCCGTCCGCCAGCTGCCGACCGAGCGCGCTGGGCCCAGATAGTTGGTCGCGGGTCTCCTCCCGTACTGTGACTAAAGACCCCTTTGGTCGCGGTTCGATTATTTTGGGGACTAATGGGGGCATATGGAAGCCTCTTTTTCTACTAGGTTAGTCCTAGGAAATCCATAAAAATGATATAAAGTGTATAGAAAACATGTAGCAAATGTCATAATATCAATGATGGAACATCAGAAATTATAGATACGTTGGAGACGTATCAGTTACGTCGAAAAGGAAAAAGTTTGGGATAAGAAGGATGAAACAGGAAAGGTACGAACCAGAACTAATGATGGTCAGCAAGGAAATCTAGCTCACAACGTACTCCTAAGAGGCCTAGGGCTGATACTCCTAGGCAGGCTAGGGGGAGTGAAGTGATTCCAAATGCTGGTGGCTTTATGCAAGATGTGATGAGGTCTTATGCTGCTACTAAGGTTGGGAAGCTTTTATCTAAGAAATGTGAGCAAGGTGCCAATGATGATCATGGCAAGAGGAAAGATCATGAGCCAGATATATACATGGATACAGACAGTGATGATGATGATGGTTTTGGGGCCCAAATTCACAGGCTTGGCTACAATCCAAATTATGCTCAGAGACAGATGGTTCCTGCCTTTGGTGTTGGGTCAAGCTCAGCTCAATCTGTTGCTCCTGCCATTGACTACTATGCTTAGTACGTGGATTATTTCTCAAATCCTAGACTGATGAAGGCTGGTATGGTGGAAACCCCAGATGATAATGTTTGGAATGAATTAACTTTTGAAGAGTTTTTAAAGAAACTCCTTGAACCCATGAGTGTCAAGGCTTTTCTGTGGAAGGTGCAGCTGGATAGAATCACTGTGGCTGCTCTACCACCTGTTGTTGAACCTCCAAATGATACTATGAGGTCTGCTAGCTAATCTAAATCTAAATCCACCTCTGAGATGTCTGACTTTTGTGGGGAAGTCCAACAGGTGCACTCCTCTATGGTGCGCATCACTGGGCTCTCTCCAAGTCCCATTAAGGATAATGGCCCTTCTCAAACCTTTGTAACTGAGCAGAATCCCCTATTTCTTTGACCCCTGCACAACTTGTTCCTATTAGAGCAAGTTCCATGATCTCTGCTGCTAGGTAGAATAACATGACAGTATATCAGAGACCTGCAACTCACATAAAAAATGGACAAGGTACTTTCAAAAACTTTAACTCCTTTGTTGTTCTTGCTGATGATGATATCTTAGATGAAGCTCTCGAACTTGGTATTGATCCTGAATCTATCTCCACGAACAATGTTAATATGTTACAAGATCTTGAATTAGCTAGAACCCAGTTAATTAATAAGAAAAAAAACTGAACAAAAGGAGGCTACTCATGGATATGCTTTATCTCCCGATGGCCAAGTGGAAAAGTCATCATGTTCCTATCTAAGATTGATGAATCTGAATCCTCCTCTGAGGACTCTCATCCTTTTATTCCTTTCATATCAAGAAGGACTAGGAAAAATTTGAAGAAACAATCTTGCTCTAAGAGTAAGGCTAGTCTAGTTGTGCCCCTGAGTGGCATAGTGTCTGTTAGTAGGGTTCACACAAACCATCCTCTGAGTGGTATTGTAGGAGGGTCCAAGACACTATGAAGAAAGGCTACAAAATATCTATGATAGGTCTCTTTCTGAATTGTAGGAGGGTCAGTAAGAAAGGCTTTGCTTTTTTCCTTAAGGACCTAATCTTTGAGCATGATTTTTATTTCGTTGGTATCCAAGAGACTATGAAGAAAGAGATTTCTTCCTCGGTCCGGTAAAAATTTGATCGCAATAACTTGTACTTGTGGCATTGGTCTCCTTCTGTTGGCAAATCTGGAGGCATTCTTTGTGGAGTTAAATCCTCTAGGTTTAACATCATGAATGCTACCACTGATAGATTCATTGTACAAGCTCATGTTTTTGATAAAATGACCACTAATGTGTGATGGCTCCCAAGTGCAGGAGATCAATCGTAGTCTTCGATGGGAAGTATTACCCAAATTTGTAGTTCGACTCAGTGGGAACACAAGAATACCGGTGAGACTTTAGCAATTGGGACGTCACTCCCAACCACACCTGTGTATCAACAAACTTGCAGCGAGAGTGGTGAGTGTAATAATGCAGTGAAAGTAAACAAACAGAAAGTAAATGGACAGCAAGTGTTTTCCCAGTTTTCACCGGAAAAGAGTGAAAGTAAACCAGAGACTAAAACGCAGGCATGAGGTGACAGCGGGGTGTTGCACGGATAAGATTGATCATGTAATAATGTTTTGCTAGCAGCGGGGCCTTTCTCTATCTCAGTTTTATGTAGGTGTGTGTTCCGTAAATTATTGTGCGTACTAACCAAGAGAATTTGCACAAAGCCTATTGTCCTACCTGCCCATTTCACCGGGGCCAATTTGGAACTACAGGTAATTAAGGTCTACCCTTTCGAATAGCCCGGACCAACGCATTAACACTCCATGAACACACATAATCCTCAAACTAGAACATATCCCCCTTGTTTTCCCTAGCTGTCACTTTAGGGTTCGCAGTTTCAACATAATAGCAGGTAATACACATTGCAGCTAGATACCAAACTCAAATATATGATGTAGCAATGTAAGTTCAGTACTGAAATCATGCCACTTGGGCCCTAGTAACAAGCATTAAGCCTAGCAATAGTGCATCAACATAAGACATAAGAATTCTCAAGACAAACCCCTAGATCCCGCATACCGGGTAGCAATTACATGATCAATCTCATCCAAAACCCCTCACACCTCACATGCCTACAGCAACTACTCACACATGGAGGGGTGATGGATCTCATGGTTGATGGAGATGATGGTGGTGATGATGATGGTGACGAAGCCCCTCGAATTCCACCTCCGGGGGTGAAATCCCGGATCAATCTGACTCCGAAATCGAAGATCGTGGTGGCGGCGGCGCTCCGTTTCGCGAATAGCCCTCCTCTTCGAAACCCATCAGTTTCTCGTATATATGGAGGGGTACGTCGAAGACCTAGCCGGAGTGGGCCATCTGGGCCCAAAAGGGGTGATCCCACGCGGCCAAGGAATCTGGCCGCGTGTGGGGACCCCTTTTGGCCCTCGGGTGGCCCCCCGGCCACATCTGGTGCTCATTCCCCTTCTTTTCCATAAAAAGTTACGTGGTTTTCGTCCCCTGTGAAAAGTCCTGCGAAAATAGACGGAAAGAAGACTTTTGCTAAAAACAGCGTCAGATTCTGCAGATTTATTCAATTATGGGGGGACTCCGGAGAGAAATACGATGCAAAGTGCTTGGAAAAGTAGATGCATTTTGGGTGCATCAACTCCCCCAAGCTTAGCTCGTTGTTTGTCCTCGAACACTCAAACGCAGTGCAGAAGCGATAAAAACTTTGGCAAGAACTTTGCATTGCATATGCATCATCAATTAATACTAGCAAATACTCAAGACATGATTCCTGTAACAAGTAGCAAAATACTAGCAAGTGTGCATCTACTCAGTGTTGAAGCATATATACTTGTTGCAATAGAAATAACATGAAGTGTTAATACTTGAATGAGTTTGCTCAATTGTAGACATAAACAAAGGCTTGTGCATCGTTGATGATTGAATCATATCAAGATTTTTGAGATCTCTGATTCTTTAATATGTTGACAAGTAAAATCATTGTGCTTACTACCTTGCTCTCAGTTTTGCTAAAGCATTAATTTTTCATTTTGATTCTTATGCTTGACAAACTACAAGTTGAAAGCCTCATGCCCCTTAAAAGCGAAGTCCCGCACCATGATTACTCAACTCTAGATTCCTAATAAGCCTTGTACAATCATTGTAAGTATTAATGACATCATAGAGAGCAGCAATTGGGGTACCTCTTGCCCCATGACATGGAAACCAGCCCATGTCAAAATGGCAAGACAAACAAATGGAATGGACTCATTATCCTTTTTTATTTCATTCACTATATGCATAGCTTCTTATTTTATTATAGGATATGTTGCGGAGTCCATTCTATTTATAAGTAAATTTCCACCATGATATCGCATGGCTTGGGTTAGTGGCCCAATGCGTCTCTCTAATCATATATACTTACTCATCAAGACTTACTATTCCTCTACCTCATTTCGGCATGACAGGCATCCACAGTTAAAAGAACATGATATCAACTTGAATATAGAATTCTTAGTGCAGCGTTGAAAGTTTTACATGTGATACACATTTAGACTAACCCCCAACCATAAGTTCGTCAAGCATAAGACTCCACTTTTATCATTCATAAAATTTTCTCTTTTAATTATTTCCTTGGTTGGCAAGTTCAGTAAGCACAATGGGATGCGTAAACCTTTGCTTAAGGCTACAATTATTCAATCCATCAGCCAAGTAATGACACTAAACAATATTTCAGTTGCATCAGAATATATTCTACTAAACCACGGAGAAGATAAACAATGGCTATTATGTCACTAAGTGTTAAGGGAATCATAAGGTGTGCACTTGTTGTTATTAAAAAGCATACATAAGCACGGCAAAGGTGTCATACCTTTCATCCCTTCAAGCACATTATCATATCATTGTTGTTCTCCTCTCCCCACTTGAACTGCTCAATAAAAACTCAAATCTTGCTATAAAAAGTTACTGCATTCAGCAATTTGTTTACCTACCTAAACACCTCAAAAGTTTCTCATGTTTTACAGAGGTGAAGGCCATAAAAAGTTGCAGTAGTGATTAAATTTTCAGCTCAAATGGAGTCACAAGTAAAGATTAAAGCATATAACAGTGAACATATTTCAGCAATTCCTGCAGCTCCGTATTTATACTAAACTCAAGAAAACAAAAATCTTTTTGTGGTTTTTGATTTTTAGAAACATAATGTAAATAACCAGAAGTAAACTAGCTAACAATTAACAAAAATATTTTTGTGTTTTTCAGATTTAAAGAACATAAAACAACAAATAACATGCAAGTGATATAACACAACGAATGAGGAGGGAGAGAAATACTCCCCCAAGCTTGTGATCAAGCTAGTATCCTGGGTGGTAATCATGTCCACCACTCAACGAACCTCCCTGGAAGAAGGATGGATCCTGCCATGCCTGTGCTCCAAGGTGTGGTTCAGGGAAGCCCCAGGGATATGCCATAGGCGCATGGTATTGGGGCTCCTCCTGTTGTTGCTCTTCTTGTTGTGGCTCTTCTTGCACAGTCCACTTTGTCTCCCTGTCAAACAAGTCAGCACAAGGGAGACTAACAGACACAATGTGCCCATTAGAATCCTTATAGCAATATGAAAAATATTATTTCTCAGCCCTGCTCATATCCATGCGAAAACGTAAACCAAAATCCAGCAGTCGAGACTCATTTACCATGGTACCCAAGTTATCATTAAAACCTCGTTCTGCCATAATGTATTCATGGATTAAAGTGGCAATGGCACCAACATATAAAGGAGTTTTATCCGTGCCATTCCTACTCACAGCTAAATGCAAAGTTCTAGCAAGTATGGACCCCAGGTTATATATAGGTGTTGTATTTTCCATTGCACATTTTAATAAATAGATCATAGGACCAGTGCAAGCAGAAGTGTTATCCCTAGCAAGGAATCCTCTAGCAAGAAACAATGCAAAATATCTAAGGCCCGGGTGTTGGATGCATGTGAGCTTGCCTCTATTCATTCTTTCAGGAATATTTTTAGCAATGCTACGCCAGAATATGACAAGTTCTTCTCTAGAATCAGCATATGTTTCATCCCGTAACCCCGTACTTGGTACACGTATAGCCTTACAGAATTCCTCTAATGACATGACTAAACGCTGCCCCCTCATTGTAAATTTAATGACAAAAGTAGCTGGAGGAGGGTTCTTAGACTTACTTTTCCGGTGCACCGCCGGTCCCTCAAACCTGAATGTAGAGAGGAATTCCCTCGAGAGTTCCACATATGTGTTGCGTGGATGGCGTGAGAACTCAAGCAGCCCCGTAGTTGTAGCAAAGGCTTGGAAATCTTCAGCAATCCCTCAATGTTCAAGAACTTAGGGGTCTTGCCATCTTGTGGTATGGACACGCATATTTTCACCTGCAAAAACCAATTCATCCTCCCATAACTGATTATTATCATGATTGTTGGAAACCCTTGATTCTCTTCTCCTTGTCCTTGAGGACATCCCAAGTAATGCCTTTCCCTTGTTCAGCATGTTACCTTGTTGTACCAAAATAAAATTCAACAAAAATTTAATTGTATCACTCTAAAACATTGCTAAGGCATCCATAACTAGTCCTCTAATCAATATCATGCATCCATATCAACTAGAAAACTTAAATTCATGGAGTTCTTAGACATAATAGGTGACACCTAGTGCAGCAAAATACTTCATACACAAAGCATGGGAGCAAAAAGTAATTGGATGAGTGAAGGAGTTACATACCAAGGAGTGATTCCATCAAACAAATTTGAAAAATCTGTCTCAAATGTGGAGATCGAGGATTGACGGAGAAACAGAGCACGGGAAAAATGGAGGAGATGAACTGGGGTTGGTTTTCGGTCGAAAGGGAGCAGATGAGCATTGGATGGGCCCCAGCATCCACTTGTGGCCAAAAATGGGGTATCCCACGCGGCCAAGGAATCTGGCCGCGTGGAGGTACCTATTTTGGCCCCTGGTGGCCTGCTGGTGCTCCCCCACTGGCTGCTGGTCCCTTCGGGCAAAAAACTGACCCCATAATTTTTCTGGAATTTTACGTGAAACTTTTCTACAGAGAGTTTCTAAAACTTCATATTCTGTGATTTCTGATTCTAAATTTTTTTAATACTATGTCTATGTCTCACAATTTTAAAGCAAATAACATAAAAAAATGCAATTTAAATGTTTGTGAATCATGCCTTTATCATTTCCACATTAGTAATGAGGTTGATCAGGTCTCATTAGCAACATGTAAAGAATATAGCTCATGATGCTTACTATTACTTATTATAAAACAATAAATCAAGTTACCTCATATTTGATTGGAATGGTCCCAATCATCAATATTTCATACCTTGGTGCTGGAGGTGGTATACGTATTTCAATGCTACCAATCTTAATGGAATTTATTTGTATAGCATTCACACTTGTGCTCATACTTGTAACATGTTTCTTATTGGGAAAATAAATAGTGTGCTCTTTGCCTTTAACATTAAATGTCACTTTGCTCTCAGTGCAATTTATCACAGCTCCTGCAGTATTCAAAAAAGGTCTACCAAGAATAATAGATAGATTATCATCTTCAGGCATTTCTAATATAACAAAATCAGTAGGTATCAACTCATTAGCAATAGAGATGGGAACATCCTCACATATTCCTATAGGTACAACAATTGTTTTATCAGCCATTTGTAAAGATATTTCTGTTGGAACTAGTTTGTTCAAATTAAGCTTCTTATATAGTGAGAAAGGCATAACACTAACACCATCTCCTAAATCACATAATGCATATTTCACATAGGCTTCTTTAATTTTGCAAGGAATAGTAGGAATACCAGGATCTCCACGTTTTTCAGGCAATTTTCCTTTAAATGAATAATCAGCAAGCATAGCAGTAATAGCATCAGTAGGTATCTTTCTTTTATTAGTGACAATATCTTTCATGTATTCTGAATATGGAGGATTCTTAATAGCATCAATAAGTGGAATCTCTAATTTCATATTCTTAATCATATCATAAAATTGCCATACCTCTCTTCATCTTTTGTTTTTTATACCTCTTGGGGATATGGAATGGGTCTTTGTACCCATGGATCCCTTTCTTTACCTTTATCTTTATCTTTATTTGGTTTCTTCTTCTTCTTGGTCTTCTCAATAGGAGGCTGAGGATCCTCCTTACCAGCAGCTTCTTCATTATTATCATCATGGTGTTCAATATCAGGTGGAGATGATTCTTCTTCTTCATTATTATCATCCTCAGTTTCAGCATCAGAAATAGAAAAATCCTTGTCTTGCTCATTGGAGTCATCATCATGCTCATTTTCATTGGGAGATTTTCCTGCAAAAGATTTATCTTTAAGAGCAACTTGCTCTTTTCTTTTAGGATGATCATCAGGATAATCAGGATCCTGGGTGCTTGCACCTCCCCTTGTATTAACTCCACATAATTGTTTTTGTTTATTCAGATTTTCATACAATTGATTTTGTAAAGAAATCATTTGCTCAACTTGATTTTTCATCATTTCACAATGTTTAACAATTCTTTTAACTTCCCCTACACTAGCATTTAAATTTTCACGGAGGAAATTAATTTTATGATGGTTTTCCATGATAGTCATTCTAATTTTACGCTCCTCAGGATTATCATGATAAGCGAAATTGTTAACATAAGAGACATCAACAGGAGGTGTTACCTCCTCATTACCTTCCATAGGGAGTATAGAGTTCACTTGAATTGGAAAGCATGGTTCATCAGTAGGAAGTTTAATACCCATTTCAGATAATTCCTTGAGATGAGAGGTTTTAATTCCCTTCTCTTTAATATCCTTGGAAGCTTCAGCCATTGTTTCTTGGTTCAATTCGAGTATACCTCCTTTCTTCTCTGGGAGTGTCTCATTTTTATCTATCTCCTCAATGTTCCAATCAGCTTCATTCTCGAGAATAGACTCCAGTAATTCAATTGCTTCATCAACACTTCTGTCCCTAAAGATATTCCCTGCAATACTATCAAGGTAGTCTCTTGTTTCCCCCATTAGTCCATTATATAATATATCAAGCAATTCATGAGGTTTAAAACCATGACCAGGACATTTCTTACACATTTTACCAAATCTCCTCCAAGCTTGGGGTAGACTCTCTTTCTTATGTTGTTTAAAATTGCCAATTTCAACAGTTAATGCATGTATCCTTTCAGCAGGAAAATATTTATTGACAAACAATTGCAAGCATTCTTCCTTACTAGTAATACATGCAGGTCCTAAACGATTATACCAAACTCTAGCATCTTCACCCAAAGAAAAAGGAAACAATTTGAAGAATAAATAATGTTGACGGATTTCATCATTTCCAAATGTAGTAGATAAAGCATGCAATTCAGCAATATGATCAAGAGGAGACTCCTCATCCTTTCCACAGAATCTAGACTTCTCAACTATCTCAATTATCTCAGGATTAACATTGAATTCATAATCTTTATCTCTAATTCTAATAGCTGGGCCACACAAATTCCTAGTAGCAGCAAAACAGTTTCCAAGAGATGCATCATCATAAATAGAGAGTTTATCAAGTTTTGTATAATCAAGTGATATAAAGGCCTCAATAAATGCTTCTTCTTCTTCTTCAGAAGAGGCCCCATATTCATACTCTCTACGAGTCTCATTTCTTTCTAGCTCAAGGTCTACATTTTCATCTACAAAAGATTCAGGAATTTCAGTTGTTTCAGGTGTTTCATTTGCCTCAGGTGTTTCAATAGTTTCAGGAATTTCAGAAGCTAGTTCTTTGTCTACATTATCAAGTGTTTGATCATTAGATGTACTAGTAGACATTTTTGATAATGGTGATTTACCAGCTATTCCTTTCTTTTTCTTAGCAGCCACAGTAGAAACAATATTAGGTGAAAAATTTGGTCTATTAGGCAAATCATTACCAGAACGAGTAGTCAAAGGCATTACCTCCTTTGAAGTGTCCTTTCCCTTTCCCATTGTAGGGAACAAGAAAGTTCAGCAAGTAGACAATAACAAGTGGTCTTACCAATAAAGCTAGGCTCCCCGGCAACGGCGCCAGAAAACAGTCTTGATGGCTCCCAAGTGCAGGAGATCAATCGTAGTCTTCGATGGGAAGTATTACCCAAATTTGTAGTTTGACTCAGTGGGAACACAAGAATACCGGTGAGACTTTAGCAATTGGGACGTCACTCCCAACCACACATGTGTATCAACAAACTTGCAGCGAGAAGGGTGAGTGTAATAATGCAGTGAAAGTAAACAAACAGAAAGTAAATGGACAGCAAGTGTTTTCCCAGTTTTCACCGGAAAAGAGTGAAAGTAAACCAGAGACTAAAACGCAGGCATGAGGTGACAGCGGGGTGTTGCACGGATAAGATTGATCGTGTAATAATGTTTTGCTAGCAGCGGGGCCTTTCTCTATCTCAGTTTTATGTATGTGTGTATTCCGTAAATTATTGTGCGTACTAACCAAGAGAATTTGCACAAAGCCTATTGTCCTACCTGCCCATTTCACCGGGGCCAATTTGGAACTACGGCTAATTAAGGTCTACCCTTTCGAATAGCCCGGACCAACGCATTAACACTCCATGAACACACATAATCCTCAAACTAGAACATATCCCCCTTGTTTTCCCTAGCTGTCACTTTAGGGTTCGCAGGTTCAACATAATAGCAGGTAATACACATTGCAGATAGATACCTAACTCAAATATATGATGTAGCAATGTAAGTTCAGTACTGAAATCATGCCACTTGGGCCCTAGTAACAAGCATTAAGCCTAGCAACAGTGCATCAACATAAAACATAAGAATTCTCAAGACAAACCCCTAGATCCCGCATACCGGGTAGCAATTACATGATCAATCTCATCCAAAACTCCTCACACCTCACATGTCTACAGCAACTACTCACACATGGAGGGGGTGATGGAGCTCATGGTTGATGGAGATGATGGTGGTGATGATGATGGTGACGAAGCCCCTCGAATTCCACCTCCAGGGATGAAATCCCGGATCAATCT
The DNA here is from genome assembly GCA_028641055.1 of Alopecurus myosuroides. NCBI lineage: Eukaryota > Viridiplantae > Streptophyta > Magnoliopsida > Poales > Poaceae > Alopecurus > Alopecurus myosuroides. The sequence continues at coordinate 406,966,459 of CM054060.1, read as the reverse complement.
GACTCTGAAATCGAAGATTGTGGTGGCGGCGGCGCTCCGTTTCGCGAACAGCCCTCCTCTTCGAAACCCGTCAGTTTCTCGTATATATGGAGGGGTACGTCGAAGACCTAGCCGGAGTGGGCCATCTGGGCCCAAAAGGGGTGACCCCACGCGGCCAAGGAATCTGGCCGCGTGTGGGGCCCCCTTTTGGCCCTCGGGTGGCCCCCCGGCCCCATCTGGTGCTCATTCCCCTTCTTTTCCATAAAAAGTTATGTGGTTTTCGTCCCCTGTGAAAAGTTCTGCGAAAATAGACGGAAAGAAGACTTTTGCTAAAAACAGCGTCAGATTTTGTAGATTTATTCAATTATTGGGGGACTCCGGAGAGAAATACGATGCAAAGTGCTTGGAAAAGTAGATGCATTTTGGGTGCATCAATGTGTTGAATCTAGTTGTGGTTTATGGGACAACTCAAGTTAAAGTAAGTACAACTTTCTTGGTGATTTTGCTAACATTTGCTCTAAATTTTCTTTGGCCACTATTATTGAGGGGACTTTAATATCCTTAGATACTCCTTTGACAAAAATAATGGGGGATGGGTTTCTAAGTTTTCTTATGTTTGTAATGGCATTATCAATACCCATGCTCTTAGAGAGGTACCTCTTTTTTGTGGGCTTTATACCTGGACTAATAATCTTAAAGTTCCTACTTTGGAGAAGTTTGACGGAATCATCATGAACACAGAGTGGGAGACTTTGTTTCGTCTAACCTCTTCTAGAAAACTAACTAGAGTCATTTCAGATCACAATCCTCTCATTGTGGATACTAGTTATATTGTGACTCCTATAATTAGAGAATTTAGGTTTGAGAAATCTTGGTTGTCTCATCCAGAGTTTAGTTCAAGGGTGGAGAAAGCCTAGAACACTCCATCTGCTGCCTCTGACAGCTCAGCATAATTCAAAAAAAAATCAAGCTAGTCAAGAATAGTCTCAAAGGTTGGGGTTCTAATGTCAGAGGAATTTCTATCCTGGAAAAGAAAAATATGTTGCTAGATCTTCAAGAGCTTGAGTTGCTGGAAGAGTAGGGTGTGCTTACTGAAGCCCAATACTATAGGAAAGGAACCATTCAGGGGGACCTGATGTGTAAGTATGAAGAAGAAGAAAAATACTTGTATGAAAGATCAAATGCAAATTGGTTACTGCAGGGGGACTCCAACTTTGCTTTTTTCACAGAATTGCTAATGGAAGAAAGAGGCAAAACACTATAAATTCCCTCATGGATAGGGACTTGCAAATCCAAGGAACCGGGGACTTTATGACGCATGCCACATCTTACTATAAGACTCTATTTGGTCCTGGTGAAGGGAACATCATAAAGTTTAGGATGATATTTGGCATGATAGTGAGAAACTGTCTGCTGAGGATAATTTGTGGCTTGATAAACCTTTCATTGAGCAGGAAGTGAAGTTTGGAGTAGACTCAATGGTGAAAAATAAAGCACCTGGTCGTGATGGGATGCCCATTGAGTTTTTCCAATCATATGTTGGCACACAGTCAAGAGTAATATAATGGCTCTCTTTGAGAAGGCGTATGTAGGGAAGCTGAATCTGTACAAGTTGAATTTTGGTATGGTCATTTTGTTACAGAAAAACCTGAAGCTAATTGTCTGCAAAAGTATAGACCTATCTGTCTGCTCCAAGTTTCGTATAAGATTATTACAAAGGTTGCCACCCTCATAGTGGAGCCTGTCATGAGCAAAATCATCTCTAATTGTCAGACTGCCATCATCAAAGGGAGAAACATTACGGATGGAGTTATGTCCTTACATGAGATTCTGCATTAGTGTAGAAGGAAGAAACATCAAGGGGTGGTGTTCATAATTGACTTTGAGAAGGATTATGATAAGGTAGTCTGGGCTTATCTTCTTCATTGCATCTCCCTCAAAGGCTTCAGTCCACTCTGGCAGAGATTAATTGAAGACATTGTAAAGGATAGGACCTTTTGTGTGAAGATTAATAACTCAAGAGGGAAAGATTTTGGAAGTCATAGAGGTATTAGACAAGGGGACACATTCTCCCCTTTCCTTTTTAATGTTGCTGCTGAAGGACCGGCTACTCTTATCAATGAAGCTAGGAAGAATCGACATCTCATAGGGTTGGTGCCTCATTTGGTTGATAGAGGGGTGTCCATATTTCAATATGTTGATGACACTTTACTTTTGATTCAAGATGGCATTGAGAAGGTTAGAGAGCTACAGCCGATCCTCTACCTGTTTGAGGCCATGTCAGGACTCAAAATCAACTTCATGAAGAGTGAGGTAATCATGGTCTTGGAGGATGTTGAGAGGGGTTTGATGTACTCTGGCATGCTGGATTGCCAGCTTGGTCGTTGGCCCATGAAGTATTTGGGGGTTCATGTCCGTGGCACCAAAATTCATGTGGCGGACTTAGAACCACTCTGTGAAAAACTTTGCCTGAAGCTGGAAGGTTGGGTAAGTAACAACTCATCATTTGGGAGAGATTTATTTTTATCCAATCCTCCCTGAGCATTGTTTCCATTTACCATATGTCCATGTACATGTTCCCTACTACTTGTTTAGAAGCCATGACAAAGATCATTAGGAGATTTTTCTGGTAGGGGACCTCAACTAATAAAAAACACTATATGGTGAGATGGAATATCATAAATAAACCAAGATCCAAAGGGGGTCTTGGAATAAAAGATCTCAAGTTGTTTAATATCAGCCTGTTGTGCAAATGGTTGTGGAAGTTTGAGTTTGAAGATGGACAGTGGCGGGAGCTTGTTAAGAATAAGTATGAAATCTCTCATGGCATTTGGAGGATTAAAGCTAAACAAAATGACTCAGCAGTTTGGAAGGACTTGTTTTCAATCAAGCAGTTCCATTTTTAGGGTAGGAAACTGATGGTGGTAGGGGGAAATGAGACTGATTTCTGGCATGATCACTGGTGTGGGGATGCTCCCTTTTATGAGCAATTCCCTCAACTGTTTGATATCCGCAACAACCAGATTTGCACTGTCAGGGAAATGTGGGATAGGAATTGGCAATTTGATTTTAGAAGGTGTCTTGATGCTACAATGCAAACTCAAGTTGGTTCCCGTAGGAGCTTGCTCATGACAGTTGCATTGGGTACTGATAGAGACTCTCCAAAGTGGAAACTTACAAAATCTGGGAAGTTCTCTGTTAAATCTATGTACAACAAAATGTCCTCCTCTTCTGTGGACAGATCCTTTTCCCGGTTTTGGAAAGCTAAAATTCCTCTGAAAATCAAAATTTGGCTCTCGCTAATTTGGCATAACTCTATTGCTACCAAAGACAATATGAGGAAAAGAAAATGGGTTGGGGATTACACTTGCATTTTTTGCGATCAGGGTGAGTCCATCCTTCATCTCTTCTTTGTTTGTCCTGATGCTTCTTTTATGTGGGGTGTAATTTGTTCCGTGCTTTGTGCATTTTCTAGACCTTCCAATTTTACCCAGTTCTTTTGGTGGGTGGCAAAACAATTACCGATTGGTGCTAAGTTACGCATTGTTGAGATTGCTGCCTTTTGCTGGGCAATCTGGAAAACCAGAAATAGAGCTTGTTTCGATAAAAAGTTTATATCATCACCTGTTGAGCGTGTCTGTTACATGTGCGCTTTCCTCCGCTACTGGGCAGGTCTCCAGGGTGAAAACGATAAACAAATTGTGGAAGAAGGTGCGAAGCTGATTCAAGACGCTGTTGTTGAAGTTCAGAGAGGCGCTCGTGCAATACCACTCAGGATAACAGAGGCGGCAGTGGAAGATGAAGATATGGAGGAAGATTGATACCTTCTCATTGTTGGGGAGGGCAGGCTCCGATACCTGGACTACTTCACTCTTTTGTTCTGGTGCTTTTGAGCGTACTATTAGTTGTTCTCATCTATCTCAAAAACTTTGTATTAAGTATTTACGTTTGTGGAACTCCCCCTTGCCTTCCCCACTCCCTTTGTGGATGGGGCGGCATTTACTGTCGTGTTTTGCTACGTAGACTTACCCCTTTGTCGTTGGGGGCCGAATTGTGTTTGAACTTGCCTCTCCTGTGGTAAGGCGTTGTGGTCGTTATGCTTTGTTAGGCTGTGTGTTTCGTTTGTGTTTTGTTTTTCGTATTTAAAACTCTTGTCCTGTTATCAGTTGATAGTGGAACCCGACCCCCGTGGGTCGTATGGAAAAAATGGCAACAACAATGATGTCCCACCACCAGGCAGCGATCTGTGCCTTGAACTGCCCCATGCACTCAGATCTTGTCGTCTACCGCCGCGGAGAATCCACCTTGCCACCGCCGTGCCTGCCCAAGTATCTCCGACGAGGCGTCGATGGACGAATACAGAGCAGGAGAAACGGGGCTTGACCGGTCAGAGGCGAGGAAGCGGCAACGTGCTACTTGCATATGGCTACGTGCCAGCCTGGGACTCGAGACGACAGATGCAGTGACGGCTGCCGTGCGCAATGGAGCATGTGTCGACCTGCATCTGCAGCTTGGATCGTGCCTCGTGCGGTGCGTGATCCCATCCACAAGCTAGCCGCTTGCCCTAATCCGTAGCTCCTCAGCCCGTGAATCTTTAATGTGAGTTAGATTGAGAAAGGTCCCAAGTAAATTCATTTCCTGTTGTATGGCTGTCAGGGGACAAGCAACGACATTAGTTTCCTTCCCTTCAAATCTAGACCACTTATGCTTGGAGAAATTTTCTATGCCTCTCGCATGGAAATGCAGAAATTTTCCTCGAGGTCAATGCACTCCAGTCGGGCAGGTCGTCAATGTGCCTCTGCTTCTGCCACGGACAACCGGAAATTCTCATCAACTCATATTCGTCTTAGCAGTGAATTTATTTTCAGTATGCACAAAATAAACAATCAAAAATATTGCACGCAGTTGTATATTTTGGTTGTCTTGGCACGCATGGGAGTAAAACTTTCTCCAGATTAATATTCAGTTATTGGAATTGCATGGGTTGACACGGGAGATGATGTTATCTGTTAGTGTTTACCGTTTTTTAGCAGGATCCAAAGATGAAACTGTTGTAATGATTTGCTGGCTTGCAATCAGATATCACCCCCTAAACTCTGGTTTATGGATGCCTTGCAACCAGATAACACCCCAAGTATGAGAGTACTATCTCATCTTTACCACATTGATGGTCTAAATTTAATGATTATTATTTAACTATGTATGGAGATCTTTGCACTGAATACTTAAAGTTGAGAAAATTGTGCGGCGATGACCGGTGCGTGGTGCTTAACATTAACTTGATGGAAACAAATGTATTTTTCCATTCAGGCGGTAATACATTTTGGTTTAAACAAGGACAAGCATAGGAGTGCCAAAGGCCAAGATATGACTCACCATTTTATCTACCTCTCTGTGTTTGTCACTTGGGGTATACATTCCACACTTGAAAATATCGGCTTCAAATTATACTACAGGAAGAGTAGTGACGTGGGGATGATTCCTGGACCTATCGGGTGAGCCTACCCGGTCCAAGGCCCAAGACCTAGGCCCAAAGACAGGTGATATCCCGCGGTTCTAGAAGGCCCAACAGAAGCCCACCCGCAAGACTTGTGGGTCAAGACAAGAACTCCTATATATAGTCTACTAGGACTCATGTAACCCCCTCCCGGCTGCATATATAAAGCCAGGATGGAGGAGCAAAAGAGGACATCCAATCTCGGATCCAATCTAGAGAGAGGAAGATACAAGCCACAACTAGACTAGGCAATACACGGGATACCCCGTACGCCTCACCATGGCATCGCCATTGTAAACAGCTCGACTATCTCGCCATAATACAGATCAGACAAGCAGGAGTAAGGGTTTTACCTCTACGAGGGCCTTGAACCTGTGTAAATCGTTCCTCCTTGTTAGCCGTCGAGACTACCAGCGCGTACATCGTTCCTCTACTCGAAACCCTACCGGATCACCCGAGGGAATTGTCGACACGACTCTTCGACAATTGGCGCCGTCTGTGGGAACGACACGCGCTGGATCTACGGTCTCGCCGGCCTAATCTACATCAAGCCTCGGGTCCTCAACCACATGGATTCGATCTACTTTCGGCTCCTTCAACTTCACAGAGCACTCGCCGGCATCACGCACGGCCTTCATCGTCTACATCGACATCGTTCCTCTACTCGAAACCCTACCGGATCATCCGAGGGAATTGTCGACACGACTCTTCGACACGTAGACCGTTTGCATATTATACTATTCATTACTAAATTAAACATATGTATTTTTTATGGAAATATAGATTAAACTAGACATATTCAAAAAGAGAAGTGAAATAAATAGCGGAGATAGTTCGAAGTGAAAAAAATAAATGTCACTTGGGGTACATGGAAACAAAGTAGTGTAGGAGACACATGGTGCGAAAGAAGGAAACAAGAGGGGCAAGATGTTGTCATGTCCCTCCAAGCGACCATGATCACCGAAGCCAAATCTCCGAGTCATCGCAACTGTAAGCCACTAGTGGAGCCGGTGAGGCATCGGCGGTTGGTTTGGGAGAAATGAGAGAAGTTTTACGAGTCAAACAACAACTTTGTGATGTACGTCACCATGTCGATTCAGGATAATACGAGCTTCTTAACAATGTTGATTCAAGATAATACGAGGTCGTTATTCTTTCATATTTTTAAATATGTGTTAGGAGTGTTGCACTCGAATGCTTTGATGTTGTTGTTGTTTTTTCTCTCCGGTTGCATACACTGGTACAAACAGGGGCTTTCGTCCCGGTTTGTAAGTCCCATTCATCCCGGTTGTGCAACCGGGATGGGGCAGCCGGGACAAATGCTCCTCTCCCATTGGTCCCGGTTGTGCCAGGACCCGGGACCAATGGGGCTGACCACGTGGCAGGTTCACTGGAACCTGGCCAGGGACATTCGTCCCGGTTCTTAACATGAACCGGGATGAATGCCTCCTCTGCCACGAAAGCACTTTTGCCATTTTCTCTGTCGCGGCAGAGTTTTTTTTTCTATTTATTGTTTTCCTTTTAATTTTATGTTTTGCGATCAATTCGATTTTTCCTTGATGGTCCCTCCCTGGACCTCCCGGATCCCATGAGAAGAGAGGAGCCCGGTGGCCCTTCCCCGGACCTCCCGGATCCCACGACAAGAGAGGAGCCTCGGTGGCCCCTCCCCGGACCTCCCGGATCCCACGAGTGAATAAGTAATACATATATATAGAAAAAGAAGGAACACTTATACTACATAAGATAAGTATATCGAGCATATTACATGACTGATGGAATGAATTAAAAAATCAAATTCATGACCAACCGACGCTATAGTACTCTCCATTTACATTTAGGACCTCTGCATCTAAGAAGGCCGCAATTTACTCCTTAATTGCTCGTATGCGGTCCCTTGGTAGAAGACCGTCCCGGAGCCGTTCGATCTAATATAAAGAAGAGTGATCAATATATATTAATGAAACTAAGTAACTACAATAGATGGTAATAAGAAAAATTGACGACTGACGTACATGAAGTTTGTTTAAATCTCTGCCCTTGGGACAGGTCGTCTGACGAATGAACTCGCAGACGTAGTATCCACACAAGTGATTCCCATCTCCCTGTTGCAAACACTTTATGAGAACATGGTTTAAATCAAAATAATAATCAACCAGCCATGATAATGGTATCGACACTACAATCAAGGAGATGCGCGGATTTAGATAGTAGTACTTACTTGCACAATATAAAATTTAAGCTCTAATTTCCATTCACCCCTGGCCTTTTTTGTGAACCTCTTCCAAACGCTGCCCAGGAATGAAAAAGAATAAAAAGAGTTAGTAATTACTTGATATCCGAAAATGAAACAAAGTAGTCGATATAGTGCCATATATAAAGATTGAAATTACCGCTTGATCATTTCATGCATGTCCGCCCACATCGCTAGGGGTTTACGTTTTGGGTCCATTACCAGTACTTTTCCTTTGTCAACTTGGAAGATTGGCATAATATAGTGGAAGGTGCGCACGCAGAACTCATCAATTATACACTGAACATCGAGTAAGGAAAACAGAATGTGTATAACACATTAACACTCACCCGAAGTTGTAAGGAAATAGTATTTCCCGTCGGTGTTGTTGAACCTTATTGCCCTCACAAGGTTATCTTATGTATCCTTGGGAGATAGCTCAAGAGTCTTATGATTAAAAAATGTGGGTCAATGAACCCAATATCATAGATTTGTTCTCTTTTGCATTCCAGAATCTTCATTCTGCAATTATAATATAATGAGTGTACTATATATATATATATATGAATATGCAATGAACGAGGTGAGCTAGCTAGAGACTTAATTAGAGAAATAAGTACTTACATACAATAGGCACTAACGATAGATTTGTCGAGGGTCTGCTGCTGGAATAAGTGAAACAATTCGGAAAATTGAATCAGAACCAGTCTATCTCCATATCCGTAGTGCTCATCTCTAACTCTGAGCACTATCGAGTCCTGAGATTTTTGAGCGACTTCCATATACCAATTATGCATTCTTCGCATTTTGGTTGGTAGATCCTTTACCTCCTCGGGTTTGACGAGAGGATTCCCATTCTGGTATTTGTACGCACATTCAGCAGCGGAGAAGTAGTCTATTGTTTGCATATACTCAGTAATGGAAAACCCGCATCAACTGCCCTTTGTCCGTACAGTTCTATAAACTCCGGATCAATTTGCTCGTCAGCATTAGTGCTCGGCTCCACCTGGGTATTGGAAATCACCTTGAGCAGGGAGATGCATTGTTTTTTCTGCTCTCCGAGCTGGGCAACTGATTTCCCCCTTTTCGCGCTTGCGCTACTACTCTTTGTCGACCGCACCATTTCCTGGTGTGACTTCAGAATAGAGCGGTCATAGTCAGATGACAGACTCGGCTCGGGTTGATGAAGATTCTTCACCTTTTTCCACGCTCGTTCTACATCCTCTTCGGTCTCGGGGAAATCTGCCTTTTTCTACTCCTTCGGCTTCGATTTCCACGCCTCGTATTCGTCCCTTGAAATTTTCTGGGTTTGCTCAGGAGTATAGCCGTAAGGTAACTTGGGTAACTCCTTTGGTACCTTCGGGAGGGGTGATCGTTGACGTTTGGGTGATCTTTTGCGTTTCGGCAGAAACTTAGTGGGCGGAGAAAGCTGACGCAGCGGCGTAGGCGACTGCGCTGGAGACGACATGCACGGCGTAGGCGACCGCGCTGGAGACGTCATGCATGGCGGAGACGACCGCGCTGGAGACTGTTGCGCTAGAGAATGGTGAGGAGTCGATGGCCTTGCCGTCTGATTTGGAAGCACAATGCATTCCTTTAGCCATAGAACGGTCAACTTCTTGGCTTCTCCGAGTTCAGTCACCTCTCCGTCTTCACCTTCAGGGAATTCAAGCTTCACCTGCTCGAATCCGTTGACAACTTCATCGACCCCAACAACAGCGTAGCCCCGTGGAACTGGAAGACTATTGTCGGATATATACTGAATAGGGGTATAGAAGATGGTAGACAAAGAGCCGGACTACCAGGGTGGCCTACATGGTAATGGGCTTAGGTCCATTGGGCGGCCCAGTAGTCCGACGCGCAGAAGCCGGATTCTAGAAGAACCCGGATCACGGCCCGCGTGATCTGGCTTGGAGGAGAAGACGGATTCCTTGCTTTCCAAGTTACAAGTTAAACGTAGTCTTCTAGGTTTCTTATTCTGTAAGCCCTAATCCGGCTATTATATAAAGCCGGACGGGAGATAGATTAAACAAGTTAAGTTAGACACAAGTTCAAGCTCTACGCAACTCGCCGAGAAGCTCATCCTCGCCGAGAAGCTAGATCTACACCCTCACATTGTAACCCTGATAAACGGGCTTTAGTCCCAATTAGTGAGAAGTGCAGGAGTAGGTACGCCGTACTGTCGCGACGTACTGAACCTGGGTAAAATCCCGTGTTCTGTGTTACTACGCTATCCCGTTACCCCCACGTCTCTACCGTAGTCTCATGGCACCCCCGTCTATGAAAACTACTACGATGTCTCGACAGTTGGCGCCCACCGTGGGGCAAACGACGTCAGGCGTGAAATTCCGATCGGGGATACTTGGCGGAATTGGAAGATCGATCACTGTCGGAAGCTTGGAGTTCGACGACGACGTCGGCCGCTTCCTCGACAACGGATCCTATATACCGGCGCAAAACCACCTGGTAAGTGCCTGCGTGTTACCGATCGGATCTGCTAACATCTTTATCGGATTAACTGCAGAGGCAATGGGGTTTTGCGGTGGAAGCAAATTTATCCCACCCGCCCTATACCCAGTCGAAGACGACTATGATGCCGGATTCTTCTCAGATCGCCGACAAAAAAGTGATACACACTTTATCGGCATGGTGCAATCCGAAATCGCTGAAAACACGGATGACGGAAATCCCGTGCAAGAGGCAGCTAACAAACTACCCGTCATAGAGACGGAAGAGCAAATACCCGTCACTGAGACGGAAGATCCGACATCCGTCAACCAGACGATGAACTCGGAAGCAGAGTCCGTGCTTGCCGCCATTGAGGCGAGGTTGGAGTCGGAAACCGGATCGGATAACTTCGACTCCGAAGACGAAGACGAGGATGCCTTCGTAAGAAAGGTTAAGTCCTTTCAAGAGGGATTCCATGAAGTGCTAATGGCAAAACCAGCTGATACAACGGGTGCCGACAGCCAGGAAAGCCCTAAAACCCCTCCGCCGGTGGAAGAGAGAAGACGGAGAAACTTCTCCGATATTCCCCAATGTTAAGGAGATGACAGAAGATGAGCCTGTCAAAAAACCTCCCTCTTTCAAGAAAAAGCACCGTGCTTCTAAAAAACTCCAATACAAACTCCGGAAGAAAAAATCAGCCGATCTCGCTGATGAAAACCTGGAAGTAGGAGATGTTAGCGGCACAAAGCCAGCGGAAAAGAAATCTAAGGAAATCACTGCTCCGCCAATGACGGAACAGGAAGAGCAAGAGCTATTACAAACACCAGTGGGACCAGATGAACCCCCTGAGATGCTGGAAGCCAGGAGACAAGCTTTCCAACGGCAACAGCAACATCTGCTTAGATCTCGGCAACATCTCCAACAAACCCATAATGACATCAAAGTCATGAAGGAAGAAATAGAGGAGTACGAGAGAAAGCATAGATCCGCGTTAAAACCTACTAGGTTACCCGGAATCGCAAAACCGGAAGAACTGCCGCCAAAAGAAAGGTTCTATAACCCATCTTGGCAAAAGCAGTTAAACGGCAAAGATGCCAAGGGCGAACCAATATACAAAACCGCAGCGGAAAACGCGGAAGCAGCGTTCGCCATCCTAAACAACGATCTGTACTCCAACGGGGAAAAACTCCAACGGGTGTATGCTTTCCTAGGAAAAGCATTACAGCAGCAACAGCGAGGCGAAGAACGATCAGGGAGGCTGCATGATAATTCCGCTCTCTGCAAAACAGCTACTTGCGCTGCTGGAGCACCTGGACCGGAAGAACCCGGAGATTCGGATAAAAAGGAGGATCCGAGAAAAGACAGGAAAAACCCAGACAACCGGGACGCAACGTCTAGAATCGGACCTCATCTCCCGAAAGATGGATATAAACCACACGATCGGGAAGACAAACACCGGAATGACGGCAAAACAATGCCACCTCCGAGAAACCCAGCTGAAAAAGCTGGAAGATATGATATACCTCACAGACGTGAAAGATCCCGGACACCTCCTAAGGATAAGGAAAGGCATAGAAGCAGAACTCCGCCTAAAGGACGTGAACACGGAAGAGATAGAGATAACCTCGGAAAAGCGCGTCCGCGCAACAATGGAAAAGAAAGGAGCAGATCCCCTTCTGTCCATTCAGCCGGGAGATATTCTGCACACATTGATAGAGCAGAAAAGGATGATCTATGCTTTGGTCCTAAGTGTTTTACTGACAGGATCCGAAGGATAACCCTGCATTCTGGCTTCGCCAAAGTTGGTCCAACCTACCAAAAATATACCGGCAGTACAAACCCGGATACCTGGCTCTCAGATTATTATACAGCCGTCCAAATCAACAATGGGACAGACCTGGAAGCTGTCAAGTTTCTTCCTCTAATGTTGCTAGACGGAGCCAGAGATTGGATTAATGGTTTACCATCAAGAACTGTCGACAGCTGGGATGATATGGCTAGAGTATTCACTCAGCATTTTCGGGGAACATACAAACGCCCAAATAGCATCAACCAGCTGAACAGTTGCACCCAATTTGAGGACGAGCCATATGTGGATTTCATCTCCAGATGGACTGCAATGAAGAATAGTTGTTCTGGAGTAACTGACGTACAAGCAATGCATGCTTTTGTCAATGGCCTAAAACCCGGACTCGTACCGTTCATGGTTGGTTCTAAACAGCACAAAGATCTCGGATCTATGCTTACAACCGCTAATGAGCACGCTGCAGCCAAAGATGACATCAGAGCAAGAGGAGGCAATATTGAGACACTAATACTCGCCAAGAAAACCCCTCGTTCTGACAAAAAAGGAACTCCAGAGTCAACGACAAAGCCCAAGGAGGTCAACATAGCCTTTGGAGGAGATAAGGGAAATAAGTGGAAAGGTCGCAGCCCAGATCCAATCAATTACACTCCCGAAGAATGGGAGAGAATTAAGTCGGAACCCTGCGTCCACCACTCGCAATTTGGGAAACCAACCCACACAAACGCGCAATGCCGGCTAAACAAGCATATGAAAGGCAATGCAGGATCCGGAAATAAAGGGAAGGGTTCCAAAAGGAAACCTGCCAAACAAAAGCCAGAAGCTGAAAAAGAAGACAGTGAATCGGACACTGACGACAAAATCCAGGAACAACAGCGAAAGGGCGAACCCAAATTTCCGAGAGTTGACGGAGAAGCAATGCTAACTTTCTTAGCAACCCCGTCAGCAAAGGTGGCAAAAAGAACACTTCGAGAAATAAACGCGGTTGTTCCGGCAACTCCGAAATTCTTGAAGTACTCCAACACACCGATAATCTGGGATCAGTCTGATCATCCCGGAAATATCCCTGAACCCGGCACACAAGCTCTTGTTGTAAGCCCTATTGTTCAAAATACTAGGCTAAGAAGAGTGCTGATGGACGGAGGATCCAGCATTAATATAATGTACCTGGATACACTGAAGCACTTGAAGATCTCCGAGTCCCAGCTCAACTACAGCAATATACGCTTCCACGGCATTGTTCCTGGCAGGCAAGCACGATCCCTAGGAGAAATTTCCCTAGATGTCACCTTCGGAGATAAAGATCACTTCCGGCAGGAAAAAGTATCCTTCGAAGTAGTGCCGTTCGAAAGCGTGTATCACGCAATACTCGGGCGTCCAGCTTTCGCCAAATTCATGGCAAGATCCTGTTATATCTACAACAAGCTGAAAATGCCAGGACCCAAAGGAGGAGTAATCACCATAGCCGGTGATTTCAAGCTGGCAAATGAGTTGGAGAAAGAAAACGCCCTTTGCGCTCAGAGAGTTATAGCAAAGGAGGAACTGAAGGAATTAGCCAAGGAGGTATCGCCGAAAGAAATGCCGGCAGGAAAAGAAACTCGGAAGCCAACAGATAGTTTCAAGGCGTCCGAGAATACAAGACAGGTAATCCTAGATCCCAAAGATCCGACAAAATTTGTCGTCGTAGGGACTGGGATGACCGACAAATAGGAAGGCGAGCTCATCAAGTTCCTCCGTGAGAACTGGGATATTTTTGCCTGGTGTCCAGCTGACATGCCAGGCGTACCCAGGGAACTTGCTGAGCACCAACTCAAGGTTATTCCCGGATCAAAACCCGTCAAACAAGGTCTCCGTCGTTTTGACGGAAGAAGACGGAAGGCTATTGGCAAGGAAATTATCCGGCTTTTAGCAGCACATTTCATCAAGGAAGTAATTCATACTGATTGGTCCGCAAATCCGGTCCTAGTACCGAAGAAAGACACCACTGCTCTTAGAATGTGTATAGATTACACAGGATTGAACAAGTTGTGTCCGAAAGATAGGTTCGCCTTACCGCGAATCGATCAAATAATAGATGCCACTGCAGGCTCCGAGCTTTTATGCTTTTTGGATGCATACTCCGGGTACCACCAAATACGCATGAAAAAGGAAGATCAAATCAAGACTTCTTTTATAACCCCGTATGGGACGTACTATTACGTAACCATGCCTTTTGGCCTGAAGAACGCAGGCGCAACCTACCAGCGTTGCATGCAACGCTGTTTGCATAGTCAAATTGGCAGAAACGTTCATGTTTATGTGGACGATATTGCCGTCGTAACCAAGGAAAAAGATACACTCCTTGAGGATTTGCGAGAAACTTTTGAAAACTTACGCACTTACAAGATGAAGTTGAATCCATCTAAGTGCGTATTCGGGGTTCCCTCAGGAAAACTTCTGGGTTTCATTGTTTCCCACAGAGGAATAGAAGTTAACCCGGAAAAGATCAAGGCAATCTTGAACATCTAAAAACCTACATGTGTAAAAGATGTCCAAAGATTGACGGGTTCCGCTACAGCCGTCAGCAGATTTATCAGTCGGCTGGGGGATAAAGCCTTACCACTCTACAAGCTGCTGAAGAAATCCGACAAGTTCGAATGGACAGAAGAGGCTGATGCAGCGTTGGCCCAGTTGAAGGAAACCTTGATGAACGCTCCCATCTTGGCATCTCCAAAAGACGAAGAACCCATGTTATTATACCTTACGGCTACAAGTCGGGTTATTAGTGCGGTAATCATTGTGGAGCGGACAAAAGAAGAACAAAGCATACCAGATCAACATCCGGTATATTACATAAGCGAAGTTTTTTCCGAATCCAAACAAAGGTATCCGCACTACCAGAAACTGGCATATGGCGTATTTTTTGCATCCAGAAAACTGCGCCATTACTTCCAAGGGCATTCCATAACAGTGGTATGTAAAGCACCACTAGGGGATATTATAAACAATGCGGAGGCAACCGGCAGAGTAGCTAAATGGGGCATCGAGCTGGCAGCCTTCGACATTAAGTACCAGCCAAAGGACGGCAATAAAATCCCAAGTTTTGGCAGATTTCGTCGCCGACTGGACAGAAGCAATGGAAAAAACACCGATGCCAGAATCCGAGTACTGGATCATGCACTTTGACGGATCCAAGATGAAGGAAGGAGCTGGGGCTGGCGTAGTCCTAAAATCTCCCAAGGGAGACACAATGGAGTACGTATTACAAATACACTTCAACGCCAGTAATAACGTGGCAGAATATGAAGCTCTGCTTCATGGCTTGCATATTGCAAAAGAAATAGGGGTAAAACGCATCTTATGCTATGGAGACTCGGATTTGGTACAGCATCAGCTCAACCAAACCTGGGACGCGAAAAGCCCTATAATGGCCGAATATCGGAGGACGGTGGATGAGTTCGCCATCTGTTTCTTCGGGTTCGAAGTCCTTCACATAAAAAGGGAGGAAAACTGGAATGCGGATGCGTTGGCCCGCATGGGATCAGAGAGAGTAAAAACTTTACCACCAGGGGTATTCGTCCAGCACTTGCATGAACCATCCATAAAAGGTGGAGATGTTGATTACCCTCTGGCATCTGAAACAATCGAGGTCATGCTCGTTAAAACGGATTGGACAATTCCATACTTAAACTTCTTAGTCAATCAGAAGTACCCGGAAGGAGCAGACGAAGTCTTGCAAAGGCAAATACAGCGTCGGTGCAAAGGATACGTGGTGATCAACGACCACTTGTATAAACGCAGTACTTCCGGAATCTTTCAACGGTGTGTTTCACCAGAAGAAGGAAGAGAAATACTGGAAGAAATCCATGCCGGCGATTGCGGACATCATGCTCAATCAAAAAGCATAGTCAAAAAAGCATTCCGGGCGGGGGTTTTCTGGCTAACAGCCAAGTCAGACGCCGAACGCATAGTGAATACATGCGAAGGATGTCAATATTACGCCAAGCAGACCAATTTGCCGGCCCAAGCACTTAAAACTATCCCTATCACATGGCCGTTTGCGGTCTGGGGGCTAGATATGATGGGACCGTTCAAAACTGCAAGAGGTGGACTTACACATCTACTCGTAGCGGTAGATAAGTATACAAAATGGGTGGAGGCTAAACCCATCAAAAAGCTGGATGGCGCAACTGCCAGAAATTTCATTATTGATTTAGTAATGAGGTATGGCGTCCCACATAGCATAATAACTGATAACGAGACAAATTTCTCCATTGGGGAGTTGGCAAAATACTGCCAACAAACGGGAATCCGCTTAGATCTTGCATCTGTGGCACACCCGCAATCTAATGGACAGGTTGAAAGAATGAACAGTTCAATCCTGCAAGGAATACGCCCAAGACTCGAATCTCCTCTCCATAGAGCAGCTGGAGCGTGGGTAGAAGAGCTACCTTCCGTGTTATGGAGTATTCGAACGACGCCAAATAGGTCAACTGAGCAAACCCCGTTTTTTCTAGTTTATGGTGCGGAAGCTATTCTTCCAACGGACATGATCCATGATAGCCCAAGAGTGCAGAATTTTGACGACTCGGATGCCGAAGAAGCACGACAGGATGCCGTCTATCTCTTAGAAGAGGAACGAGAACTTGTGCTTCAAAGATCTGCCATCTACCAGCAAGGTTTACGACGTTATCATAGTCGGAAAATCAGGCATCGTTCTTTTAAAGAAGGTGACTTAGTGCTGAGATTGGTGCAGCAAAGGAAGCACAAATTGGCCCCAGTATGGGAAGGACCATTTGTCATCAGTAAAGCCATGAAGAATGGATCATACTATCTTGTCGACATTCGAGATACGGAGGATGATCCCGAGAAGCCGAATCGCAAAAGAAAGAGAAAAATAGATGATGAACTAGGAGAGACAAAGAGGCCTTGGAGTATCCAGCAATTACGTCCCTTCTACACTTAGTTCAATTTCTATGTAAACATCTTTGAGACCATGAAATAAAGTTGTCGGAATGTTGTCATTCATATTTCATTATAAGTACAAAATATTTCCGCCTCATCTATTTCCCAATGATCTTACAAATACTCAATGTTAACCCGAATTGTGCCTGCGTGCTCGGTGTTTAAAAGCTGAATGATTCGGCCTGTTAAAGGTTAAAGGAAACTCGGATTGTGCCTGCGTGCCCAAGTTTCAAAGCAGTTCCTTGTTTTCTCTAAATTTTATCTGATTGTGTATGTGTTGGGTTACTGAAACTAGTCAGTAAAAATGCTTCTAGCATGATCCATGGTTTTGAGTTTTAAAACTGTTTGGTTCGTCCCCAGTTACTCGACATGACGATACATATTGCTAGTTGAGCCATTTTTAAACACTAGAGCAGTTAAAACACAGTTGCCAGATTACTTAGAAGATAAAGGAACAGTCAAACCCGGAAAAACTTTGCAAGAAACTTGAAATTGCAAAAGGCGGAGTTCTTGTTTCGACAAACGACATAGAAGCATTACAATATGAATTACATCGTAAAAATGCTCTTATACACATCCATCATTCGGGTCGAGTGTATTCCCTCAAGCATCCGAGTCTTCATCACTGCTATCATTCTCGGGGGCTGCGGGCACTTCTTCTTCCGGATAAGTAATGGAAATGTTGACCATAGAGGCAATCTTGGAAGGGTGCCCTTTAACTTCATCAAAAATCGCATTTCGTTGCGCTTCTGTATATCCTTGAGGGATACCGGATGCTACGCGCCAAGATTTGGCATTAGGGTAATGTAGACGCATAAGGCCAAGTGCCATGCGTGCACCACCTCGTGCGGCAGAGCGAAGCATGGATTCTTTCGACTCTGCTACTTCTGTGATGGCACCCGGAAGTCGGTAGACTTCCGAAAAGCATACAGTACTTGTGGGAAGGAATTTATTAATCAGCTGCATTCCTGCATTCCTGATTGAATTCGACACTTCCCCAAAGGCCCGGATCTTTTCAGTCCGAGAAATTCCTGGAAAATTTCCTGCTTTTTCATCAAAAGTAAAGGTTACATGGAAAGATACAAGAAATAAGACATGAAGACATTGGTAAAAAGAAGTTAACTTACCAAGAACCTTGTCAATTTCGTCGCCTTCTTTCATGCGCGGGAGTAGCATACTTTCCAAATCATTGATAACAGATTTATCTTCCGCTGCCTGTAAAGAGGCCTTGGATTGAGCAATCCCAAGGGCCAGATTACTGGCTTCTAGGTCTTCTTGAGCTTTCAGAAGTTCCTTTCGGAGGTTTGAGTTTTCCTCACGAAGCTGAGAAACATGGACAGCGTTTTCTGCTAATTTGTTGGCTTTGTTTAAAGCAGCTGGAGGGCAATAATTAATTTGAGTTTACAAAACAATTCCGAAGAATTCTCCAGAGAAAACAAATGGCACAAAATAAAATACCGGTGGCTTTTGATAGTTGCCGCTGAGATGACGCTAGTTCGTTGCTTTTAGACTCAATAACAGATTGAAGGGTTTTTACTTCTCTGCTCTTGAGACTAAGCTTCTTAAAAACTTCCAAGTTTATGGCGTCTGCGGAATGCTAAAACATGGAAATGAAAGCCAGATGCTTAAGTTTGAACAGGCATATGAAGAAACATTAAGAAGAATTCATATTTCAACTTAATGCTTGGGGGCTAGAAGTATTACCTGGCTCATTTCTTGCAAATCGATCAAGACCTCGTTGAATTCTCTGGCATATTCCGCGAAGAGAATTCCAACGTGATGAAGGCCATCGTGTATAACCTGACGAGGCGAAAATGCGATATCATTGCGAATAACTAATCCATTTTGTGGCCAAGGGCGAATCTGAGGCGCAGGAACAAAGAATTTCTTTGCCTCCGGACGAATATATCCGAGTTCGTCGAATGGTTCTTATTTTATCCGGATATCGTCCAGGTTGGGAATAGATTCCTCTTTGGTAGCTGATTGCCTTTTGCGCTTCCGATTGTTGTGAAACTCGGCATGTAATTTGTTGAGTTCAGCGTCGGAAGCAAGATCATTTTCTCCAAGTTCATCAAACTGGAAAGGAGTTAACAATATGTTAAAAAGCGGAGAGAGAAGATAATCTGAAGAAAAACGTGGAAACAAGAAAAGATAAATACCTTAGGGACCAGATTTTCCACGTGATAAATCGCCAGACTTTCCTCAATCTGACTACTGACGGCGACCAGTTCGTGAAGTCGTCCTATAAAATCCTTTCTGGTAAAGGCCTTATCTGTTCCTCTCATGCTATCTTCTGGCCCTTGGTATTCGCAAAGAAGTCGAGAACGAAAAGAGAGAGGTTGGATACGGCGTCCAAACCAGCACATAACGGTATCCTTCCCAACCAAAGAAGATTGAGAGGAAGAAAGTTTGGCGATGCGCCGCTTTATCTTCATCAGGTTTTCTGGCAAATTTTCCCCTACTGCGGCTGTCCAACTCTCGCGAGGAGTAGCGGCAGAATTAACAAAGGGAGGAACCCCGGTTGCCCTGCCTGGGAATGGAATGTCCTGATGATAAAAGAAAGAACCTAGCCAAGATTGGTCAGGTTCCGGCATTTCTATTTTTGGATACCATTCCTCCCTATATTTTCTGAGGATGAAAGATACAGTTCCGCAAATGGGCGAAATGCCATTTGTGATGTTATGCTTTACCTCAAAGCAATATTGCCAGAAATTTAGGTCAGGTGTTATCCCGAGATATCCCTCGAAAAGGGCTTGGAAACTGGCTAAGTAGAGGATGTAATTCGGAGAAATATTGTGTGGTTGAACGCCATAAAAGTCAAGGACGTCTAGAAAAAAGGCGGAAGGGGGAAAACCCATACCTCTCGCAACATGAGAGGTAAGGATGACGCGTTCTCCGACTTCTGGCTTGGGCTCGGGTTCATCTTTCGAGATTCGCCATTTGCCCTTAACTATGGATCCCTCCTTTGACATCCGACGAAGAAGGACGAGACAAGTATTAATCGGACTCCAATTGCCGACAATTTCTGTTTTGTTGTTGGCTCCGGTGGCAAAGCGCTCATCGCCACGAGAATGGATCTTGACCCTCGCCGTCGTTGGGACGAACGGAGGGGGTGCTGCGGAGCTCGATCCCGCAATGTCCGCGGCGGCGGAAGTGTTTTCTCCGCCCGCCGCGGAAGCCGTAGTCCTCTCCGGCTTGCCGCCGGTGTGCTTTTGCGATCCTGGCTGTGGATCCAGGTCGCCGATGAGCTCGTCGATGGCGGCGCGGGTTGGCGACGACGGCGAGGAGGCCATCTTTTGGTGGCGCGTTGCGTTACGGCGTGCGAAGGATGCGTGCGCTGGGACAAGGAACTTGCTCTCGAGCTCGCGTTCGCGTCAATGGCGTGGGCAGTGAGGGAGTGAGGAAAGTTTCTGATGAGGACGATGATGGCTATTTATAGCCGGAAAATCGTTTAGATATGTGCCAACGGCTCTTTCGACCGTTGGATGTTCGACGCGTGTCGCTCGCCGGAAAATCCGGGAAACAAAACGACAGGGGAATGATGGCTATCTCCTCGTTTCCCGTGAGAATCTGTCAGAGATACGCTGAGGGGTTTCCCGCGTGGAACCAAGCGACGCTTGCGTCAGCACGATTAAGAGTCTGACGTTATAAGTTCCTTTTCCGCGAAGGATCGCGAGAAGAAAAGCCGGATTTTTAGAGTTCCGAGTTTTATGTTACCATCTCCTTCAAAAGGAAAGTAGAAAGAATCAAGACTGCTGAATCAAGATTTCCCGGACAAAATGTATTTGGCGAAAGACGGAGAATCAGAGTTTTGATCCTTCCTGGGGGCTACTGTCGGATATATACTGAATAGGGGTATAGAAGATGGTAGACAAAGAGCCGGACTACTAGGGGTGGCCTACATGGTAATGGGCTTAGGTCCATTGGGCGGCCCAGTAGTCCGACGCGCAGAAGCCGGATTCTAGAAGAACCCGGATCACGGCCCGCGTGATCTGGCTTGGAGGAGAAGACGGATTCCTTGCTTTCCAAGTTACAAGTTAAACGTAGTCTTCTAGGTTTCTTATTCTGTAAGCCCTAATCCGGCTATTATATAAAGCCGGACGGGAGATAGATTAAACAAGTTAAGTTAGACACAAGTTCAAGCTCTACGCAACTCGCCGAGAAGCTCATCCTCGCCGAGAAGCTAGATCTACACCCTCACATTGTAACCCTGATAAACGGGCTTTAGTCCCAATTAGTGAGAAGTGCAGGAGTAGGTACGCCGTACTGTCGCGACGTACCGAACCTGGGTAAAATCCCGTGTTCTGTGTTACTACGCTATCCCGTTACCCCACGTCTCTACCGTAGTCTCATGGCACCCCCGTCTATGAAAACTACTACGATGTCTCGACAACTATGGTGAGTTGGTTCGTTGCAAATTGGTATGATATAGCCGACCGCCGCCTTGATGGTTATATTGACGACCTTCACGTGGAGCTCACAGGTTGTCATCTCCGTGATATCATCCACCGGGTGCATCATCGGCGGTGCATCATCACCCTGGAGCTGCGTGGACGCAACGCTGCTTTTCCGATGAAAATGTGCAGCGCCGGTAGCATCGACTTCACCTTCTACCATGTGTGGTACGCCGGTAGACACTAGCTGCTGGCTAAGTGTGTTAATTTGCTCTTGCTGCTTCATTGCTACCTCCTGCGTCCGCTTTATCTGTTCTTCAAGTTGACGCCTCCAGTTTGCCTGACTAGCTGCTTCAGCTGCCTCCGCGTCATTTTTCCGTTGACGGCTTCTATCGGGATATTTCTTTTTTGCTGTCGTCAAACCCAATACTCCACGGAGGATTGCCTTTTGTGCCTCGTGTACGCCCTACGTGTTTCTTATTCTTGAGGGCGCATGTGAGCTCGTCGTTCTCTCTATCTGGCACGAACCTCCCCTCTTGAACATGCTTTATTGCGCTTCTAAGATCTTCTATGGGTAGAGGATTCTCTTTATGCCTTAGGTTATAGATTGTTTTTCCTTCGGCTTCCAACTTTCCCCCATGCCCATAGAACCAAGACCTTGTACGCTCGATCCACGGGAATGGCTCGGGAGTGATCCCCTTCTCAAGCAGGTCGTTCTCCCATTTCTCCCACTTGGGCAGGGAACCCTGGTAGCCAGCTTGCCCGATAATATGGTGATATCCTTTTTCTGGGCGTTTTTCTGATTTGTTTTTGACCTTTCCTGTGCATTTTCTGACAGCTTGTAATTCACAAAATCTTCCCATAAGATTTTTATTTTCTCATACCCTTGAGTGAAATCCGGAGTCTTGCCCTTCTTAATAAAGTCAAGGTTCAATCTTTTCTTCTAGTTGCTGAATTGCTGGGCCATCTTTTTCAGAGTCCACGCCTTGACCTTTTCCACTAACTCAAGTTTCTTTTTATTAACATCGGCTTCACCATCTACCTCCTCATTCTTATCTGCCTCATTCCCGTCCACCTCCGGCAAGGGTAAGGTGAAATTACACATGATCTTTTTGAAAAGATGATCTTTGGCTGTTTTGCTGACATATGAAATTCCTTGTCTCCGCGGATCTTTTGGCTCATTCCACTCTTGAACAGTGATCGGGATGTGATCCCTAACTAGAACTCCGCATTGCTTCACAAATTTTTGGGCAACATCAGCGGGAAGCTCGGGTGCGCCGTCTACTGCGATCGTTTCGATCCTATATCTTTCTGTATCTTTCAATTTTTTTGTTGCGCCTCGTTTAGTCTTTTTTCCGGTTGATATGCTTGAACCGGATGGATAAAAATATAAAGACTGTTAATACACGTATATAGACAACGGGTGCTTCATTAATTAACATATATATATGCACCTCGGAGCCGGTGTTTGTAATTTGTACGGCTCCACCGGAGCCGTCGGCTACTCCCTCACCGGAGCCTCCTCGGAGCCGTCGGCTTCTCCCTCAGCAGAGACGTCTCCTCGGGTGAGCTTCGGATCTCCCTCACCGGAGTTGTTCATCCACTGGCTCACATCGGTCTCTCCCTTGGGTCCGCGGATTAAACCCGCGAGCAAGTTTCCCGCATCTTCGTCTCTTGGCTCCATACTTTTCTGAAAATACACAAAATTTCCTAAGTCAAAATTTCATGCTACACTAAGTATAATTCCCTAAATTAGAAAAAAGAGTAACAATATGTTCCAGATCCATTTCATCAAAATTGCTTATAGATTATAGCTAATGGTACTTATAGCTAAACAAGTTAGAAAAAAGAGTAACTATATGTTCGAGATCCTCATTTCAATTATACACTACGGGAGAGCTCATCTTTCCCGTGTGCCTCGGTCTTTACCGTGTGTTGCATATCGGGCGCACGGCAAAGAATTCTTTACCGTGTGCACCCACACGGCAACGTTTGGCACACGGTAAAGAGCAAGAAAAACACACGGTAACGTTTGGCACACGGTAAAAAGCAAGAAAAACACACTGTAACGTTTGGCACACGGTAAAGAAAATGAAAAGAACACGGTAAAGAAAATGAGAAGCACACGGTAAAGATGCACACACGGCAAAGATACTACACAAGTGTCCAGCGCAATCTCAAATATTCTTTACCGTGTGTTTGCACACGGCAAAGATTTATTCTTTACCGTGTGTTTGCACACGGTAAAGACCAATTTTTTTTTTTTCATTTTCTAAGACCAATAATCATTCACATTGCATATTTTCCGATAATGTGCCCATATTTTAGACATAGGTGTATTGGTATGGGAAACAATGGTGCCAAATTGGGTCTTCAAATTATTATTAGAAATATCATTTTTTATCTTTTTTATCTTACCATTTTTTCAAAAAACTCAAATAAAGTGAAGAAAATATGAAAAATATATGAGTAAATTCGTATGTATCCTTTTTATTTAGAACTGTTGCACAAGTAGATACCTAAGTCACAAGTTTCACATTGTTTCCACTTTTCTATATTTAGTTACGATATTTTTGATAATGCCAAAGAAACACAAATACATGTCTCTATCCTGATTGGTTGGAAGGTGGAGGGGGTGGATCGATGACATGGGATAATTTGATTGGTCAGCACACCAAAATATCTCCTCTGTCTCCGCCGTATACTACTTTGCACCCATTCCACACAAAAAGAGAATCTTTATTCTCTGTCATTTTCAATCTCCACCGTATCCTCTCTCTCC
Organism: Alopecurus myosuroides; assembly: GCA_028641055.1. Taxonomy (NCBI): domain Eukaryota; kingdom Viridiplantae; phylum Streptophyta; class Magnoliopsida; order Poales; family Poaceae; genus Alopecurus; species Alopecurus myosuroides. The sequence goes on along the minus strand of CM054060.1, from coordinate 406,942,381 downwards.
ATCGATGGAAACAACCGCACTTACGCGTGTCTCCTACATGCGCAGCAAGCCAACCGTGGGCATCACGGTGCTTGTTGAGATGAAGCAGCAACCTGGGCGGCGACGATGCGCGTCCCCGCATCTCGGCCGCTCCGCATCCCCGCCACAACCTCGTCGCCGGACCGCAGCCTGGACGGCGATGCCGCCACGCCTCCCCGCGTCCCCGCTGCTCCCGCTCGTCTCCGCATCCCAGCCACGACCTCGCCGCCGGACCGACTGCGACGCAACGATGCCGCCACGCCTCCCCGCATCCCAGCGACAGATTCTTGCTCCTCGCCGACGCGCACGGCGCGTTCCAGGAGGACGCCGTCGAGCTCAGGGCCCACACGGCCGCCGCGCTCCCGCGCCGCGACGACAACAGGCTCGCCTCCGCCGTGCGCTCCCTGCGCCGCGCTGAGAAGGATCTCGCGCGTCTGGCCGCATCAGTACGGACAGCCGCCAAGTTCCCAACTCTTTCGGCATCAACCAGCACGGCGGAGGTCGAGGTGTCCGAGCGCTAGCCGAGGCTGTGGCCGCCGCCGCGTGCGCGCCCGCTGCCGTGTTCTCGGCCATCGAGTCCGTGTCGGCCGCGGTGGGGAGCGTTGTCGTGGGATAATCACGGCAGACGTTACCAGGGGTAACTTAATTTGGGGCAAATCGACTCTAATGTTTGGGAGAGGGTTTAGCTCGGATTGGACACAAGGATTATCCTGGTTCAGCCTCTCCATTGGAGATAATAGCTTACTTCCAGCTGGGATCTTATTAGCTATCGATCTAGAGGCTCGGACTGCAATGTCGCCGAGACCCCAAATCTAGGGTTACAAATATCGCCGAGACCCCAAATCTAGGCTCGGACTGCAATGTCGCCGAGACCCCAAATCTAGGCTCGGACTGCCATGTCGCCGAGACCCCAAATCTGGGGTTACAAATACCAGCTCTCGTGTACCTTGAATTTAGGGTTTCTACTCGAAATCTCTTAATCTCTATGACCTAGGAGCCTGCTTATATGGGCGGCTGGTCTCCTAGTCGTACAAGGTAAAAACTGGGTCATACCATATTAAGAGTCCTAATCTAGGTCTCCTTCATGACCTCCAAGTCTTGATTCTCCAACTTGTACAAGGTTTCCGGGTCTTCCAGAATCTTCCTTCTATGGCATCTTCCGAAGCTGAGTTATCCCCTGACTCCTCTGGCTGGGTAATATTCTGATTCATCTCCTGACTCCTCTGGCCGGGTAATATTCTGAGTCATCTCCTGACTCCTCTGGCCGGGTTTCCTTCCTGGCCGGGTCTCCTTCTTGGCCGGGTCTCGCCTCCTGGCCGGGTCTCCTTCCTGGTCGGGTCTCGCCTCCTGGCCGGGTCTCCTTCCCGGCCGGGTCTCGCCTCTGGCTGGTCATACTTTCTTTGTCCTTAGGGGTACCGGGTTATCTTTCCCCCAAGTTTAAGCTGGATTCGAGCTTGTCTTGTTCTCCTTCATAATCTTGATTTTAGGCATCATGTTTCAGGTGAAGCAGTGAGCTCGATCATCCAGGTTAAACTCCTGAAATAAGACAAATAACTATATAAAAGGATAAAACCCGGTTATACTTGTTAGAGCAACTCATTTTGGCGGTCCTTGTTATCACCATATTTTTCTTCCTGGGTTCATACGCCTCCAGGTTTATCACAATAACATCCCATAAATCATGTTTCTTCCTGGGTTCATATGCCTCCAGGTTACCTAGATAGGTCCTCTCAATATGTCGATGGTTTAGATGACCCCTTTGCAAACCTTTAACTGTAAGCCAGCTTTCGCATGGATTATCACTGATGTACTCACTCTGTAAAACAGGGTCAGTTAAGTCTCCATGGGCATCATAACTGATTGAAATTACAGGGGAACAAATAGGCCATATAAGTGCGAGTCACATCGAGCTTAAGCAAGATAGGCAAGTATATAATGGCTAGGACATAGCCGAGTTACAGGATTGCAGCTGCATCTATGCGATGACGAGCCCCCATAACCAAAAGTGGCATCATGGCCGGGTCATTAGGTTTGAAGCTGTTGCTTCCATAGAGCAAAGCAGCCCCTAAGATCACTGAGCAATGGTGGGTCTCCTTTTTCAGAAGTCTCCAACACATTGAGATACATAGGACGAAGGCGGGTCTCCTCTTCCAGAAGTTTCCGGCTCATCATGATCAATAAAATGCAATGGTGAGACTCTTTTCTTCTTTTCCAGCTCATTGACCTGTATGAAACAACATGGCGGGTCTTGTATCTCTTCGACCAAAATTAAACCGGATGTACGTACCATACCCACGAAGACGTTAACCCGGCCGATCGTGACGACAGATCCGATTCCAGCCGAACCGACTCTGGCCCCCAGCCAAAATCGTCGACGATCTTCTCTCCTTCGGGGTTGGTGATGATCTCTACGATTACGAGGTTCTTCATGCTTTCTCGAGCTTCTCCCGTGATGTAAACACCTTTGGATGTAGACCCCACGGTGGGCACCAACTGTCGTGGGATAATCACGGCAGACGTTACCAGGGGTAACTTAATTTGGGGCAAATCGACTCTGGTGTTTGGGAGAGGTTTTAGCTCGGATTGGACACAAGGATTATCCTGGTTCAGCCTCTCCATTGGATATACTAGCTTACTTTCAGCTGGGATCTTATTAGCTATCGATCTAGAGGCTCGGACTGCAATGTCGCCGAGACCCCAAATCTAGGGTTACAAATATCGCCGAGACCCCAAATCTAGGCTCGGACTGCAATGTCCCCGAGACCCCAAATCTAGGCTCGGACTGCAATGTCGCAGAGACCCCAAATCTAGGCTCGGACTGCCATGTCGCTGAGACCCCAAATCTGGGGTTACAAATACCAGCTCTCGTGTACCTTGAATCTAGGGTTTCTACTCGAAATCTCTTAATCTCTATGACCTAGGAGCCTGCTTATATGGGCGGCTGGTCTCCTCGTCGTACAAGGTAAAAACTGGGTCATACCATATTAAGAGTCCTAATCTAGGTCTCCTTCATGACCTCCAAGTCTTGATTCTCCAACTTGTACAAGGTTTCCGGGTCTTCTAGAATCTTCCTTCTATGGCATCTTCCGAAGCTGAGTTATCCCCTGACTCCTCTGGCCGGGTAATATTCTGAGTCATCTCCTGACTCCTCTGGCCGGGTAATATTCTGAATCATCTCCTGACTCCTCTGGCCGGGTTTCCTTCCTGGACGGGTCTCCTTCCTGGCCGGGTCTCGCCTCCTAGCCGGGTCTCGCCTCCTGGCCGGGTCTCGCCTCCTGGCCGGGTCTCGCCTCTGGCTGTCCTCCAAGAAGACCATGACATTGCCGATTATGTCACTCGTCAAGATCAGCAAGCCCACCGCCTCCGACGAGGAGAAGGTGGTGGCCACGGTGGAAAGGCTCCAGGCGTGCGTCGCGGAGATGGAGGGCGGGAACGACAAGGTGTTCAGGAGCATCCTCCGCACCATGGACATGCTGTCGGACATTTGTTTAATGGTCTCGCCCGTCTTCACCGTGTGCAAACACACGGGAATGGAGGTGGCTTTGCCGTGTGCAAAATGATAGGACCCACATCCCTGTCACTTTCTGTCGTCAAGTGGTGGGGCCTGCTTATCAGCTTTGCCGTGAGTCTCGATTTTCAGCACACGAGAAAGAGGTCGTTGCCGTGTTTATCTTTTCCATGTACCCTTTACCGTGTGTCGCACACGGGAAAGTCGTTCCCGTGTGTTTTGTTGCCTTTACCGTGTGTTCTTGGCACACGGTAACGAGTAGCTCTCCCGTAGTGATAGAAGCAACATTGATGAAATATTTAAACGTATCAATACACACCAAGAGTTACATAGCTCGGGTTCATTTTATTTAACCCTAATACATCACGATCAAATAATATCACTTATACATATTCATGACATCTTTCAAACTAATTAACTCCGACCGGCTCCTAAGTCGCGGGGTGCTGAGTCGCGGGTGCTACACATCCATAAGTAAGGAACCCTCACACAGTCATAGCTCACGTGGTAAGGAACCCTCCGAATAATCGACTAACCGCTGCTATACTCCCTATCGAGCAAGTACATGTAGCGACGGACGTGCTCATCCTCCTCCCTGATACGCTGATGTACCACCTCCTCAGGGGCCGGCTCTCTCCGCACCGACCGTGGCCCACGTGACTGCCACCAAAGAATATCCGGGTCAACCACGTCACCCGGATTTCTCACCAAGCCGCGTGTCCCGGTAGTAAGGACCTCTCAGTGCCAGCCCGGCGGGGCCCAGTCCCGGACATCACCCGGCGGGTCCAACAGAGACATAAACTAAAAACAGACCCGAACTAAATAAATATTCCTAATTAAGTAAAATACCTTAATGTTTCTAACTTAGTAAAAAAATAGTAAATGGAGAAATATGACATAAATAAGATAAAAGTTAAACAGGAACAAGGGTTTCTGAACTTTAGTAAGGAGTATGGCTAGCAGATCAGATCGAGTCTTGCCGAGTAAAGTTGCGACTTGAACGGGATATAACAGATGTAGCATCCTAAATTATCCATATCATGTGTGAAAACATTGCAGATCACTTCCTCTTCTTCTTATAGAGAAAGTAATCTGCAATGTTTTCACACATGACTGGATAATCTGGAATGCTGTTATGCCCCGTTTGAGTCATAAGTTTACTAGGAAAGAGTGGATCTGATCTGCTAGTCATACTCCTTCCTAGGCCTTGATGTGAAGTTGGACCTTCACATTTTGTGCTTGCTACGAGGTAGTACACGTGATGGCGATGCGGGGAAGGAAGGGTTTTTGGACATCTTTGAAATTAAACAAAATCACATATGTAATATAGTGAGATCCGAACAAAGTTAGACCCTTTTGTGCACATCCATAACGACGGCATTCTTCATAACCCCGGACGGGATTTCTAAAGAATGTCACCATTATGAATGTGCACAAAAGGGTTCAACTTCGTTCGGATCTCACCAACCATATTACATATGTGACGTTATTTAGTTCCAAAGAAATCCAGAAACCCTCATATTCATCCTTTCCCCAGATCACCACCGTATGTAGTACCTCTTAACAGGAACAAGATGGTCATCGGGCCTTGATGTGAAGTTGGACCTTCACATTTTGTGCTTGCTACGAGGTAGTACATGCGATGGTGATCCGGAGAAGGATGAAGACAAGGATTTCTGAACTTCGTTGAAACTAAACAAAATCACATATGTAAGTGTTTGTGAGATCCGAACAAAGTTGGACCATTTCGTGCACATACATAATGAGGATATTCCCCATAGCCCCATTCGGGGCTATGAAAAATATCCCCATTACGTATATGTACCAAACGGTGCAACTCAGTTCTGATCTCACTAACAATATGGGACGTTCCTTAGTTCCAACCGAAACCCTCATCTTCATCCTTTCCCCGGATCACCACCGCCTATAGTACCTCTTAACAGGAACAAGATGGTCATCGGGATTTATGTGAAGTTGGACCTTCACATTTTGTGCTAGTTACGAGGTAAGTACACGTGATGGCGATGCGGGGGAAGGAAGGGTTTCTAGAGTTCTCTGAAACTAAACAAAATCGTATATGTAATAGTAAGATCCGGAAAAAACTAGACCCTTTTGTGCACATACATAATGGGGACATTCTTCATAACCCCGGAAGGGATTTCTGAGGAATGTCACCATTACGAATGTACACTAAAGGGTTCAAATTCATCCGGATCTCACGAACCATATTACATATGTGACATTATTTAGTTCCAAAGAAATTCAGAAACCCTCGCATTCATTACTTTCCCCGGATCACCATTGCCTGTAGTACCTCTTAACAGGAACAGTAGGTCATCGGGCCTTGATGTGAAGTTGGACCTTCACATTTTGTGCTTGTTACGAGGTAAGTACACGTGATGGCGATGCGGGGGAAGGAAGTGTTTCTGGAGTTCTCTGAAACTAAAAACAATCATATATGTAATAGTGAGATCCGGAAAAAACTAGACCCTTTTGTGCACATACATAATGGGGACATTCTTCATAACACCAGAAGGGATTTCTGAGGAATGTCGCCATTACGAATGTGCACTAAAGGGTTCAACTTCATCCGGATCTTACGAACCATATTATATATGTGAAATTATTTATTGCCAAAGAAATCCAGAAACCCTCGCATTCGTTCCTTTTCCCGGATCACCACCGCATGTAGTACCTTTTAACAGGAATAAGATGGTCATCGGTCTGTGTGCCTCATAACAGTTCTAAATTTTCTAACTTAGTGAAATTTTTATAACTTAGTGAAATTTTCTAACTTAGTGAAATTTTCTAACACTAACTTAGTGAAATTTTCTAACTTAGTGAAAATTTTCTAACTTAGTGAAATTATTCTAACTTAGTGAAATTTTCTAACTTAGTAAAATTTGTCTACACTAACTTCTAACACTAAATTTGTAAGTAACAAATTCTAACACTAAATTTCTAAGTAACAATTTTTAACACTAAATTTCTAAGTAAAATTTTCTAACACTAACTTAATAAAAATTTCTAACACTAAATTCTAAGTACAAATACCTAAATTCTCTAACACTAAAATTTCTAATTTTTCTAACACTAAATTCTAAGTAAAAAAAAAATCTAAGTACGAATACCTAAATTCTCTAACACTGAAATTTCTAATTTTTCTAACACTAAATTCTAAGTACAAATACCTAAATTCTCTAACACTAAAATTTCTAATTTTTCTAACATTAAATTCTAACGTTTCTAACAGTAAAAAAATAGTAAAAACAAAATCACTAAACAAAAAACAATTTCTCTGTTTCTTACCTACAGGGAGCGATCAGAGACAATCGACAATGAGGGGATAGCGACGACGAGGGGCGATGGGCGAGCGGAGAGCTCGTCCATGGGCGCGGGCCGGCGTTGGCACGGCGAGCTCCGGAGGCGGGCGGGCGCGGCGTGGAATGTACGGGCGCGGGCGCGGGCGCAGGCGACGATACTCCTCCACGGGTCGACGACGAGCTCCTCCACGGCGAGTACGACGACGGCGCGGGAGACGGGCAGCCTAGCGGCGTCGTCGATCCAAATCCATGCGCGTGGAGTTGTGATTTTGGGGAAGGAGATGACGCGGTTATATAGGACGGGGCATCCGTCCCGGTTGCTAGCAACAACCGGGATTAAAGGGTCTTCTGTCCCGGTTGTTGCCACCAACCGGGATTGACGCCTCACCCTTTTTTTCGCAGCGGGCAGATGGGGCACGTGGAGCGCGAGCGTTGTGGGGGGGGGGGGGCATCTGTCCCGGTTGTTTGCAAAAAACCGGGACGGATGCCCTATTTTTACTTTTTTTATGTTTGAAATTTTTTTCTATATTCTGTTTTTCCAAAACTCCTACAAAACATTAAATAACAATCAGATAATTATAAATAACTTAATGTATTCATTTCCAACATATTTTTTGGAGTTTAAAATTTTGAATTATTTGCATTTGGAATTAATTAATTTAAGAAATGGCAAGTTTTTGTGAACACTTTTTTCAACAGAACTATGATCATGTGTTCCACGTTTATTATTACACATCACCAACAACATCCCTATCCAGTCTTATAAGTTTTCTTCGTGTAGAGATGGTCCATGAACCCTTTATTATTAACCATCGAGCATCTTCATTATTTAACAGGATGGTTGGGTCAGCTTTCACTGTGAAGGGTGGAATTTGAACAAACTTATTATAATCTTCTGACATGTCTGTCGTGTCCTCGATTCCCACGATGTTTATTTTCCCTGAAAGAACTATGTGACGTTTCGGCTCATCGTATGCTGTATTTGTTTGCTTATTTCTTCTTTTTTCGGTCTGGAGGACATGTCCTTCACATAGAAGACCTGAGCCACATCATTGGCTAGTACGAATGGTTCGTCATTGTCAGCAATATTGTTGAGATCCACTGTTGTCATTCCGTAAAGCGGGTCTACCTTTACCCCTTCCCCATTCAGTTTGACCCATTTGCACTTGAACATAGGGACCTTAAAAGAAGGTCCATAGTCAAATTCCCATATCTCCTCTATGTAACCATATTATGTGTCATTTTTTCCATTCTCGTTTGTTGTATCAAAGCGGACACCACTGTTTTGGTTGGTGCTCTTCTTATCTTGGGCGATCGTGTACAATGTATTCCTATTTATCTCGTACCCTTGAAAACTCCCAATAGTCGAAGATGGTGACCCGGCCAACATGTACAGCTGATCTTCAACACTGGTGTCATTTATAAGATGTGTTTGCAACCAACTTTCGAAAGTCTCCATGTGTTTGCGTTTAATCCATGAGTCATCATTCCCCGGGTTTGTGGAGCGTACAATATTCTTGTGTTCCTCGAAATACGGAGCCACAAAGATGGAATTTTGTAGAACTGTGTAGTGTGGTTTAGTGAAAGAATGCCCATCCCTGGGTATCATTGTTTTCTTTCCCAGCATTCCTTTTCCCCTCAGTCTTCCCTCATGCCGCGATTCAGGAACACCAGTCGTCTTAAGGTCGGGAATAAAGTCAACACAGAACCCAATGACCTCCTCTGTTCCATAGCCCTTCGAGATGCTTCCTTCTGGCCTAGCACGGTTATGAACATATTTCTACAAGACTCCCATGAACCTCTCAAAGGGGAACATATTGTGTAGAAATACCGGACCGAGAATATGAATCTCTTCACATTGGTGAACCAGGAGATGAGTCATAATGTTGAAGAAGAATGGTGGGAACACCAACTCAAAACTAACAAGACACTCGAACACATCCCTCTGTAATCTTGCCAAAATTTCTTGATCGATTACCTTCTGAGATATTGCGTTGAGGAATGCACATAGCTTCACAATGGGTACTCGAACATTTTCCGGTAGAAGCCCCCTCAATACAATCGGAAGCAACTGCGTCATAATCACGTGGCAGTCATGAGACTTCAGGTTTTGCAATTTTTTCTCTACCATGTTTATTATCCCCTTTATATTCGACGATAAGCCAGACGGAACCTTGATACTGTAAAGGACTTCAAAAAATATTTCCTTCTCTGCTTTGGTAACAGCGTAGCTGCTTAAGTAATGGTCTTTCATACGTTGCTGATCCTCCCGTGCTTCTAGCGTATCTTTTGACTTCCCATACACGCCCAGGAAGCATAGCAGGTTGACGCAGAGATTCTTTGTCACGTGCATCACGTCGATTGAAGAGCCGACTTCTAGAACTTTCCAATAGGGTAGCTCCCAAAATATAGATTTCTTCTTCCACATGGGTGCGCGCTTATCAGGTCCATTCGGAACAGGTTGGCTGCCATTACCCTTCCCAAAGATTACTTTTAGGTCCTTGACCATATCAAATAAATAATTACCACTACGGAGGTCAGCCTTCTTCCGGTTATCTGCCTCACCTCTGAAATGCTTCCCTCCTTTCTTTCTTACGGATGCTTGATCGGAAGAAATCTACGATGCCCCAGGTATACAACATTTTTACATTTATCCAAATAAACATTATCAGTCTTATCTAAACAGTGTGTGCATGCATTGTATCCCTTGTTTGTATGTCCGGAAATGTTACTAAGAGCAAACCAAGCATTGATGGTTACGAAAAGCAACGCTCGTAGGTCAAATGGGTTTTGTTCGTTCTCATCCCACACATGTACACCTGGTTTGCCCCACAATTGTAAGAGTTTTTCCACTAATGGCCTTAGATACACATCAATGTCGTTACCAGGTTGCCTCGGGCCTTGGATGAGAACTGGCATCATAATGAACTTGCGCTTCATGCACAACCAAGGAGGAAGGTTGTACATACATAGAGTCACGGTCCAGGTGCTATGACTCGAGCTCTGCTCCCCAAAGGGATTAAAGCCATCTGTACTTAGACCAAACCATAAGTTTCTCACCTATCCTGTAAAGTCCGGGAAGTCTCTCTCGATCTTTCTCCACTGCGATCCATCGGCGGGGTGTCTCAACTTTCCGTCTTTCTTACTGTCTTCCTTGTGCCATCACAACAACCTAGCATGCTCTTTGTTTCTAAACAGACGTTTCAACCGTGGTATTATAGGAGCATACCACATCACCTTTGCAGGAACCCTCTTACGGGGGGGGAGGGCTCGCCGTCAACATCACCAGGGTCATCTGATCTTATACCGCAGTGCAGTGCATACCGGACATTCATCCAAATTCTTGTACTTCTCACCGCAGTAGAGGATGCAGTCATTAATGCATGCATGTATCTTCTGCACATCTAATCCTAGAGGGCAGAGAGTTTTCTTTGCTTCGTACGTACTCTCAGGCAATTCGTTATCCTTTGGAAGCTTCGGCTTCATTAGTTGAAGTAAACTCTCAAATGCCTCATCGGTCGCACCGTTCTGTGCCTTCCATTTCAGCAACTCCAGTGTGGTACCGAGCTTTGTGCTGCCATCTTCGCAATTTGGGTACAACAACTTTTTATGATCATGTAACATGTTGTCCAGCTTTAAGCTCTCCAATTCACTTTCACGGTCTTCCCTTGCATCAGCAATAACTCGGCCAAGATCATCATCGGGCTCTTCTAATGCCCGTTCTTGATCACCTCCTTCTTCTGCAGTGTCTTCCATTGCAGTATCACCGTATTCAGATAACAAAGGATCTTCTTCTTCTTCATTGCCTTCCATCACAACCCCTCTTTCTCCATGCTTGGTCCAGCAATTATAGCTGAACATGAAACCTCTCCGAAGTAGGTGGCCGTGAAGGACTCTCGAGGAAGATTGCTCCCTAACGTTCCGACAATCAACACATGAGCAACACATAAAGCCATTATCTTTGTTCGCCTGAGCTACAACGACAAATGCATTCAGGCTTGCCATATACACGGAAGTGCGTTGGTCACCGTACATCCATCGCTGCCATGCATCCATCTGCATCGTATAATTAAGTTTATCAAAAAAACATTACAATAACATCTTCAATAGACAAATGACCACAGTACGTCGACAAATATTACTTTTTTATGCATCAATTACAGATGAAAAAGATAAGTTTGTTAACCTCGGTCGAAGATACCATTTTCAGTGAGCGTATTTGTGGCTCGGGTATTTCATCGAACACCTCGTGTGCATAGTAAAATAACACACACTAGCACCCACCTCTCTCACTCCTCCAAGCAAAAAAAAAAGAGGGAAGGGGGCTAGGAGGCAGTATATATAGGGGAAGGGGACATTCATCCCGGTTTGTGGAATGAACCGGGACCAATGCCCTTGCGCGTGCCACGTGGCGTGTGGCGAGGCATTGGTCCCGGTTCATGCCACAAACCGGGACAAAAGCAGCTTAACGAACCGGGACCAATGCCCTCAGGCGAATTCTGCTGCCCGGGCGCACAAACCGGGACCAATGCCTAGCATTTGCCCCGGATTTTAATGCAACCGGAATTAATGCCTTTTCTAGCCCTGAACCAAAGGTGTTGTTTCCACTAGTGATAATGCACGAAACTAGGACGCCTTGCTTAGGGCATCTCCAGCCGTTGCGCCCCCCAGGGCCCAAAACGCCGCCGTTTTGGGGCTGCCGCGGCGCCAAACTGCGCTAATCTGGAACCTGGGGGGCAGGCTTCCCAGTCGCTCCCCGAGCCCAAGTTTCAGCCCAAAAAAACTCGATTTGAAAACTCGGCGCATTTTATTGATTTCAGACAAAGTTCGTACAATTTCGACGCAAATTTAAACTAAAACTGAATTTAAACCTAAACTACTTAAGGCCCAGGCGCTCCGCGATGGCCTGGCTGTACTCCACGTCGTCGCCGTCGTCGGGGCCGTCGCCGGGCGCCTGCTCGTCCTCTGTCCGGGGTCGCCGCAGCCGGAGTTGCCCCACCTGCTCGCCGCGAGGGCTCGCTGGATCTCGTCCTCCTCGTCGGAGTCGGGGTCGAGCACGACGTAGACTGGGTCCTTCGTCGGCGGCGGGGGAGGGACGCGGCGGCGGGCCGCGTTGGCGGCAGCCTCCTGGTCACGCGCCGCCTTGCGCTGTTCGGCCTCAGCGAGCAGGCGGCGCTGGAGCTCCAGCTCCTCGGCGGTGCGCTCCCGCAGGCTCCAGTCCGCGGCAAGGTCGTCGGCGAGGGGCTGGAGCGTGTCGCGGGACAGCTCCTCGGCGGCCTTCAGGTCTGGCCACTCGTCGTGCTCGCCCTCGGTCGGCTCCATCTTCGGACGGACCGCGCGCTCGAAGCGTGGCTCGCCAATGCGCAGGGCGCCGCCGCTGCGCCTGCGGGCAGGCGCGCCGGAGTTCAGAAAAGGGGGGTGACAGAGAGAGAATGGGCGCCGGAGGAGCTCGAGGTGGCCGACGAGGAGCCGACGCCCGTCCGCCGCGCATCCCACGTGGAGTTCTGCCGGGGTGGCATCTCCAGTCACGGCGTGTTGCCGGCGTGGATGTAGTCCACAACCCACTCGAGAGTGCGGTTGTGGCCTCCCCACCAGCGTCGGCGCCCTTGGCCATTGGAGCGGCCCTCGACGGGGCCGTTGTCGCCCAAGGAGGCGAGCTCCCTGTCGCGGCGCCGCGTGAGTTCTTGCCACCAGAACTCGTTGTGGCCGTCCGCCGGTAGGCGTTCGGCCGCCTCTAGGCCTTCGCGCACCTCGCGGATGGCCCGCCGGAACTCCGCGTCCGTTGACGGGAGCGGACGCACGGGCACCCCGCCCGCGCTGAGGGCCCAGCGCGGCTGCCCGGTGCCAGAGCTCGGGAGGCGGCTGTCCGGCGGGCACGGGTAGCCCGCACGGTACAGCGCCATCGCCTCGTCCCGGCGAAGGTGGCGGCGGATTCAGCCGTTGGCTGCGGCGGCGTTGTTGTAGTTCGCCATTTCTGCGTGGAGGAATGAGAGCACGGGGGAGAGGAGAGCGCCGAGGAAGGAGAGAAGAGCGAGGTGGAAGAATGGGGCGGGGCGGCGAGCGGCGGGGCCTTTTGTAGCCTGCCGGGCATTTACTGCGCGCGCGTCCCCTCGCTGCCGCCCGCCACACCATTACGCCGGCAGCCTTTGAACGGGCGCATGCACTGGGCGGCCGCCACGCCATAAACGCCGGCAGCCTTTGACCGACGCGGGAGCCGAGAAGATGATCACGGGACGGTTCTGTTCCCGCGTTTATTCGGCGCGTTACTGACAGAGCTGGCCCGTGCGTGCTGCCGCGCAGTTTGGCCTGGGTGCCACGGCGCGAAATAGCGCCGAAACGGCGCTATTTGGACTTCTGAGGGGCCGACTGGTGAGAAAACGGCGCTATTCGCCGTTTCCGGCGCTAAAAAGGCCGTCTGGGGGACTCTGGGGGGGCGACTGGAGATGCCCTTATACCATGGCGCCTTGGGCTGGTCACCATGGTAGAAAACACGAACTCATAACTAAGAAGCCATGCATCGACCAGATGCAAAGGATGAGACTTTTTCTGTTTCTAAAAAAAAACTACGAAGCCATGCGTATAGAAGCGCGTGTTAGTTAGCAGTAAACAACCGTTGTGCCGATCTGTGAACTTGCTTTTGGGTTTCAGTGGCGCATCCTAGGAATGTTAGTTTTTTTTTAAGAGTTGAAATGCTAGATTTATTTTTTCGAGGGATATTTCTGTAGAGAAATATGTGGCCAAGAATGAGATAACGTAATGTTCATAAGGACCACTCACGTGCAAAGTGGCCCAACAGTGAAACGTGGTGTCCGACTCTCCGGTCGTTTTCTTCTTTCTTTTTTGGAATCTCGGGTCTGGAATTTCTCTTCTGACCCTCACGGCATAGACCACTAACCAGGCTGGCCTCTTGAAGCTGGGCTCCATTACGTGGCCCAGCAAGCTGTGTTCGGTTCAACTCAAACAGAAGTCGAGAAGCTCAAGCCGAGCTCTTCTCCGAGACGGCGTAGGCCGCGCCGCGGGAGGAAGCGCCGGCGATGGCGACCCCGGAGAAGCAGGCGCCGGCGGCGGTGGCGAGCTGTTAACAGAGACGAGCTGCGCATTCGCTGGCCGAGATCTTAACCAGCGTCCCCCTCATGGTCCGCGACGAGGTCCAGGTTCGTTCACCCTCGCTGTCTTCACATATCTCGCTGATTTCAGCTCTATCCATGTATGCACGATTGAACTTAGAAGAAGAGCGATTTGATTCTGAGATGTACACGCCCCAATTTCGTGGCGTTGATTTGACTAGCCAACTCGATATATAGATTAATAAAGCACAATTATCTCAACAGTAACAACAGTTTATATGGAGCTGGGGAATGGGGATACCAGCTTAAGATTCGTTCCTGAGAAGCCACTGTCAAGCTAGTTGAAGGTAAAAATGCGCCTATATTTTACTGTGCGGTTTTACTCAATTACTAGATTTTTCTTATAAATTTCAGTGAGATACTAGTCCCAAGGTAAACACCTATCATTTTCTCATTCATTCTTCCCAAGACACAAGGTATGGGCATCTTATTAGCTGCTAGCTTTATCGTGATCATTGACAATGATATTTGAAGGAATTACACAAAATTGGAACCACAAACTAGTCAGGCCCCACACCTTTCTTTTCATATCATTTATTGGCCTTATGTATATTATATCTCATATTGAAGGATCCTGACTTATGTTGACTATCTGTCAATTTCCTTGCTGGATTATGATAATTTGGCAATCATGCATGCATAAATACCAAATATGAGTTCTATTTGCAGTTAGAGATTATGTTATTTGGTCTGAATATATAACTCTCTGTACCTATTATGTTACCAGACATTGGATTCTAGCATGCATGCGATGGATAGTGTGACAAAACTATTCAATGAGTGGGAAATTCAGCTACTTGTGTTACTCAGCTTCACACTGCAATTGTTTCTCTTCTTTACTGGTAGGCTTCGGCGACATACCGCAAGTGGAATCTTAAGACTCTCCATTTGGTCAGCTTATTTGGGGGCAGACTTGGTAGTGATTTATGCCCTTGGCTATCTCTCAAGACACGAGTATAGCAAGGTTGAAAGGAACACACCATGGGAAATACATGCATTGGCTTTCTTTTGGGCACCATTTCTCCTCATACATCTTGGTGGGCAGGACACTATTACTGCTTTTTCCATGGAGGATAACAACCTGTGGTTGAGGCATTTGTTGAATGTGGTTGTGCAGGTTATCCTCGCCATATATGTATTCTGGAAGTCCATTGGAAGACACAGTGTTTATCTGCTAGTTTCAGGTATATTTCTGTTCTCTGCTGGAGTTATAAAGTATGGAGAAAGAATATGGTCTCTCAAATGTGCAAGCCTCAAGGACCTTGAGAGCTCATCGGGAGGTCGTTACAAGAACCGGTTGCCTGAAGGGATCAACGATGATGGCTATGATCATATTGTTTGTGAAGCTCTACATTCAATGCCAAAAGTCTATGAAATCTTTTCAGGGCGCAGCTTATTTTCTTCTGTAGGGCGCCCCCGTATACAACACTCAAAGATGCCCAAGATGGTGAGTATTGCGCTTGGTGTGATGTACGACGATCTATACACCAAGGCTCTCGTGCTCAGAACAATGAGCGCCATCATACTTAGATGCATATCTCAGGTGTTTGTTCTTGTTGCTTTTGCGCTCTTCTACACAGATGAGAAACAGAAATATAGCAAAGCGGACATTGCAATCACCTATTCACTATTTATTGGGGGATTCTTAATTGAAATTTGCGCCATGTTGGCTTGGATGATGTCGCCCTGGACATGGGCGTGGTTGAAGGTTCGAAATTGTGATGCACTCGCTAGATTGGCTTGGTTTGTTTTATCCAGTGATATTGGATGGCCAGAGAAGAAACAATGGTGGCCAAAGTCGATGGGACAGTACAGCTTGGTGCGCTGGTTGTCTGGGAGCAACATACAGACAAGGACATTCACTCAGCGACTGATGGCTATAGTTAAAAGGTTATCTGCTGATTGGTTTGGTGTTAAAAGGAAAAAGATATTTTGGTTGAGCAAGATGTTAGACACTGAGAACGTTGAAGTGGATAAGATGATGATGGAGTATGTTGTGAAGGAGATTATTCTCTTAGAAGGTGAAATGTCCATTCGAATACGACACAACGGACCTCGAGAATGGCCAAACCTTGGCCGACTGTTTAAAGAACTCCAAGTTATTATGGTTGGAGATTTTGCTAGGGTTCTTGTTTGGTTGCATTTTGTGAGTGAGGAACACTTGAGTAAATACTCGCCTCCCCCTCCTCCTCCTTCGGACGTGGAGGCAAACACATCAGCAGCAGGAGATGGACCTGATCTAGGTATGGCGGAGGTACCTTCTTCTCCCCCTGCTCCTCCTTCGCCTTCGGACATGGATGCAAGCACATCAGTAACAGGAGAGGTACCCGATCTGGGTATGGTGGAGGTATGTCGGAAACTATCCAACTACATGATGTACCTTTTGGTTAACCACCCTTCCATGTTGCCACTCGCTGCTAGTGCAGCTGCATCGCTAGAGAAATACCAAGAACCTGAAGAAATTGATTTCCTCGACCATCTGGATAAAACGAGGATGCCCGAGCCAAGCAAGGAAGCACTCGAGGAGTTGGTATACATGTGGACAAGGATCCTCATATACGCCGCGGGCAAGTCCACAAGGGTGGAGATGCACGTAGCACGGCTCAGCGCGGGAGGGGAGCTCATCACCTTGGTCTGGTTGCTCATGGCCTACTACGGCCTTGGCGAGTCCCTGAGTTGGAGGATCCAAATTGCTAATCCTGATACCGAAGGAAACACAGAGTTGAGGCAGGCATACGCCTTCTATGTCAGGTAACTCCTGCTCTTACTCGTCATTTATCTATTTTACCTCTTTGTGTATATAGGATAGTGTGCTCGACCGATTATCTTTTCACTTATTATTTTTTTCCTCAAAAGTAGTCCACGTGAGAGTTCCAAGGATGGATAAGCCGGTCGGATGATCTGCAACACAACTAGCTACTCAGCTCTTGTTTGATCTTCTATCATTGACCACTCTTGATGCCGTGATGGAGTGACAATGGTATACGCAGGCTCTGGTGTGCTTGTACTTGTGTGGCTTGTTTGCTTTTCTGTGTGATCGATTGAACAAGGCAATATATATGTGTTACTATACAATTACCTTGCTCATGTTTATGTGTACATCTATATATCTATCTATACTAAAATCAATATACGGAGGTGAATAGAGACACCAGGTTAGAGAAACTCTAGCAGTACCCCTAAACGCATAACTGAAAAGGACGTTTTCACTTCGCGTTTTCAACGTTTTTTCAGTTTGCAAAGGTGCGGATCGTAGCAGAGTCTGCAAACAAGAACCGGAAACGCGGATTTTCATTTATTTCGGCGGGAGTATAGACGGACGAACACTTGTTCCTCACCGACACTGCAAAGGAAACTAAAATTAAACATAAACGGCGATAAACTAGGATTCATTGCCGCATCCCTACATCTACGCGCGGTTTACCAAAATGCTCAGCACCAACTTCACTGGGGCTTCAAATTCCGCGGCGAGCCGCCGTCTTCAGTCCCTAGAGTAGGAGGAGCTGCTGGAGAAGGAGCAGCTGGAGGAGGAGCACACCTGGGTGAACTGAGACCCCCGCAATGGCGTCCCACTCCCGCTTCTTCGTCTGCACCTCTGCGTCCGCACGAAGGCCGCACTCCAGCTGTCGGCCATTGTACGCCTCCAGAGGCTGCTCGTAGCGGCGACGTCTCCTTGAAAGCGCAAATCCGAATAAATCCTGTTTTGTGTGGTTGTTAACAACACTAATAATATTCTAACGTGTGTTGATGTTTTAGGGGTCATTATTTAAATGATTATTGAAGGTGGCTTTGTTTCCCAAAAAGGAACAAAAGAGCATTTAAAATTCTGGAGGTGCTGGGATTTTACTCCACGCCGGAGTCTCTGGGGTCTCAGACCGGAGTCTCGGGACTCAGGATTTCCCAGCGAAGAAGATCCTTGGTGTCACCCTCTGGACCCTCTCCGGATTGTGTCCGGAGTCTCCCCGGAGTTTCCGGCCCAGCCGGAGTCTCCAGTCTATAGTGGCCGGAGTCTCCGGACTCTTGGTGTTTCCCTGCACAAGAAGCAAACGGTGACACTCTCTGCACTCTGGAGAGAAAAATTGAGCGGAGACTTTGCGGAGTCTCCGCCCTTGAAGCTTTCCCAGAGCAATGTGTCAGAGTGGTGTCGCCCATTGTATGCGGTTCGGAGAGTTCCCGAAGTCTCCGGTGTGTCTGAAAAGTTTTCGGTCCTCCGGAATGTTGCCAGAGACTTTGCTAGACCGGAGTCTCCATCCTTTACACCGGAGTCTCCTGTGTGACTTGTCCAGAAAGGTGCCAAACGGGTATATTTTGGGGATTGGGTATAAATACCCCCTCCATTTCTTATTCCTCTAGCTAGCTGGCCCAAAATTAAATGTTCCATTAATTGAGCTCACTCACCTTGCTAGATCTCCCAATCCCTCCACCCAAACTTGTTGATCTTCGTAGGATTGAAGGAGAATGCCCCGATCTCCATCTTCACCAACCCGTTCTTATTTCTCCCCTCATTCACTTGAGGGAATCTAGTCTAGGGTTTCCTTGTGGAAAACCTACACCCCATGTCTACTCTTGTTGATTATTGATGATTCTTGGGAGCCCCCAATTCGGTTGTTGGTGTGTGCTTCAAGCTTATTGTAAAGGACTTGATTTTCGCGTCAAAGGAAATCAATAGTTGAAGGTGAACTAGGCCTTTGTGGCGAGGTTCATCGAAGAATAGGGTGAGGCCTTTTTGGAGTCGAGTAGGCCTTCGTGGCAAAACTCACACCCCTCCAACGAGACGTACTCCCCTCAAAAGGAGGAACTCGGGATTACATCCTTGTCTCTGCGTGCTTCCGTTATTAGGTACCTCGTTTCCTTTCCTTTACTTTGTGTTTGTATCTTGTTTATCGTTGTGCTTTTCATATAGGTAATTCACCGTAGTTGCATATCTAAAGAATTTACCTTTGTGTCAAGCCTAAATTGAAAAAGAATTAAAATTGGTCGTAGCACCTATTCACCCCCCCCCCCCCCTCTAGGTGCCCATACAATCCGTTCAATTGGTAGCCTCGGCTCTTATTTTGGGTTTAACCGCCTAAGAGTTTAGTATGGCCATCGAAGAGTAAGCCTTAGAGGCTGCGACACCGGCCACCATGGACGATCTCAAGGAATTGCGAAGTTCCTTGACCTCCTCCATGGAGGCCCAAATGAAGGAGTTGCATGAGTTGATGGTGCAACTCTTGAAAGCCAAAGCCCCGTCATCCGCATCATCGGCTCAACCGGAAGTCATTTCGGATGACACGGGTGATGAGGATAAGGGTGGAAAAACTAAAAATGAATCTACTTCCCCTAAGGAAAAACTTCTAAGGGAAATGATGGAAAGGAATATTACCACAATGTCGAAGGACGGTACTCTCCCGGTCCTCCTATCCCACATCCTCATATTAACCCAAGAGGCGAACCTCCTAAAATTGATGCGCATACTTTTAGTCAATGGCAATATTACATGAAAACTCACTTGAACTCTTCTTGTATTGAGCTTTGGAGGGTCATTTGAGATGGATACAAGCCTCATGACGCCAATAACTTGACAAGAAGAGAAGTGGTAGATTGCCAACTCAACTACACCGCTGTGTCTATGATTCAACAATCCATGGGTCCAAACCACATGCCACACCTCCAACAATACTCCATCGCCAAAGAAACATGAGATGCTCTTATCTCCATGTTTGAGGGAAATGAAAGCATGAAGAGGAATAGGTATGATACCTTGAGCAATGAGGCCGAAGGGTTCTATATGCATGATGGTGAGAAGCATGAGGACATGTAACGGAGACTCATGACCCTTGCCACCGTCTTTAGTGGTCTTGGTGCCACTCATATAGATGATACTTGCATCGAAAGAAAGTAAATGAGTTCCCTCATGCCATTTGAGCCCATGGACTTGAAGAGTCTTCAAGGAAGACACAACTATCACCTCATGACCTCAACCGAGGTGATGCAAGAGATGTCCTTCTTCCAAGTTCAAACAAAGCTTGCTCTTGACACTCATGCTCGTGCTATTGGAATGCACAAAGGAGTCTTTGTTGATTTGAAGGCCAAGGTCATGACCAAGATGGTGGACCATCAAGGAGAGTTTGAATCAAGTGAATACCTGGACCAATTGAAGGATCAAGAGTATGATCACGTGCTTAAGTACTTCATTGCTCTTGTTGTCTAAAGGTTTTGGAAGAATCCTCCCAAGGCCATGGAATATGTTGAGGAGAAGACCAAGTCAAGTTATGGAAAGAAAGAGACTCAAAAAGTGAGGGCTTGTTACAATTGTCAAGACAAGCATCGCTTTGTTGCCGAGTGCCCGTTTGAAAATAGAGAAAATTATGGAGGGCAACTTATCCCCGAGGATAGATCAAAGATCCCTCACGAGAAACCTATCTTCAAGAAGAAACCTTTTAACAAGAAACCATCTTCAAGGTTTGTGCTAGTGACTCAAGAGGAGTATGATTCCGGTGATGACGAAGAAGAAGAAGCCACAAGTGAAGTGACCGCTATTGCTATTGCATCATCATCATCATCTCCATTACTATTTGAATCCCCCAATGAGAATCCTCCTCAACCCTCTGCCAAGTGCTTCATGGCTAAGGCCTCGGAGGTATCATCTTCTATCATCTCTAAGACTCCAAATGAAATGAATAACCTTGCTAGTCTTAGTGTAGAAGATGAAATGGCTTCTTTGCCGTTTTATGTCTAATGTGCAAGGTGAGATCAAGAGATACTTTGATCTTATCATGAGACAATTGGGAGAGGCCCAAGAGGCTCTTGAGAACAAAGGCGAGACCGATAGAAATGATGATATTGAAAAGGTATCTATCACTATGTCTCTCGAGGAAAAGCATGAGGTTCGTGTTTCTCTTGAGGGGGAACTTGAAACTATTGAAGAGTCACATAATGAATTAATGTCCAAACTCACTAAGAAACGTGATCGTGACATTGATAAATATAAAATCACTAAAATGAAATAGGTTGAGTTTGGGGTTGGTCATGATAAACTAACCGAGGAGTTAGATAAGCTGACAAAGGCTCCGAAGGCTTTGGAGAGTGAACACTCTACCCTCAAAGAGTCACATGAACAACTTCAAACTCAACTAGATCAATTTAATATGACTATTACTTATACTTGTTCTTGTGATCATGCAAATATTATTGAAAAGAATGCTAGGTTTAAGGTTGAGCTTGCAAGAATCAAGGGCAAGGGCCCTAGTGTTGAGAAGGTTGTGGCCCCAAAGACACAAGTGGTTTCTCCTAGACCACAAAATGGCAAGCAAGGTCTTAGCTATGTTTCCAAGAGCAAGATCAAGAAGAAGAACAAGAAGAAGAACAAGAAGAAGAACAAGAACAAGAACAAGGCCAAGCCCGCACACGAAAAAAAGAGTGTTGGTGCGAATGGTATTGTCATTAGGGACGACACCACTTGTAGCAACCCCGCGGGAACTAACAATCATCACCATTTCTTATTTGTGGCGAGGTTCATCGGAGAATAGGGTGAGACCTTTGTGGCGTTGAGTAGGCCTTCGTGGCGAAATTCACACCCCTCCAACAAGACGTACTCCCCTCAAAAGGAGGAACTCGGGATTACATCCTTGTCTCTGCGTGCTTCCGTTATCGGTTACCTCGGTCCCTCTCCTTTACTTTGTGTTTGTATCTTGTTTATGTTGCGCTTATCATATAGGTAAATTCACCGCAGTTGCATATCTAGAACTTACCTTGGTGTCAAGCCTGAATTGAAAAGGAATTAAAATTGGTTGTAGCACCTATTCACCCCCTCTAGGTGCCCATACTATCCGTTCACTCCTCCTCTGCCGACGCTCGCTTCCGAGGCTTTTCTCCATGGCAAGCTATACGAGGTCGTCCTCAGCCTCGAGGAAGGATAATGCGGAGCCGTGGCTTCCCTCCTCGTCGGAGCTATCCTCCACTAGGACCCGCATCACCGTCGCCGGCGACCTTGGGGGGACTACGCCAGAAGGTCCCTCATGGCCATTGAAGTAGCCCGGTGGCACGTTGTGGATGCCTCCATGCTTGTCGATGCGAGGTACGCCTTTACCGGCGACCTACGTGGCCGGCGGCGGTGCAGGGCGTGGAGGAGAGCTGATCCTCGGCGGCGCGGTGCCCCTGTGGTTGCTCACCATCCACATGGCAGCACAACGGTGCTCGAAGGGGAAACGGTTGCGCCGCCATGACCAAGCGTGGACCTGCACACAAACTCAGACTCTCTCTTGCTCCCAACTTTCTGAGAAAGTTGTCAATCTTCCCATCTTGATGAAAATAGAGAATTAATTGTATCGAGTGGTTGGAGAATATTAAATGAAAATGGATCAACAAGAAAGTGATGATGAAAAGCAAGTAAACGAGGTTGTAAACAATGAGGAAAATAGGACCGGGGGCATAGTTTCACAGTGGTGTGTCTCTCCTAAGAACAATAAACATGCTGGGTAAACAAATTATAGCTGGGCAATTGACAAATCAGGAACGTATAACAATACTATTATGACGAGATAAAGTTCACGGGTTCTAACATTGTAGGCGTTACATCAAGATAAATAGATCGTCATCCGACATCATCTATTACTAAGAGTCCACCTTGAAATAAAAATCCAGTACATCTCCCTGGTATTAAATTGCAGCAACAAAGTGATTGCTGTTATGAATAGAGGAACACACAACTTGTATTCCATGGGGCCAAAGGCCATAATATATATACATGTACATGTGGCAAATATGCAGGGAACCCCCTAGCTAATAGGAGATCTACAAATATACACTAATCTCTCTAACACCCCCCCTCAAACTCATGGTGGATTTACAACACTGAGTTTGGAGAGAAAGAAACTATGATGTGCTCTGAAGGCACATACTAGAGCGCAATAATCTGATCTTGTACACTAGCACTAACAAAAGAAGCATCAACACCAATATGCTTGGTAGTTAAGCTCATGCTTCAACGGGTCACGTGCAATACTTTATAGCACCTGTACTGTCACACAATAGACCAGTGGGTGTCGTAATGGAGACACCAAAATCTGCAAGTAACCACCGTAACCAAGTCACCTCACCAGTCAAAAGATCCATCGCTCGCAACTCAGCCTCTGCACTTGAACCGAAACTGCGGGCGGCTTCTTTGTCTTTCATTCGATGAGAGAACCACTAAGAAAAACATAGTAAGCAAACAGTGACCGGCGATCCATAGGACCACTAGCCCACATAGCATCAGAGTAGGACTGGAGCTATAACGAGGTAGAACGAGGAAAGAAGAGACGAAGAGAGATCATCTCACAAAGATAGCGTAGACCACGAAGAATATGACTATAGTGAATCGAGGTAGGACCAGAAACAAACTGACTCAAGATATGAACAGAATAAGAAATATCTGAGAGAGTAACAGCTAGATAGATGAGACTCTTGACAAGATGTCGATAACGAGTCGGATCAGAGAGGGGATCACCATCTGAAGCACGCAGAGATAGATGGAGATCCATGGGAGTCTGATCAGTATGCTCATCAGTAAGAGTGGCACGTGTAAGAAGATCATGAATATACCGTTCTTGGGAGATAAATAAACCATCAAAGGTAGATGAAACCTCAATCCCAAGAAAGTAACGAAGCGGACCAAGATCCGACATAAGAAACTGCTCACTCAGATGGGCTTTAACAAAGGAAATATACCCAGGGTCGTCACTAGTGATGATCATGTCATCAACATATAGAAGAAGGAGAGTGCGACCATGAGGAGAGAAGTGAACAAACACCGTAGGATCATGAGCAGTGGGAGAAAAACTAGTAGCCATGACCACAGAAGCAAATCGCTCAAACCATAATCTTGATCATGTTAGGCAGTGTCGGATATATACCAACTAGGGGTATATCAGATGGTAGTCTAAAGTGCCGGATTACTAGGGTGGCCTAAATGGTAATGGGCTATGGTCCATTAGGCGGCCTAGTAAACTGAATCACAGAAGTCGGATTCTAGAAGAACCCGGATCGCGGCCCGCGTGACCTGGCTTGGAGTAGAAGGCGGATTCCTTACTTTCCAAGTTAAGAGTTACCGTAGTCTTCTAGGTTTCCTGCTCTGTATGCCCTAATCCGGCTATTATATAAAGTCGAACGGGAGATAAGATAGATAGACAAGAAGCTAAAGGCTAACTCGCCGAGAGGTTGATCCTTGACGAGCAGCTAATAGAACCTCACATTGTACTTTGTATTCTCAGGCTTTAGTCCTGAATAGTGAGATTGCAGTAGTAGGAACGTCGCATTACTGCGCCGTACCGAACCTGGGTAAAAACCTTGTGTCATTGTCTTTTGCACAACCACGTCCCCCCACGTCTCTATCGGTAGTCTCATGGCACCCCCGTCTATGAATTCTACTACGATGTCTCGACAGTTGGCGCCCACCATGGGGCCAGCGACGTCAGGCGTTAAGTTTCGATCTGGGATACTCGGCGGGATCGGCAGTTCCATAACTGTCGGAAGCTTGGAGTTCGACAACGACGTTGGACGCTTCCTCGACAACAGATCTTACATACCGGCGCAAAATCATCTGGTAAGTGCCTGTGTGTTACCGATTGGATCTGTAAGTATCTTTATCGGATTAACTGCAGAGGCCATGGGGTTTTGCGGTGGAAGTAAATTTATCCCACCCGCCCTATACCCAGTCGAAGATGACTACGATACCGGGATTTGCTCAGAGCGCCGACATACAAGTGAATCACACTTTATCGGCATGGTGCAATCCGAGATCGCCGAAAACACGGATGAAAGTAATCCCGTGCAATAGGCAGAAAACAACACTCCCACAACAGAGGTGGAAGATCCGATATCCGTCAACATCACGACGCACTCGGAAGCTGACTCTGTACTAGCCGCCATTGATGCGAGATTAGAGTCGGAAACCGGATCGGATCACTTCGATACCGAAGACGAAGACGAAGACGCTTTCGAAAGAAAGGTCAAATCCTTCCAAGAGGGATTCCATGAAGTACTGATGGCAAAACCGGCTGAAAATACGGATGCCGACAGTCAGGAAAGCCCTAGAACGCCTCCGCCAGAGGAAAAGAGAGAAGAAGGAGAAACCTCTCCAAAATTCCCCGATGTCAAAGAATTGACAGAGGAAGAACCCTGCAGGAAACCTCCATCTTCCAAGAAGAAACACAAAACTGCTAAATAGCTCCAATATAAACTCCGGAAGAAGAAATTGGCTGATCCAGCCAATGAAAGCCCGGAAGTAGGAGACGCAAGCGGAGTGAAACCTTCGGAGAAGAAAACAAAAGAAATTCTTGTTCCGCCAATGACAGAACAAGAAGAACAGGAGTTACTGCAAACACCAGTGGGATTGCATGAACCCCTGAAGTGCTAGAAGCCAGGAGACAAGCTCTCCAGAGGCAGCAGCAACATCTATTCAGAACTCGTGAACACCTCGAAAAAACCCAGGACGACATCAAGCTCATGAAGGAAGAAATCGAGGAATACGAAAGAAAGAATAGATCTGGAATTAAACCTACAAGGTTACCCGGAATTGTATGACTGGAAGTACTGCCGCCAAAAGAAAGGTTTCACAACCCATCTTGGCAAAAGCAGGTAAACAGCAAAGATGCCAGAGGTGAACCAATATACAAAACCGCAGCAGAAAATGCGGAAGCAGCGTTCGCCATCCTCAACAATGATATGTACTCCAATGGTGAAAAACTTCAAGGGGTGTATGCTTTCTTAGGAAAAGCATTGCAACAACAACAACGGGGGGCAGCAGCGATCAGGGAAGTTGCATGACGACTCAGGCCTATGTAAAATAGCTACATGCGTCGCTGGAGCACCTGGACCAGAAGAACCTGGAGATTCAAGCAATTCAAAAGAGAAGAAAGTGGATCCGAGAAAATACAAGAAAAATCCCGACAACAAGGATGAAGCGTCTAGAACCGGATCCCATCTCCCGAAAGACGGACTTAATCCTCGCGATCGGGAAGAAAAGCACCGGAATGACGGAAAAGCAATGCCGCCTCCGAGACGCCCAGATGAAAAAGATGGAAGGCAGGATATACCTCACAGGCGCGAGAGATCCAGGACACCCCCCAGAAATAAGGAAAGAAACAGGAGTAGAACTCCACCTTATCCAAAGAGGCAAGATCTCAGAAGAAATAGAGAGAATCCCGGAAAAGCGCGTTCGTGCCACAATGGAAAAGAAAGGAGCAGATCCCCTTCTGTCCATTCAGCCGGCAGGTACTCCGCACACATGGATAGAGCGGAAAGAGACGATTTATACTTTGGACCTAAGTGCTTCACAGATAGGATCCGAAGGATAACCCTGCATTCTGGCTTTGCCAAAGTTGGTCCAACATACCAAAAATATACCGGTAGTACAAACCCGGATACCTGGCTCTCAGACTACTACACAGCCGTCCAGATCAACAATGAGACAGACTTGGAAGTCGTAAAGTTTCTTCCCCTAATGTTACTGGATGGGGCCAGAGATTGGACCAATGGATTACCCTCCAGAACTGTCGACAGCTGGGATGATATGGCTCGAGTATTCACTCCGCATTTCCGGAGAACCTACAAACGCCCGAATAGCATCAACCAGCTAAACTGTTGAACCCAATTTGAGGACGAACCATACGTGGATTTCATCTCAAAATGGACGGCAATGAAGAATAGTTGCTCTGGAGTAACTGACGTTCAAGCAATGCATGCTTTCGTCAATGGCCTAAAACCCGGACTTACCGTTCATGATTGGTTCCAAAAAGCACAAAGATCTCGGATCTATGCTTACAACCGCCAACGAACACGCTGCAGCCGAGGACGACATCAGGGCAAGAGGAGGCAACATCAATACACTGATACAGGCCAAAAAGAACCCTCGCCCTGAGAAAAAAGGAACTCCAGATGCAGCACAAAAGCCCAAAGAGGTCAACATAGCCTTTGGAAGGGAAAATGGCAATAGGTGGAAAGGACGCAGTACCGAGCCGATAAACTACACCAAAGAAGAGTGGGAGAAAATCAAGTCAGAAAACTGTGTCCACCGCTCGCAATTTGGGAAGCCTACTCATACTCTCATACTACGCACAATGCCGCTTGAACAAGCATATGAAAGGAAGTGCAGGATCCGGAAACAAAGGGAAGAATTCCAAGAGGATGTTTTCCAAGCAAAAGCCAGAAGCTGAGAAAGAAGACAGTGAATTGGACACTGACGAAAAAATCCAGGAACAACAGCGAAAAGGCGAGCCTAATTTTCCGAGAGTTGATGAAGAATGCAACCTAACTTTCCTGGCAACTCCCTCAGGAAAGGTGGCAAAAAGAACGCTTCGAGAAATAAACGCGGTTGTCTCTGCAACCCCAAAATTCTTGAAGTACTGAAATACACCAATTACCTGGGATCAGTCCGATCATCCCGGGAATATCCCTGAACCCGGCACACAAGATCTAATCATAAGTCCTATTGTTCAAAACATTAGGCTAAAAAGAGTGCTGATGGATGGAGGATCCAGCATTAACATAATGTACCTGGATACACTGAAGCATCTGAAAATTTCCGAGACCCAGCTCAACCACACCAACATACGTTTTCACGGCATCGTCCCTGGCAGACAAGCACGATCCCTAGGAGAAATTTCCCTAGATGTAACCTTTGGAGACAAAGATCACTTCCGGCAGGAAAAAGTATCCTTCGAGGTTGTGCCGTTCGAAAGCGTGTATCACGCGATACTCGGACGTCCAGCTTTCGCCAAATTCATGGCAAGATCATGTTATATCTATAACAAGCTGAAGATGCCAGGACCCAAAGGAGGAGTAATCACCATATCTAGAGACTTCAAATTGACAAACGAGCTGGAAAAAGAAAACGCCCTTTGCGCCGAGAAAGTCATAGCAAAGGAAGAGTTGAAGGAGCTGGCCAAAGAGGTATCGCCGACAGAAATGTCGGCAGGCAAAGAAAGCCGGAAGCCAGCAGATAGCTTCAAGGCTTCCGAGAACACAAGACAGGTAATCCTAGATCCCAAAGATCCGACAAAATTTGTCGTAGTGGGAACTGGGATGACCGACAAATAGGAAAGCGGGCTCATCAAGTTCCTCCGTGAGAACTGGGATATTTTCGCTTGGTGTCCAGCGGACATGCCAGGCGTACCCAGGGAACTTGCTGAGCATCAACTCAAGGTGATTCCAGGATCGAAACCCGTCAAACAATGTCTCCGTCGATTTGATGGAAGAAGACGGAAGGCTATTGGCAAGGAGATTATCCGGCTTTTGGCAGCAGATTTTATCCGGGAAGTTATACATACTGAATGGTCTGCAAATCCAGTATTAGTCCCGAAGAAAGATACTACTACCCTTAGAATGTGTATAGATTACACCGGCCTGAACAAACTGTGTCCAAAAGATAGGTTTGCGTTACCGCGAATCGATCAAATAATAGATGCCACTGCAGGCTCTGAGCTTTTATGCTTTTTGGATGCATATTCCGGGTATCATCAAATACGCATGAAAAAGGAAGATCAAATCAAAACTTCGTTCATAACCCCTTATGGGACGTACTATTACACAACCATGCCATTTGGCCTGAAGAACGCAGGTGCAACCTACCAGCGTTGCATGCAACGGTGTTTGCATAGTCAAATTGGCAAAAATGTCCACGTTTACGTGGACGACATTGCTGTCGTTACCAAGGAAAAAGAAACACTCCTTGAGGATTTGCGAGAAACCTTCGAAAATTTGCGCGCTTATAAAATGAAGTTAAATCCATTAAAGTGCGTATTCGGGGTTCCCTCAGGAAAACTTCTGGGTTTCATCGTTTCTCATAGAGGAATAGAAGTAAACCCGGAAAAGATCAAAGCAATCTTAAACATCTCCAAGCCTACGTGCGTAAAAGATGTGCAAAGATTGACGGGTTCCGCTGCAGCCATCAGCAGGTTTATTAGCCGGCTGGGGGACAAACCCTGCCACTATATAAATTGTTGAAGAAATATGACAAATTTGAGTGGACAGAGGAGGCAGATGCAGCGCTAACCCAGTTGAAGGAAACTTTGATGAAAGCTCCGATTTTGGCATCCCCAAAAGACGAAGAACCTCTGTTATTGTACCTTACGGCTACAAATCGGGTTATTAGTGCAGTAATTGTTGTGGAAAGGAAGAAAGACGAACAAAGCATACCAGACCAGCATCCGGTATATTACATAAGTGAAGTTTTCTCCGAGTCCAAACAAAGGTATCCACACTACCAAAAACTGGCATATGGCGTATTTTTCGCATCTCGGAAACTTCACCATTACTTCCAAGGACATTCCATAACAGTGGTATGCAAAGCGCCACTAGGGGATATAATAAACAATGCGGAGGCGACTGGCCGCGTAGCCAAATGGGGCATTGAGCTAGCAGCATTCGACATTAAGTACCAGCCTAGGACGGTGATAAAATCCCAGGTTCTGGCAGATTTTGTTACCGACTGGACGGAAGCAATGGAAAAAACACCGATGCCGGAGTCCGAGTACTGGATCATGCACTTTGACGGATCCAAGATGAAAGAGGGCCATGGAGCTGGTGTAGTTCTAAAATCCCCTAAAGGAGATATAATGGAGTATGTATTACAAATACACTTCAACGCCAGTAATAACGTGGCAGAATACGAAGCTCTGCTTCACGGCTTGCATATCGCAAAGGAAATAGGTGTCAAACGCATCCTATGCTATGGCGACTCAGATTTGGTACAACACCGGCTCAACCAAACTTGGGACGCCAAAAGCCCTATAATGGCCGAATACCGGAGAACGGTGGACGAGTCTGCCATCTGTTTCTTTGGATTTGTAGTGCTCCATGTTAAAAGGGAGGAAAACTGGAACGCGGATGCTTTAGCTCGCATGGGGTCAGAAAGGGTCAAAACCCTACCACCAGGTGTATTCGTCCAACACTTGTACGAACCATCGATAAAAGGTGGAGATGTTGATTATCCTCTGGCTTCCGAGTCAATTGAAGTCCTGCTCGTTAACCCGGATTGGACAATCCCATTTTTAAACTTCTTAGTTGATTAGAAGTACCCGGACGGAGCAGACGAAGTCTTGCAAAGACAGATTCAGCGTCGATGCAAAGGATACACGGTAATTAATAATTGCCTGTATAACCGCAGCACTACCGGAATTTTTCTGCGATGTATTTCACCAGAAGAAGGACGAGAAATCCTACGAGAAATCCATGCCGGAGATTGCGGACATCATGCTCAATCAAAAAGCATAGTGAAAAAAGCATTCAACGCCGGGTTTTTCTGGCTAACAGCCAAGACAGACGCTGAGCACATAATAAACACATGTGCAGGGTATCAATATTACGCCAAGCAGACAAATATGCCAGCCCAAGCACCCAAAACTATCCCCATTACATGGCCGTTTGCGGTCTGGGGGCTAGATATGATGGGACCATTCAAAACTGCCAGAGGCGTACTTACGCATCTACTCGTCGCAGTGGATAAGTATACCAAGTGGGTGGAGGCCAAACCCATCAAAAAACTTGACGGTGTAACTGCCAAAAATTTCATCATTGACATAGTCATGAGATACGGCGTTTCACATAGCATAATAACCGACAACGGGACAAATTTCTCTATTGGAGAGTTGGCAAAATATTGCAGACAAACGGGAATTCGCCTAGATCTCGCATCTGTGGCACACCCGCAATCCAATGGTCAGGTTGAAAGAATGAATAGATAATCTTACAAGGAATACACCCAAGACTCGAATCTCCTCTTCATAGAGCAGCTGGGGCATGGGTAGAAGAGCTACCTTCCGTGCTTTGGAGTATTCGAACAACACCAAACAGGTCAACTGGGCAAACCCCGTTTTTCCTAGTTTATGGTGCAGAAGCAATTCTCCCAACGGACATGATCCATGACAGCCCAAGAGTGCAAGATTTCGATGAATCAGATGCCAAAAATGCACGACAGGATGCCGTCGATCTCTTAGAAGAAGAACGAGAACTTGTACTTCAAAGATCCGCCATCTACCAGCAAGGTTTACGACGTTATCATAGTCGGAAAATCAGGCATCGTTCTTTTAAAGAAGGTGACCTAGTGCTAAGATTGGTGCAGCAAAGAAAGCACAAACTGGCCCCAGTATGGGAAGGACCATTTGTCATTAGTAAAGCCATGAAGAATGGATCATATTATCTTGTAGACATTCGCGATACGGAAGATGATCCCGAGAAGCCGAATCGCAAAAGAAAGAGAAAGATAGATGATGAACTAGGAGAGACAAAGAGGCCCTGGAGCATCCAGCAGTTATGTCCCTTCTATACTTAGTTCAGTTTCTATGTAAACATCTTTGAGATCATGAAATAAAGTTGTCGGAATTCTTACATCCATGTTTTTACAAGTTTATTATAGTACAAAGCATGATTCCGTCTTATCTATTTCCCAATGATCTTACAAATACTCAATGTTAACTCGAATTGTGTCTGCGTGCTCGGTGTTTAAAAACTGAATGATTTTCAGCCTACTAAAGGTTAAAGGAAACTCGGATTGTGCCTGTGTGCCCAAGCTTCATTCAAAAAGTTCCTTACCTTTCTCTAAGCATTATTTGATTGTTTATGTGCTGGGTCACTGGAGCTAGTAAGTAAAAATGCCTTTAGTATGATCCATGTTTCCAAGTTTAAAACTGATCGGTTTTACCCAGTAACTTGGCGTGAAGATCAAAGTACTACCGAGTCATTTCAAACGCTAAGGACAGTTAAAGCACACAAGCCAGAGAACTTGGAAGATAAAGGAATATAAAACCCGGAAAACTTGCAAAGGATTTCATAAAAGTTAAACTGCAAAAGGCGGAGTACTTGTTTATACAAAATAATAGAAGCATTACAATATAAATTACATTGTAAAGTGCAGTAATGCTCCTATTTCCTATTTCTCCTATCCAGGGCAGAGAGAATTCTTCAAGCATCCGAGTCTTCTTCACTGCTGTCATCCTCGGGGGCTTCTGGAATCTCTTCTTCCGGATAGGTGATGGAGATATTCACCATGGAGGCGATCTTGGTGGCGTGACCCTTGATTACATCAAAGATGGTGGTCCGCTGGGTCTCCGAATATCCAAGAGGGATACCGGATGCCACGCGCCAAGATTTGGCACTGGGGTAATGCATACGCATAAGGCCTAAAGCCATGCGTGCACCACCCCGTGCTGCAGAGCGCACAAGGTGGATTCCTTCGAGTCCGCCACCTCCAGGATAGCTTCCGGAAGTTTCTCAACTTCCGAGAATTCCCCAGTTCTTGCGGGAAGGTACTTGTTGACAAGCTGCATGCCTGCAGCTCGGATCGCAGTGAATACCTTCCCGAAAGCTCGAATTTTCTCAATCCGAGTAAGATCTGGGTTATCTCCTGTTTTTTCAAGACAGAACAACCAAAGGGTTAGCGAAAAAGCAGAGAAAGAAGTTAAGACATGGAAAATACGGTAAAAGTTGGTAACTTACCGAGGATCTTATCCATCTCGGAGCCTTCTTCCAGGCGCAGGGTTAAGGCGTTCTCCAAATCTTGGATAGTAGCCTTGTCCTTGTCCGCTTGTTGGGAGGCCTTGGATTGAGCAATTCCAAGAGCCAGATTGCTGGCCTCCAGATCTTTTTGAACCTTCATAAGTTCCTTATGAAGGTCCAAGTTCTCCCGGCGGAGATTCTCGGCATTGCCGGCATCGTCAGCTATTTTCTTGGCTTTCGCCAAAGCAGCTGGAAAGCAAGGAAAAAATTCCGGGATAAGAAAACTCGGAAAAGTACTTAGAAAAAATTATGGACAAGGAACTTCATAGAATTAAAAGTATACCTGTTGTTTCCTCCAGTTGTAGCTGAGATGACGCCAGCTCTGTTTCCTTAACTTCAAGAATAGAGAGAAGGCTTCTAACCTCCTTATTCTTGACAGTTAGCTTGTTGAAAACTTCCATGTTTATGGTTTCAGCGGTTTGCTCAAACAAGGAAATGAACCAGAACGCTTAAGTTAGAAACAAGCATGATAAAGATGAAAGCACTAAGAGAAAAGCATGCATTCGACTTATTGCTTGGGGGCTAGAGATAATACCTGGCTCATCCGTTGTAAACCTGCCAAGTTTTCAGTGAACTCCTTTGCGTAGTCGGCAAAAAGAGTCCCAACCGTGCTAAGGCCCTCGTTGATATTTTTGAATTCTTTGTCGAAGGTGGGAATTTCCTCCTCAATTATCCGAGAAGGACCTCCCACCTCAGGGACCGCCCTTTCCCTCGTGTCCGTTTCCGGCACAATGGGCTGGCTGGTCTGCAGGGATTCGGTGTTGGGGGCTGCAGCATGTTCTTCTCTTGCTGCGATTGGTGTATTTGGAGCGGTAGCAGGAGAAGGATGTGGGCCTCTGCTGGCCAAAGCCTTGTGCCTCTTCATCTTTTTCGGCTTCAGAGTAGAGGGAGGCAGGCTAAAAATAATAAAAGCCGGAAAGTTAAAACTCCGAGATAAAGGAAGAAAATCCCGACAAGGTAAAACAACCCAGATGTTCGAACCTGGAGGTGACGACGGGGACCCCGTCAAGATCAATGACTTCATGGGAAGCGAAAATCTTCTTGCGCTTACGTCCACCGGCAAAGGCGGCGTGCAATGCCTCCGGATCGGCATCAGAAGCAAGTTTCGACTAAGGAAGTTCGGCAATCTATTAAGAAGGCAAAAGCTGAGTTAAAAGCATGAAAACCGAGTAAACGAAAAGGATTTAAACCCAAAAGGCGAAGAATTGTACCTTGGGAGCTGGATTCGCGGCCGTATACATTGGCCGGCTTTCTTCATATTGGTCGCGGGATGCGACCAATTGATTTGCGCGTTTCCGCAAATCCTTTGCCGACCAAACCTTGTCGGTTGTCCGCATAGCATCGCCGTCTCCCGAGTATTCGCAGAGAAGGCGAGCGCCGTGATTCGCCAAAGGCTGAATCCGCCTTTCTAGCCAGCGAAGAACTGTGTCCATGCCGGTTAGAGGCGGATCAGAAGCGACGAGCTTTGCGATGCGCCGCTTGATCCTGAGAAGATCCGGCGGCAGGGTTTGAACTTCTTCAGTTCCCCAATTTTCTTGGGGAACAGCGGCGGTGTTCGAGAAAGGTGGAACCCCGGTGGTTTTCCCAGGAAAGGGAACGTCGGGATGATAAAAGAAGGAACCCGTCCAGAATTTGACGGATTCCGATGTTTTGATCTTGGGGAACCAGTCCTCCCTGAATCTACGCAGGGTAAAGGAAATGGTCCCACAATTTGGGAGTGCGCCCTCCGAAGAGTTCCGCTTAACCCCAAAGCAATAAAGCCAGAAATCTAACCTAGGAGCTATACCTAGATATCCCTCGAAAAGGGCCTGAAATCCGGCTAGATAGAGGATGGAGTTGGGTGGCAGATTGTGGGGTTGGATGTTGTAGTGGGCTAAGATCTGGAGAAAAAAGCCAGATGGCGGAAGACCCATACCTCTCAGAATATGGGAAGTGAGGAGGACGCGTTCCTCGTCCTTTGGCGCGGGCTCGGTCTCGTCCTATGGGATCCGCCACTTCCCCTTCAGCACGAGCCCCTCCTTCTCCATTGTCGGAAGGAGGGATGGCGGAATACTGCTGGCACTCCAATTGCCGGCAGTTTCCGCCTCGTCTTTGGCTCCGGCGGCGGCGGACGCTGCGGCCTCCGCGGCCGCGAGCTCGTCTCCGATGAGAGCGATTTTCTCCTCCACTGTCTCGGGCGCGAACGGCGGGGGAGGCGCGGAAGAAGATCCCGCAAGATCCGCGGAGGCAAGAGGGATTTACTCGCCCGCCGCGCCGCCTGTGGCCTTCGCCGGCTCGTCGCCGGAGGCATGCACCGGTGAATCCAGCTGAGGATCCATCGTGTCGATGATCTCGTCGATGTCTTTTGCGACGGTGCGGGCTGGGGAAGAGCTTGGAGAAGCCATCGAGGGGCGGCGCTCGGTTGCTCCGGTGAGGTCTCGGGTGCGTTCGGGTGCTCGGGAGGTGCTCTGCGGGAACTTGGGCGCTGGAAATGGAGCTGCGAAGTGAGAGCAGAAGGTTTCCACGGAGGACGGAGGCGGCTATTTATAGCCAGAATCCCGTCACGATGCGTGCTAACGGCTCTTTTGACCGTTGGATGATCAACGCGTGTCACTCGCCGGAAATTCCGGGAAATGAAACGACGGGTGACTATTGCTATCGCCTCGTTTCCCGCGAGAATCTGTCAGAGATATGTTTCCGGGTTTCCCACCTGTAACCCAAACGTCCCTTACGTCAGTAAGATTAAAGCGTTGACGTAGGAAGTTCCTTCTCCGCGAAGATTCGTGGAAGAAAAGACGGATTTTCTGGATTCCGAGTTTTGTGTTATAACATCCTTTGAGAAGAAAAAGAAGAATCAAGACTGCGGGCCAGTATTTCTTGGAAAATGTACATTTGGCGAAAGATGGCGAATCCGAGTCTTAATCCTTCTTGGGGGCTACTGTCGGATATATACCAACTAGGGGTATATAAGATGGTAGTCTAAAGTGTTGGATTACCAGGGTGGCCTAAATGGTAATGGGCTATGGTCATTGGGCGGCCCAGTAAGCCGATGCACAGAAGCCGGATTCTAGAAGAACCCGGATCGCGGCCCGCATGATCTGGCTTGGAGTAGAAGGCGGATTCCTTACTTTCCAAGTTAAGAGTGACCGTAGTCTTCTAGGTTTCCTGCTCTGTATGCCCTAATACGGCTATTATATAAAGCCGGACGGGAGATAAGATAGATAGACAAGAAGCTAAAGGCTAACTCGCCGAGAGGTTGATCCTTGACGAGCAGCTAATAGAACCTCATATTGTACTTTGTATTCCCAGGCTTTAGTCCTGAATAGTGAGATTGCAGGAGTAGGAACGTCGCATTACTGCGCCGTACCGAACCTGGGTAAAAACCCTGTGTCATTGTCCTTCGCACAACCACGTCCCCTCACGTCTCTATCGGTAGTCTCATGGCACCCCCGTCTATGAATTCTACTACGATGTCTCGACAGGCAGCTCACAAGATCAAAACATGGTGGCATAAAGAGGAGAAGACAACCATCTAGCTACTGCTATGGACCCGTAGTCCAAGGATGAACTTCTCACGCATCACTCCGGAGGCAGGCATGGCGATGTAGAGCTCTCCAGTGATGATGTCCTCTCCTGGCAGGGTGCGAGGAGAGCTTCAGAACCCTCCCGAACTAGGGTTGACGATAACGGAGGGTATGGAACTTTTCGTGGATGGAGGCTCGATTATTTAGGGTTAATCCGAGAAGGAGTTTAAATAGGCGAAAGGACAACATTGGTGGGTGGCCAGGGCCCACACCACCTGGTGGCACGGCCAAGGGGGGCGCCGCCCTATGGTGTGGTGGCTCCAGGGGCCCCCTCCGGGTCTCCTCCGGACTCCGTGTACGTGACAAAATTCTAAGGTCCTGGGATTTTGTTTCATCCAATTCCGACAATATTTCCAGAACAACTTTTCTGAAACCAAAAACAACAGAAAACAGGAACGGCTCTATGGCATCTTGTTAATAGGTTAGTCCCAGGAAATCCAAAAAATGATGTAAAGTGTATAGAAAATATGTAGCAATTGGGATGAAAACAACATGGAACATCATAAATTATAGATACGTTTGAGACATATCAAGCATCCCCAAGCTTAGTTCTACTCGTTCTCAAGTATCATATTTGTAAAAGAATTTGTAATTTGAGATCATAGTACTCTAAACATATACATGATAGATATAATTCTAACAATGAAACTTAGCAACCATGTTGCAACAAGAAAAGTAACACAAACAAAAGAACATGAATAATAATGTAGTTGAAATTGATATGTTTGTTTCGCGCATAAAGAAAACATAACAAAGTGGTATTCCGCTTGTCCTTAAAAGTGAGAGCAAAACATAAATGCCAGGACACCTTCAAAGTTCAAGTGGTGACTAGAAACAAATAAACAGGTAAGAACATATCATGAATCAATCAATAATAATCTTTGGGACTAATGCACATTATACTCAGAATGACAACTATGCTCTCTTAATTGTGCATAAAGTTAGAAGATGAAGACTCAACATAAAATTAAAAGAAAGGCCCTTCGCAGAGGGAAGCAGGGATTAACTCATGTGCTAGAGCTTTTTATTTTATAAACTGAGCTATTGAAAACAATTTTTTTAGAGAGGTGTATGTTTATGTTAACGAATGGTAAACATACAATACATTACGTCACAAGCCAACTAGACTTTACAAGAGTGGCTCCCATTGAAGGACGTTCTTTCTATTAGGGTCAGTAGATCATCCCTCTTCTCTTTTGTTTACACAATTATGTTTTGACTGATAAATCAGGGGTAAAAAGAGTGAAGAGAATTGTAATAACCATATTTTGGGGCTGGGCACCCCATTGCTATCTCTTATAGCATTTGGATAAGCGGATGTGCCACTAGTCCAGGTGTGTAAAGTCCAATCAACAAGTGAGATAAAGATCATCTACCTGCATCCTCATGAGCTAAAACAAGGGCACAAAACAGGTATAATTTTGAAGGTTTTAAAGGTAGCACATGAGAAATTTACTTTGGAGTGGCGGTTAAATACCACATATAGGTAGGTATGGTGGACACATTTGGCAAACTTTGGTTTTTGGGAGTTGGAGCATGAGTAGAGCTCATACTCAGTATAGGTGGAGGCTAGCTAAAGACTGGGAGCGACAAATTAAGAGAGCGATAATGGCCATAATAAGTACCATTACAAGTCAAAAACTAAACGATCATAGAGGCTAAAGGTGACTGGTTTATAGTCATAACATGGTGTAAGCATGCGCCAAGTCAACCAAATAAAGCATTCAAAAGAGTACCACAATATTATGTTTCGATGTGATAAAAACAACTCATGATTCTTTCAATGACACATTAAGCAGTCTCAGATATTTGAAACAAGTCATGCTACATCAATAACTACTAAGCATAGAACTAAAATAATATCCAACATGACATGATAAAGTCTAGCTACAGTCTAAACAAGCTTCTTCTTGCACCGTTATAAGCATGAAATATTTTATTTCTTTCCAACACCATCATTCTATTTAAACAAAAACTCTCCAAATGATATATCAATGAAACAAGAGAGTACTACTACTCTACAAGAACTAACAGCTCTAAATAAGATATGCATGAAAAATATGAGCTAAAAAGGATTTGATGCAGCTAGAAGAAAAACAAAGAATACAAGTATGATAGGAATACGAGTATTCATATGAAAAAGCGGAGTGTATCTCTCTCCCACACAAGAATGCTGGGTTCCAACTAAGTTTATTGCAGCAAGCAAAATAAAAGAAAACAAAATAAAGCAAACAAATGCTCCAAGTAAAGTGCATATGATGTGACCGAATAAAAATATAGTTTCACTAGAAGTGACCTGATAAGTTGTTGATGAAGAAGGGGTTGCCTTGGGCATCCCCAAACTTAGACGCTTGAGTCTTCTTGGAATTTGCTAGGATGAACCGCGGAGGCATCCCCAAGCTTTGGATTTTCACTCTTCTTGATCACATTATATCATCCTCTTCTCTCGACCCTTGAAAACTTCCTTCACACCAAACTCGAAGTAATTCTCATTAGAGGGTTAGTGCATAATAAAAAGCTCACATGTTCTGCATGGACACAAGCATTATTAATACATTTTAGACATTAGCTACAACCACTGAAGTTTTATGTAGCAAATATATCCACTCAACATAGCAGAATCTATCAAAAGTAGAACAGTGTAAAGACGATATTTTTCGAGGCACTTACGTTACTCAGATAAAAAAACTCAGAACTAGAAGAAGTTTCATAAATAGCTGAAGATCATGCACAATTTTTTTCAGATTGTTTTGATTTTTCATACGAATTAAATAGTTGAGAGCAAAAACCTGTTTATGTGTAGAAATCCAAATCTAGTACCAACTTTTCACTAGAGGCTTTACTTGGCACAATAAATACTAGAAAGTAAAGATACAAAGGAGTTGCTACAGAAGTAAACAACACCTTGACTCAAATAAAACAGAAGAAAACATTGCAAAAATAAAAACATGGGTTATCTCCCAAGAAGCGCTTTTCTTTAACGCCTTTCATCTAGGCCCAGAAAACAAGAATCAAGTATTTTCAAGTGAAGAAGCATCCACAACATAATTTGTTGGAATAATAGAATCAAAATGTATCTTCATTCTCTTCCTAGGAAAGTGTTCCATACATTTCTTCAGTGGAAATTGGTATTTAATATTCCCCTCTTTTATATCAATAATAGCACCAATAGTTCTAAGAAAAGGTCTTCCCAAAACAATAGGACAAGAAGCATTGCATTCAATATTCATAACAATAAAATCAACAGGGACAAGGTTACTTTTAACCATAATAAAAACATCATCAACTCTCCACAAAGGTTTCTTTCTAGCATTATCAGCAAGACAAACATTCAAATAGCAGTGTTCTAAAGGTGGTAAATCAAGCCTATCATAGAGTTTATTAGGCATAATAGAGATACTAGCACCAACATCACATAAATCATTACAATAAAAATCATTCACCTTCATTTTAATGATGGGCTCCCAACCATCTTCTAACTTTCTAGGGATAGAGGCTTCACATTTTAATTCTTTTTCTCTTATTTGCATGAGAGAAATTGTAATATGTTTTGTAAAAGATGTATTCATAGCACTAGCATTAGGAATACTAGCAAGTTTTTGTAGGAACATAATTAGTTAATAAATATTTCAATCATCAAAATCAAGATCATTTTTATTAGAGATAATGGGACCATTGTCTCCCATATTTCGAAAAATTTCAGCACTTTTATCAGGAACAGTTTTAGTGGTTTCAGGCAATTTTAAACGCTTAACAGAAGAAGTGGAGACATTGCCAACATCAATTACTTTACCATTGGTACTAGGAGGTTTACTAGAATTTGAAACTTCAGTTTTACTAGTGGTGTTAATAGTACAAACTCTAGTTGTATTATTCTTTCTAGCAATTTCATCTTCTCTCTTCCACCTAGCATGTAATTCAGCTAACATCCTAACATTGTTATCAATTCTAACTTGAATGGCATTCAATGTTTTGCTTTCTTTAACATCATGAGACATAACTTCTATTTTCAGAAGATCAACATCAAGAGCAAGGATATCAACTTTAGAAGCAAAAACATCAATTTTACCAAACTTTTCCGCAGCGGATTTATTAAAAGTAGTTTGTGTACTAATAAATTCCTTAAGAATGTTTTCAAGGTTAGACGGTACACTCCTATTGTTGTTGTAGGAATTACCATAGGAATTAACATAACCATTACGATTATTAGAAGGATATGGCCTATGATTGTTGCTACCAAAATTATTCCTATAAGCATTATTGTTGAAATTATTGTTTTTAACGAAGTTCACATCAACATGCTCTTATTGAGCAACCAAAGAGGCTAAAGAAACATTATTTGGATCAACATAAGTTTTACCATTCACAAGCATAGACATAATATCATCAAACCTATTACTCAAGGAAGAGGTTTCTTCAACATAATTTACTTTCTTACCTGGTGGAGCTCTATCTGTGTGTCATTCAGAATAATTTATCATCATATCATCAAGAAGCTTCGCTGCAACACCCAAAGTGGTGGACATAAAGGTTCCTCCAGCAACTGAATCCAGAAGGTTTCTTGAAGAAAAATTCTGACCTGCATAAAAGGTTTGGGTGATCATGCAAGTAGTCAGTCCAAGAGTGGGACAATTCTTAAAGATTTCATTCTTTCCAAAGATTTAGCAACATGCTCATTATCAAGTTGCTTAAAATTCATAATGCTACTTATCAAAGATATAATCTTAGCAGGAGGATACTATTTTCCAGTGAAAGCATCTTTACATTTAGTCCAAGAATCAATACTATTTTTAGGCAAAGATATCAACCATTCTTTAGCTCTTCCTCTCAAAGAGAAAGGAAACAATTTCATTTTAATAATATCTCCATCTACATCCTTATATTTTTGCATCTCACAAAGTTTAACAAAATTATTAAGGTGGGCAGCAGCATCATCAGTACTAACACTAGAAAATTCCTCTCTCATAACAAGATTTAATAGGGCAGACTTAATTTCATAAAAATCAGCAGTAGGAGAAGGTGGAGCAATAGGTGTACTAATAAAATCATTGTTGTTTGTGCTAGTAAAGTCACACAACTTAGTATTCTCAGGAGTACTCATTTTAGCAATATTAAAAATAGGAAAACAAAAATAACAACTATAATAGGAACTAATTTTTTTGTGTGTTTTTTTATATGGAGAAGAAAAGAAGAAAATAAAATAAACTAAGAAAAAGTAAAACAAAGTAAAGAGATTGGAGGTGAGAGACTCCCCTTTCAGAAATCCTCTTCCTCCTCGGCAACGACGCCAGAAAAAGTGCTTGATGCGCGTAGATGTACGCTCGTTGGGAGACCCCAAGAGGAAGGTATGAAGAGCACAACAACAAGTTTTCCCTCAGAAAGAAACCAAGGTTTAATCGACCAGTAGGAGCAAGAAATCACTTCTGAAGGTTGTTGACAGCTGATGTTGGCAGGACGCACTACCAGGCTCAGCAGCAACGTGGAATCTGCATACAACATAACCAAGATACTTTTCCCCAATGAAACAGTGAGGTTGTGAATCTCACCGGTTTTGCTAACACAAAGGATTAGATGTATAATGTGGAAACAATACTTGTTTGCAGTAAATGAAAAGAGAACAATGATGGCAGTGAATGAAAGGAAAACAATGTTTGCAGTGGTAGTATTATCAGTGTAAAATAATGGACTAGGGTCCACTGTTCACTAGTGGTGTCTCTCCACAGAAGATAGCTAACATGCCGGGTAAACAAATTACAGCTGGGCATTGACAGATATAAAGGTTGCACCGTAGTTCATATGCATGACATGATGATTACTATGTGATTCATTTGGGCATTACAACATAATTCATAGACCGTTATCCAACTGCATCTATGACTAATAATCCACCCTCATAATATAATCCAATCAGACTTCGGGTATTAAGTTGCAAGCAACAGATTATTGCCTTAAGTAAAGTGCATAATGTAAACCACGAAAACATTGTTGTTTTCTCCCTAATGGCAATAGCACATCCCCCATCCTTCACGTTTCTGTCACTCGAGCACAGACGAAAAGGAGGCATGAACCCACTATCGAGCATAAATACTCCCTCTTGGAGTTATAAGCATCAACTTGGCCAAAGCATCTACTAGTAATGGAGAGCATGCAAGATCATAAATAACATAAACATGATAGGTTGATAATCACTTGACATAGCATTCAATATTCATCGAATCCTAGCAAACACAACATATAGCATTACAGACATATGATCTTGATCATGTTAGACAGCTCACAAGATCTAAATATGGTGGCATAAAGAGGAGAAGACAACCATCTAACTACTTCTATGGACCCATAGTCCAAGGATGAACTACTCACGCATCACTCCGGAGGCAGGAATGGTGATGTAGAGCCCTCCGGTGATGATTTTCCCTCCCAGCAGGGTGCCGGGGAGAGCTTCAGAACCCTCTCGAACTAGGGTTGAGGTTGACGGCGGCTACGGAACTTTTCATGGATGGAGGCTCGGGTATTTAGGGTTAACCCGAGAAGGAGCTTAAATAGGCGAAAGGACAACGTCGGTGGGTGGCTAGGGGGTCCACACCACCTGGTGTCGCGGCCAAGGGGGTCGCGCGCCCTATGATGTGGTGGCTCTAGGGCACCCCCTCCGGGTCTCCTCCGGACTCCCTGTACGTGACAGAATTCTAATGTCCTGGGATTTTGTTTCGTCCAATTCCGAGAATATTTCCAGAACAACTTTTCTGAAACCAAAAACAGCAGAAAACAGGAACTGGCTCTGTGGCATCCTGTTATTAGGTTAGT
The DNA here is from genome assembly GCA_028641055.1 of Alopecurus myosuroides. NCBI lineage: Eukaryota > Viridiplantae > Streptophyta > Magnoliopsida > Poales > Poaceae > Alopecurus > Alopecurus myosuroides. Next base: position 406,899,525 of record CM054060.1, on the reverse strand, counting down.
CCTAGGAAATCCATAAAAATGATGAAAAGTGTATAGAAAATATGTAGCAATTGGCATGAAAACAATATGGAACATCAGAAATTATAGATACTTTGAGACATATCAATACCATGCTATAAATATAGGAACACGCAACTTGTATTCCATGGGGCCAAAGGCTACAATATATATACATGTATAGGTGGAAAATATGCAGGGAACCCCCTAGCTAATAGGAGATCTATAAATATAGACCAATCTCTCTAACAATTACTTGTGTGCAACATACAAATAAATTTAGAACAATATGTAATGTAAGCAATTATTCCCATCCGTAGGCAAGAACACCGATGTTTTCTCCCTAGTGGAAACATCACATCCTCCTCCTACACGTTTCTGTCACTCTGGCATTGGTTAATTAAAGGATACATGAACCCACTATCTAGTATATAAACCCTCTCTTGGAGGTGCATACAATAATTGGACAAGGCAATCTACACACCGGAGAGCATTGCAAGTCAAGATTAAAACTCTCTAAAAATGTAAGTGAAGCATCTCAATATGCCATGAACAAAATAATCATAATCTCATGGTTCATCGGATCCAAGCAAACACAACATGTAGCAATTACATAACGATGATCTTGATCATGTAGGGAAACTCACAAGATCTAAACATGATGGCACAAGGAGGAGAGAACACCATCTAGTTACTGCCATGAACCCGTAGTCCCGGGATGAACCACTCACACATATATCCGGAGGCGATCATGTTGATGTAGAGGCCTCCGGTGATGATCCCCCTCTCCGGAAGGTTGCCAGAGCAGGACTCCAGAAGCCCTAGATTGGAATTTCGAGGTAACGTTGCCTCTTTATATGCTTCATGGAAAATTTCTCCGTCCCCCGAAATTTTTGTTGGGAATATGCCCTAGAGGCAATCATAGATGATGTAATTCCCAATGTATTCATAAAGTTATTAAGTTGTCCTTTGGTTTGAACATCTGATATATGTCATTGAATATGTGATTCGATTGTGGAACTATGTATTCATGTTGTTCATACTAATTGTCCTTGGTCGTTAAGGTTGTGTTGGACACACACCCTAGACTAATGTGAGTGTTGGCTGATGACACGGTTCCACTTGTCATGGGCATGGTGATGCCATTCCAACGTCCACGGACTTGGCTAAAGAGTTTAGCAAGTCGGACTGACCCACATTGAGATGCAACGATCAAGTCGTCATTTGCATGTCTCAATCAATGTAATCCTTAGACCTGAGGTTGTCGCACAATCCGAGTTGTGGATCACCGACTTAGGTTCTGTCAAACGTTGTTATGTGACAAGGCAACTATAAAGGCAGAGTTCGGGTTGAATGAGAAGCAAGCTGCGTGATGTGGATAATCAAGATGGGATTTTGCCCCTCCGAATGGAGAGATATTCTCTGGGCCCTCTCGAGTGATATGATTCAGGAAGCATGGCCATGCGCGACTCAGTTAAGTTGTCGTGGGATAATCACGGCAGATGTTACCGGGGGTAACTGATCTTGGGGCAAGACGACACAGGCGTTTGGGAGAGTGTTTAGCTCAGAGGAAAACATGGTGCAATTCGATCTGGTAGCCGGCAGTCAAAGTCGCCGAGTCTCCGATCTTGATACAATAACTCAACTCTGGGATTACACTGGATGCTCGATATCAAGCGATATTGCTAGGGTTCTTAGATCTCTGCCTAAACTAGACCTGGGGGTCGGTTTATAAAGCACCCGTACCCCCTGGCTTATTCTCCAAGGCGCATCCTGGATCCTACCCGGACACGGCGCACAAACCCTAACTTTCCTCTACCATAACCCACAACCCGGGTTACTGGGCCTACAAGCTGGGGCCTTCACTAGTTTCCTTATCCTTAGCCGGATCCTGTACAGCGTCCTTTGGGCCGGGTTACTCCTTGGAGTTTGTCCTACCGGGTTATCATCCCCCCATCAGTAGTCCCCAGAATAGCCTGGGCTTCATGGATCCTTCCTTGAAGCGCTCGCTATTCCCTGCAAAGATATCAAACACACGAGTATGTGGAGGCCGGGTTAAAGCGCCTCAATAAATAGCTAGGCCTTACTCCATGGTGGCCATATAGTAACCCGGCTCTTCCCCAATTACCTAAGTTACTTTCCCAGGTAAAACCCCAAAATGTCAAGATTTTACACTTGATAATCGACCTGATATCACGGGATGGATCTCTTTCTCCTTTTCGTTCAGATCCCATGCTCAACATTTAAAGCGCATCTCGCCAAAACTCAAATAAATAGCCATTTACTTCCGCAACTCCCGGCTCCCGCTCACTGAACCGGGCTTATCCATTCGCCCTATAAATAAGCTCCTTGGGGGTAACCCGAACCCTAACGGCTCATTTCCCCCCACTCCGCTTCCTTTCTCCCTCTGAGCTCATTCTCGCTGAGCGCCACCACGGAAATCCTGCGCGCATCACCGGAGCCCATCGGCCGGAGGCTGCGCTCCGCCACTGATTGCCCCGCGCCGCCGCCAAGATCCGCCGGCGAATCTCCATCCGGCCCGTCAGGAACCGCGAAGGGATACCAGGCCTGCGCCATCTGCCTCCGCAAGGCTTCACTCAGATCCCCTCCGGTAAGCCTTTTGCACCCATTAATTTGCCCTTGCCATTTTTGATTTTACCTCAGATTAGATCCAAATCAGTCCGCCAAGGATTTCTTGGGCATGCCGAATTAGGCCACTAATAGTCTTTCTAGCTCGCCCAATAGATAAAGCGCATGCTCCAATCCACTCTCCTATTACCTGCAATTGTTATTTTCGCCACAAATCTGAAGATAAAATTCCCAATCTGGGCCCAAACCACTCAAAATTTCCGCCCTGGCTTCAATCACCTGGCTAATCTTCTCCTTTCCAGTTCCTTTTATTCGCGCTAAGTACCCGCGTAGCCATCCATCGTCCTCAAAAGCTCCTTCAACGTTTAGATCCCATAATTTTCGCCATAATGCTCGATACCCGGATAATTTCGAACTTTACTCTGCGAGCTAACACCCGGGTTACGCGCAATTTCTCATGTCTCAATATTACCCTGCCGATACTCGGCCGGCTCACAACTTCCGTGTCTTGGTCTTCTTATCCTTTTACCTTGTACTTTACAGGTCAACCACATGGCTCCCAAAAAGCAGGGGAAAACTCCAACCAAAGCTAAAGCCACCAACTCCATATCCGCCAACTGGGCGCGGTCTACGGTCACCAAGGCCAAGTTGGAGGAGCTGGTGGAGCTGGGAGTCCTTCCTCCTCAAGAGGATATCCAGTGGAGGGTGCCGGGCAAGGAGACCCGGCCCACCCCGACAAAAGGCGAGGTAATTTGTTTCGTGGAACATGTGACCCGGGGCTTCCGCCCACCGGGTCACCCTTTTTTCCGTGATGTTCTAAGTCATTACGGCCTCCGTGTTTTTGACATCGGGCCTAATTCCGTATTAAACATCTCTCACTTCATCGTCCTTTCCGAATCATACTTGTGCACCTCGCCAAGTCTAGCTCTTTTCATTGAGCTTTTTCAGTGCAAACCGTGCCGCGAAAGCGGCGACGGGGCGCTCCTTGCTTGCGGCGGGGTTTCCATCCAGCGCCGCAAGAATTCTTTGATGCCACCCCTCACCCTTAACTCCCATGTCAAGCACTGGCAGCTCTCCTACTTTTACTGCCAAGACACCTCCCCACCCGGCCAAAAGAAGCTGCCGGGTTACTCAGAGGGTCTTCTTGACATCTCCGAGAAATTTAGTGCCTTCGCCTCTGACTCGGATAGGGAGGCAATTCAACCTCTACTAGCCAAAATCAACACTCTCACGGCCCAAGGCCTCATCGGGCTCAACCTGGTGAAGACTTGGGTCGACTTCCGGATTCAACCCAATTCCATCCGCACAAAGTTGATGTGCGAGTATTCGGGACAATCTACAGACCCGCTCCGGTACTCTGATAACATCTTTGCAGCTGGCGATACCCACAAAACCATCAAGGGTTTTCTGACAGAAAAGCTTGAGGTAATCCGGAACATATCCGGATTGGAGCCCTTCACGCTCGAGAACCCAGCCCCCAAGGTGAAAACCCGACTTTAATGCCTTTATCTTTGCTCTTTCCACTCGATACAGTTGATAACCCTTGTACTGACACCTTTCAGGCTGATGATGATTTTTGGAAAACCAACACCTCTCCTAGCTCCAAAAGTCCAGAGGAGCAAGAAGCTGCTAACTCGGACGAAGGTATTTTCCGGATTTTGTTTGGTTCCTTTAAGCTCACCATAACCCCTTCATTTCCAACTATAACTCTGATGATATCCAGAACGAGAAGATGACGAGGAAGAAAACTCCGATGGCAAAGTAGAATCTGCCAGCGACGAGGAGGAACTGGAGCCGACAATCAAAGTCGGATCAAAAAGAAAAACCCAAGAGGCCACCTCCAAGGTTTCATATCTCCTCCTTGCATTCAATTCGTATTACTTTAATGATATATATGAGCTACCTTGATGTTATTCCACTGGCCATTCTTGAAGGAGTCGCCCATGACCAAGCGCAGGTCAACTCGAAATCACCCGGGTGATGATGCCCTTAACCCGGGTATTTCATCGACCCCGACTCGGCGGGCCGGTAATTACCCTATCTTTTCTCGGTCAAAACATTCTCCTTGAACCATTCCCACATGACATCTAACTTGATAATTTCCAGCCTCTCCCGAGTCCAGCGATGGATTTCCTTGTGACTTTGCGGTGAACACCGGGTAAAATCCTCTTCCTGATGTTCCACCACATTTCATCACCCTTTCCTGACTGTGTATTTAGCTGCTCACTGACAACATCTACAGGGCCACGGTCGTGATCAGCGACCAAGAGGATATGGAGACCGAGGGCCCGGGTAAGGGGAGCCCGACTGATAAGACTACAGCCGCGTCTAGCGGGGAAAAACAAGCATCGCCGGCAAAGCCGGACACACAAGAAGCCGAGTATCCGATTGCTTCCCATGCAAGCAAGAAGAACAAAGCCACCGTCCTGGGTGCAGAAGAAGGAGCGTCGGATTCCGACACACAAATGACCCGGGTTCCGCCTCCCACTAAGAAGAAAGCTCCTTCTCGGAATTTCCAAGGCCCCGGGTCCTCTGATACGAGTAAAGACACTTTTGATCAACTGATGAACACCCTCCTCACTATGAAGACTTCGGAGAGCAAGATCTTGGAGCGCATGGCTGCAGAGCACCAGGTAAGGACACTTGGTATCTCAAATTGTATACCTAGTCCCCAAGTTCCGAGTATGACTTGCAAAAGTTATGCTTGGAACTTTACGCCATATTCGGCTTACCCTAATATCCAACTAATACTTGCGTTCCTTGCTACTTGCAGGCACAGATAACCCGGTCTGATGAAACTTTACTGAAGACCGAACAACTTCTTCTTGCCGAGATAAAACGAAGGGAAACCCTTGAGGATGACATGAGAACTTTGAAGAAGGATGTTTCCAAATACAAGAAGAAGTGCAATGCCGCTCAGACCGCACTGAAGAAACTATCGGACCAAGTCACCGATACTTATCAGATCTTGCTTAGTAATTTTTTGCTGCCGATTGGCTTCATGTCTTTTCTTTATTATATCCGACTCGGGATTACTGATACGTTCTCTCTCTTGTTACAACTGTAGGTGCCAACCTTGCGGCCCCAGAGGAGGATGCCATTGTCAAGGCTAAAACCCTAAAGACCGTGCTCCGGACTTTCTTTGCCGGCACAAAATTTATACTGGATGCCGTGAAGTGGCCTACGGAAGTATATCCGGGTGAAGAAAATCTCATTCAGGCCTGCTCCACTGTGCCTGGCTGGATTGAAATCTGGAAACGCTCGTCATGCCGGATTGGAATGACCCGGGCTTTCACCCTGGCCAAGGCTTTCTTTCCGAAGCTTGACCCGGCAAAGGTAATATCCGGGTTTCCCGAATTCAAGGCGGACGGTTCCAAATTTACACCCAAGGATTTCAAAGCCATACAAGCCGCAGTGCGCCCCTCGGCTACCACTTTGGCCGATAGTTTGGATCTAAACACAATTATGAGTGCATACGACGCTGATGGCAAAGTTGTTACGGAGGAAGCACCCCCGCCCTTTGATATCTTGGAGAAGTCGGTTTCTAACTCGGCCAGGAAGAGGGAGGCGACTGCAAAGAGAGAGGCCGAGCTAGGATCAGGTCCATCTGCCTCCACACCAGCCGTCCCTCCACCTGTCCGCCCTGGTGCAGTGAGTCCGGGTAAGGGTGCCGGGAAGGCTAAACAGCAAGCCCAGGACCCAGAGCCGGAAAACCGTACTCAGGAGGCTGAATAGGGCAGTACCATCATAATGCCTTGTTTACGTGATGCTTTGTATTCAAACTATTATGCTTTTGATGGTGCGCCTGTGCACTCCTGATACTGATGTCGTAACTTGTAACGTACTTTTAGTCCGTGATATACTTTGCGGCTTTCCTGGCCTTTTGATAACCGTATTGCTTGTCTATTCGTTGAGCTTTTTCTCGATACCCGACTCTCTATTTTGGCTCCCTTCGTAAGACTCGGTTTTCCGAGTACCAGGGGCTTTGATAAGTGGACTTTTCTTTAAGTCCCCAAGACTCGGATGCTAGGGTCTTTCGAACTGCAATAGCCAAGTAGTTTGCTTCTATTTCGAAGTCCCCAGTCCCCATGACCCAAAGTCCGAGTCACGGGGGTGTGGCCTTTCTCAGAGAACAAATCGTTTTTTACCGAGTCGAAAACCTAAGGCCATTCCGCGGAAGTACTGAAGTTATGCTTGATAGTCATTGAGTTTCCGGCTATTAGCCTTGTACTCTGCATAAACTTGTGGTTTAGATGACCCTTTTGACTATCTTGTACTGTAAGCCGGCTTTCGCGTGGATACCATGTTGTTACATCCATACGAAAACAGGGTCAGACAAGTCCCATTGGGCTTCATGGCTGATTGTAATCGTAAGCGAACAAATCGTGCCACTTTAGTGCGAGTCACATCGAGCTTAAGTAAGAAAAGTCCAGAAAATTTGGCTCCTTTGTCCAGTTATAAGATTGCAGCCGTACTCGTTTGCGAATAATCGGCCCCTATAACTTATAGGCATCAAGGCCGGGTCTTTCGGGTTTGTGGCTGGGCTACTTGAGCAACCAGCCCCCGAGACCTATATATGCTCCATGTTCTTAATGATACTGAAATATTGATGTCACATGGATACTACTTACTTGTAATCAGGCTGTAACGAAATAGGACTTGATAACCATCTCTTTATTGATGCGAGAAAGTTTGGATCAGCAGGCCGCCTCATTAAAAACCTTCCAGTCCCCTTAGGTACCCTGGGTAGGAAAAGAGCGCGTCTGAAACCTGCTGCCCGTTACATTGTTTAGTTCTCCATGGGGATCGGTCCCGGACTGGCGTGACCGACGCACATTCTCCACATGCTGGACTTTTTCATGATGAGTACCGGGTTTACTAACCGACCCGGGTGAGGTGTTTCCGTGACACGGCTGGTTGTGAGCGGCCGTGCAGTTTCTTCCTTTATAGCGGATTGCTTGGGGGAGTCATCCTTGATAAAAGCCACCATTTTAGCATCTTGTGCTACTTTGGATTTTGCTCTTTCGCCTTCAGTACTCGGCCTTTTTGATGTGGTTCTATCCTCCGGGTCTGCTTGAGACCGGTAATGCTTGAGTTCTTCTTTTCTACAGGCCTGCTCGGCCATCGCTGCGTCTCCTTCGTCGCATTCAGCTGCTATGTCTCGATTTCCATGTATGGTAATGGTCTTCTTGGGACCCGGGATTTTTAGCTGTAAATACACGTAACACGGCCTAGCCATGAATTTGGCGTAAGCCGGCCTTCCAAATAACGCGTGATAAGGGCTGCGCAATTTGACTACCTCAAAGGTAAGCCACTCAACTCAATAGTTATCCTTTGACTCCCCAAATGCTACCTCCAATGCGATTTTTCCCTCGGGGCACGCTGAATGACCCGGCACTATCCCATGAAAAACTGTTGAGCTTTTTTGTAGCTGAGACTCCTTGAGGCCCATGCGTAGGAAGGTTTCCCAATACAGTATGTTGATGCTGCTTCCACCATCCATCAAAACCTTTTTCAGCTCATACCCATTGACTTGTGGTGCGACTACTAATGCCAAGACTCCCGGGTGCTCCACTCTTTCTGGGTGATCCCTTCTGCTCCATGTTATCTCCTGTTCTGACCATCTCAAGTATCTCGGGACAGCTGACGAAACTGAGTTGACCGCTTGCTTCAGTATCTTTTTGTCCTTGTTAGAGCCTCCTGTGGTATGCACATGATATTGACCCAGTTGTTTGGGGTTAGCCTGGAAACCTCCTGCCCCCCCTTGGTTATTACCTTGATTTCCAGCCGCCGGGTTACCAGCTGGGGGTGGGCCGTTGCCTGGGTTTCCCCCTGGACCCGGTCCTCCTCCCCGTCCTGCACTTCGCATAGCTCTGTTCACTTCCTCGTTTTTCCATCTTTGTAAGTCGGCGCACTGCTCCAGAGAGTGGTTAGCTGGCCTGTCGTTCCTGCTGTGCTTCGGGCATGCCATCCTGAATATGTCCCAATTGTTACCCGGCCTTGGCGGCCCTTGATAGTTTCCTCCATTGTGATTACCTCCGTTGAAATTTCCTTCTGCTCTGGGCCTCGAAGACCCGGCTTCTGTATTGGCGACAAACTCGGAGCCTCCTTCAAACGGGCGCTTGTTCTGGCTATTCCCGTTATTACCCGGTGCTGATCCATTGCCGGTTCTTCCGTTATTACTTGTGTTTGCTTTTACCTTCTTGTCATCAACTTCCTCTTCTGTAGTATCTGTCGCAGCGTGTTTGTTGCACGCATCCATCAATTCTCCCATTGTAACTTCCGACGCATTTCGACTAGACTTCATGCGAGTTAACTTTTGCACTAAAGGTATGTACTTGCATGTTTTTGCCATGGCCTGTAGTGCATCCTTGGGCTGGATATCCGTGGACGAGTGAAGTATCTCCATGACCCGGCGCACCCAACTGCGTGCCGATTCTCCCTTCTTCTGGACGCACCGTTCTAGATCATCAATAGTGAACAATTTCCTGCACGTCCAATGAAAGTGCTTGACAAACGCGTTCTTCAATTCCTCCCAGGACTTGATCGATCCTTCCGGCAAATTGGTGAACCACAACTTTGCTGCTCCTTCTGACATCATCAAGTACATGAACTTTGCTTGGAGATTCTCGGATGCGTTGCGAATCGACATTGCCATCTCATAACTACTTAGCCATGTTTCTGGATCCATAGTTGGCTCATAATTCACTACTTTCCCTGGCTCTTTGAATTTTTCCGGGTAAGGTTCAGCTCTGATATTGTCCGAGAGACACTTGGGTCCCGCTAGAACGGTTGAGGCCGGTCTTGCTCTAGAAACGTGTGATATCGCGGGGGGCACGGCTGGGCGCGATGCTGCGGGAAGTCCATGCGCTGCAGACCCGGCCGCGGCCCTCCGGGCTCTAGAACTGTCCACGACAGCCTGTGCTACTGATGTTGCCTGAGCGCGGGGAGGAGGCGGCATTTGCTGCTGCTCTTCCCTCCGCCGTGCTGAACTTGTTTGGATATTCCCTTGTTGTTGACTGACGTATGGCGTTCCATGCATACCGCTTCTGTGATCCGGATAATTGGCTTGCTGTGCCACCGCAGTGTGCAACAGATCGATGGCTTGCCGAGTCTTCTCTGCATGGGGCGACTCTCCCACGGGGATCTGATTTAACGCGAGTGTCGCTGCATACACATTGTCCATGGGGTTACTGTAGTGGCCGGCTGGTGTGCGGAATCGTGATGGTGGCGGTGGTGGTAGATCGTTGCCGGTTGTGACTCTGGTCTGTGGTGGGGGTAACCCGGCCCGTTCATTGGCCGGATGTGTCCCTGCTGTCGCCGGTTGGGGTGCGGTTCCCTGGTTCACCACTGGTATCGGCTGATCCTGAGGTGTGACAAAAAAATTAGCCGGATTAATAACCCCGCCCGTTGCTGGTAACCTGGTTTGATGCCTTTGATGCACTCTAGACGTTTCCTCTCGGAGCCGAGTTTCTTGCGCATCCAGCTCACGCTGCCGCCTGGCCATCCCTTGCCTTTCTGCCTCTACCTGCCTTCTTTGCTGTTCCAGCGCACGACGAGCTACATCCAGATCCCTGACACGTTCCGCTGCATTTTCCGGAGTGATAACCGTTGCAAGAACCGTGGGATCTAGAATCAGATTATTATCGAATAAGGCCGGGTGGCGCGGGTTTGAAGGACCCACCCCTGGTGTCCGGTTTCCCAGGAATCCGAACGTGTTTGCGTGCAACTCCTCGTCTGTTGCACGGCTGGTTACTGATGCCGATTCCCCATCAACCCGGGCCAAAACCGGGTCTCCGTTAGCCGCGCCCTGCTGCTGGGCCACTGCGTGAGCCGCCCCGATTGATGTCGCGGCTGCGTTTCCTTGGTTGAGATTGGCCGCGGGAGCCGCATAGACTGCAACTCGGCGTACGATATCCGGTGTAAGTTCATGCTGTTCTTCCTCGTCGTTCTCCTCCTCATACCGGTTTTCCAGCAGATCCAGGATAGACCCGGTATCACCTTCTCTTTCGGCCCAGTCGCGCGGGGTCCATGCCGGCTCCTCCGGCTGTTCCCACTCCGTGATGGGTTCTTCTGCCGGATGTGTCGTTCCAATCGATTCTTCGTCATCTGATCGGATAGAAGTGGCTTCTCCTGGCACAGAATCAGATCCAATATTGTCAGGGATCGAATTGGAAGTACATACCATACCAATGAAGACGCTGATCCGGCCGATTGTCACGACGGATCCGGATTCGAGGTGATCCGACTCTGACCCCCAGCCGGAATCGTCCACCATCTTTTCTCCTTTGTGGTCGACGTAGATTTCGCCGACGACGAGATTCTCCATGCTCTTCCGAGCTTCTCCCGTGATGTAAACACCTTTGGACGCAGGCCCCACGGTGGGCGCCAACTGTCGTGGGATAATCACGGCAGATGTTACCGGGGGTAACTGATCTTGGGGCAAGACGACACAGGCGTTTGGGAGAGTGTTTAGCTCAGAGGAAAACATGGTGCAATTCGATCTGGTAGCCGGCAGTCAAAGTCGCCGAGTCTCCGATCTTGATACAATAACTCAACTCTGGGATTACACTGGATGCTCGATATCAAGCGATATTGCTAGGGTTCTTAGATCTCTGCCTAAACTAGACCTGGGGGTCGGTTTATAAAGCACCCGTACCCCCTGGCTTATTCTCCAAGGCGCATCCTGGATCCTACCCGGACACGGCGCACAAACCCTAACTTTCCTCTACCATAACCCACAACCCGGGTTACTGGGCCTACAAGCTAGGGCCTTCACTAGTTTCCTTATCCTTAGCCGGATCCTGTACAGCGTCCTTTGGGCCGGGTTACTCCTTGGAGTTTGGCCTACCGGGTTATCATCCCCCCATCATAAGTGTTAACTGTGTCGGTTGACTAAGAGTTAGTCAGATGAATCGCATATCACGGATCGAGAAGAGAGTTGAACTATTTAAGGGATGACGATAAATCGCCTATAGTTCGACAAGGTATATCGTGAGGCAAAAAGGACTAAGATGAATATCGCATTGAAAGGTATGTCGTCATGACTCAATGGAACTTGGGAGTCGGCACGTTCTGCTAGGAGCCGCTACCGATTGATCGATTGAGAGTAGGACTCCAATCGTGTCCAAGTCGCCATGAGCCTGCAGGGTCGCACACTTAAGAGCGGGAGCAAGTATTGGTCGGGTTGGACCCGAACCGGAAATGGACTGGTTTTGTGAGTCGGACTCACAGAGGGAATGGGCCACAAGTGTTGTGCAGCCCATTACCATACGCTATATAAAGAGGGGCGCAGGTTGCCCAGCGGGCACATTAGTCCACTCTCCCATGCGTTGGGAACCCTAGCCCCACTCAGTCCAGCCGTCGCACCAGACCTAGCAGTCTGCCGTCGGAGCTCCTCCTCGTACGTGTGGATACCGGCAGAGGTGTTGTACGTTCAGCACTTCGACGTTCGAGGGATTGGATCGGCCGGACCGGATCGTGGGACTGCACTGCCTCGACGCGCTGCATCGATAATCCGCACCTGCGCGTCTAGTGGTAATACTCGTGGCCTTCTACCTCGGCTAGATCTTGGAAGCATCGCGTAGGAAAAGTTTTTGTTTATCTCTACGCGTTCCAACAGTGGTATCAGAGCGGTAGCTTCTGGTATTAGGCCCGAGATCCGTACATATGTGATGTGTAGTTAGCGTTAGATGTGATCTAATTGCTGTTTTGGTGGTCGGTCTATGAGATAGATCGGTTTTGTACAAGGTTGATCGGATCAATCATACTCGGGGTTAATGGATGATCTGGTTTCCGTGATCATGCTGCTAAGGTCGTGAAACAACTTACCCCTACCGGTCGGTTTTCGCCATCGGGGTATACCGTGACACATAAATCCAGTTGCGGTGATCGAAGATCAAAGAGTTTGGTCGAATCGGAATACGGATCAGATTCGGGTAATATCGTTTTATCCGATGAAGAAATCCATGATCGGAATGCAGATGAGATCTGCGTTTTCCGAAATCGTAGCGCCTTAGATGCAGATGGGACCGCCGGCTTCTCCTTGTCGTAGCGCCTTAGATGTCGTTGCGAGTTTCACAATGCCGGTAGATACCGTATCTATGCATAACTTGTTTTTGCAGGAAGTTGTGAATGGTATGGCTTATGTGCATGTGATGTGTGTAATCCATACATGATCTGCGTATCATGTTTATGTCAGCCGGCTGGAGCCTAGGTGTTGTCATTTTATTGTATACCGGCCTGCGTGTCGGATTCTCTATGTAAATTTTGATTTACTAGCTAGTGTAGCTTGTTGGAGAACCCGGAAGGCATGCAAGTCGATGTACAAGTCGGCTACATGGAGCAAGATGGCACGTGACAAGAGTTGGCACGAGCCGACTTGCAAGCTTCGTGGAGATGGAGAACTCCATGAAGAGAGCCATACCATTTCACATTATAATTGCTTTATTTGTGTTATTGTTATGTCTCTATTTACCTCTATTTAGATAGTTGGTAGATTCTTTAATCCCTCAAAGAAGGTCTAGTCGGTCGCCCCGCCAGTGCTGCACCATCACAAGTCGGACATTCTTGGTAGTGGGCTCATAAAATTGAGGTGCTACCAATTCTTTCCGGTTAGGTGGGTTTGAGTCGGACTCTTACAAGCAGAAGCACTTGGTAATCTAGACGAGTCCATCACAACGGTTGTGGGGCTCGGGGCGAGGTAGGTTGGGAGCCGGGGCATGTGATGCCACCCAACCAACAGGAGTCGTATAGAGATACGATTGGCAAGGTGTTGCCTACCTAGATCACTTGACGGCTAGCAGTGATGCTAAAGCTCACTAGTCGGCTTGCTTATTTAGGGTCTTGAATCACTTAGCAACCATCGGAGGGATGTTGGTTCTAGTGGGAGCATAAGTATTAAAGCGTTTAATATGCCTGCTCTTTTATGAATACATGTCTTAAGTGTTTTTGCGTATTTTCTGTTGTAGATCAATGGCACCTAGCAACCTTCCTCAGTTGTCCATGTTTGCGTTGAGGTCAATCCTAGAGAAAGATAAGCTTAATGGAACTAATTTCACCAACTGGTATCGTAATCTGAGGATAGTCCTCAAGCATGACAAGAAAGAACATGTTCTATAAACTCCACTTCCAGATGAGCCAGATGACGATGCGACTGTCGCTGTCATAAATGCCTACCGTAAGACTAGAGATGAGTCTACGGAAATTAGCTGTCTTATGCTTGCACACATGGAACCGGACTTGCAGCAGCAGTTCGAAAATGTTGAGGCCTACGATATAATCGAAAGCCTCAAAAGTATGTTCCAGGCTCAAGCAAAGACTGAGAGGTATCAAGTCTCTCAAGCTTTGCTTGGCTGTAAGCTGAAAGACGGCGATCCACTGAGTCCGCATGTAATCAAGATGATTGGTTACATATAGTCTCTGAATCGGCTGGGCTTCCCCATTAACGAAGAGTTCGCTACTGATATAATTTTGAACTCTCTTCCTAGTGCGTATGGTTCGTTCATCTCGAACTACCATATGCATGGTATGGATAAGAGTATCACTGAATTACATGGGATGCTCAAAACGGCAGAGGCTGATATCAAGAAAGGCGCCAGTCAAGTGTTGATGGTGCAGAATAAGGCTAAGTTCAAGAAGAGTTCTTGGACTAAGAAGAAGAAGGATAAGTCAGGAGGTAGCGCCCATGGCCCTGTCCAGAGTGCTCCCTCAAAGACTAAGCCTTCTCCTACAGCCGGAGCTAATTGCTTCTATTGCAAGCAAGATGGCCACTGGAAGAGGAACTGCACCAAGTATTTGGCTGACAGAGCCAAGAGTGGAGGTGTGACTTCCAACTCAGGTACGCTTGTGTGCAATGTTATAGACATTTATCTTGCTGATGCGCCTAATAGTTCTTGGGTATATGATACCGGATCAGTTATTCACATATGCAACTCGTTGCAGGGACTGGTAAGAACTAGGAGCATGGCAAGAGGAGAGGTTGACATTCGGGTCGGCAACAAGGCGAGAGTCGCTGCGTTGGAAGTCGGCACGATGCAACTTCATTTACCTTCAGGATTTATTTTGGAACTAAATAATTGTTATTATGTTCCAGCGCTTAGTCGAAACATTATTTCCGCCTCATGTTTGATGAGACAAGGTTATGAGTCGAATATTAAGAATAATGGTTGTTCTTTATATTTGAAAGATATGTTTCATGGCTTTGCACCCGTTCAGAACGGGTTATTTATTTTAAATCTTGATAGTGAATCAGTCTATAACATAAATGTTAAAAGGTTGAAACCAAATGATCTGAATATGACTTACTTTTGGCACTGTCGGCTTGGTCATATAAGTTGGAAGCGCATGAAGAAGCTCCATGATGATGGACTTCTAACTTCGTTTGACTTAGAGTCGTTCGAGACATGCGAATCATGCCTACTAGGCAAAATGACCAAGACACCTTTTGCAAGGAGTTGTGAAAGGGCGTCCGACTTGTTGGAACTAATACATAGTGATGTATGTGGACCAATGAGCACGACAGCTAGAGGTGGTTATGAGTACTTCATTACCTTCACTGATGATTTGAGTAGGTATGGATATATCTATTTAATGAAACACAAGTCGGAAGCATTTGAAAAGTTCAAGGAATTCCAGAGTGAGGTACAAAATCAACTCGGCAAGAAAATAAAGTTTCTACGGTCGGACCGTGGGGGCGAGTACATGAGCCATGAGTTTGATGACCATCTAAAGAGTTGTGGAATAGTTCCTCAACTCACTCCGCCGGGTACACCGCATAGAAACGGTGTATCGGAACGGAGAAATCGGACCTTGTTGGACATGGTACGATCAATGATGAGTCGGACAGATCTACCTTTATCATTTTGGGGTTATTGTCTAGAAACTGCAGCTTTCACACTAAACAGAGTACCATCAAAGTCAGTAGAGAAGACACCACATGAGATGTGGACTGGTAAAAAGCCAAGTTTGTCTTTTCTTAAGATTTGGGGTTGTGAAGCTTTTGTCAAGCGACTTCAGTCGGACAAGCTCACACCCAAGTCGGATAAGTGTATTTTCGTGGGATATCCGAGGGAAACCTTGGGGTACTACTTCTACAACCGGGAAGAGGGCAAAGTGTTTGTCGCTCGGAATGGTGTCTTCCTTGAGAAAGAGTTTCTCAGTCGGGAAGTCAGTGGGAGCACGGTGCAACTCGAAGAAATTCGAGAGGAACCAGCTAGGGGCGAGTCGGCAATGGCCTTGGAGGCTGAGCCGGTCGTGGTACCTACACCGGTTACAGCACCTGAACCTCGGAGATCTGCCAGATTACAGAGTGCTCGAGATGTTTTACTGTTAGACAGTAATGAGCCGGCAACTTATTCGGAAGCGATGGTGGGATCTGATTCCGAGTCATGGCTTGGAGCCATGAGATCCGAGTTAAAGTCCATGGATGAAAACCAAGTTTGGAATTTAATTGATCTGCCTGACGGTGCAAGACCCGTCGAGTGCAAATGGGTCTTTAAGAAGAAAATTGATATGGATGGAAATATTTCCGTCTATAAAGCACGACTTGTCGCGAAGGGGTTCCGACAGGTTCAAGGAGTTGACTACGACGAGACCTTCTCGCCCGTAGCGATGCTTAAATCAATTCGGATCATGTTAGCCATAGCAGCCTATTTCGATTATGAGATATGGCAGATGGATGTCAAGACAGCTTTCCTTAATGGAAATTTAACTGAGGACGTGTATATGATACAGCCCGAAGGTTTTGTCGATCCGGCTAATGCTGACAAGGTATGCAAACTTCAGAAATCCATTTATGGGTTGAAGCAAGCATCTCGGAGTTGGAACATTCGCTTTGATGAGGTAGTCAAATCGTTTGGCTTCATCAAGAGCGATCATGATTCTTGTTTATACAAGAAGTTTAGTGGGAGCAAAGTAAACTTTCTAATCTTAAATGTGGATGACATATTACTGATTGGAAATGATGTCATGATGTTGCAAGAAACCAAAGAGTCATTGGAAAGGAGTTTCTCAATGAAGGATTTGGGTGAGGCAACTTACATATTAGGAATCAGGATCTATAGAGATAGATCCAGGCCGCTCATTGGATTGAGTCAGAGTACTTATCTGGACAAGGTTTTGAAGAAATTCAAAATGGAAGAGTCCAAGAAGGGATTCTTACCGATGTCCCATGGCATAAAACTTAGCAAGACTCAGTGTCCTTCGACAACTGATGAGCGAAGTCGGATGAGTGTGATCCCGTATGCTTCGGCAATAGGATCCATCATGTATGCCATGATTTGTACTAGGCCAGATGTTTCCTATGCTCTAAGTGTTACGAGCAGATACCAGGCTGACCCTGGCGAAGCCCACTGGGCAGCGGTTAAAAACATTCTTAAGTATTTGAGAAATACTAAGGAAATGTTCCTAGTTTATGGAGGTGATGAGGAATTCAGTGTAAAGGGTTACACGGATGCGAGTTATCTCACCGACTCAGATGATTCTCGTTCGCAATCTGGATACGTGTTCGTAATGAACGGAGGGGCTGTGAGCTGGAAGAGTTCCAAGCAAGATACGGTGTCTGCATCTACAACAGAGGCTGAGTATATTGCTGCCTCAGAGGCGGCAAAGGAAGCTGTTTGGATCAGGAACCTCCTGATGGATCTTGGTGTGGTTCAGGGCGCGTCCAATCCTTTGGACGTATATTGTGACAACAATGGTGCTATCGCACAGGCCAAGGAACCTAGACAACACCAGAAGAACAAACATATACTCATGCGGTACCACCTCATTCGCCAGTTTGTCGAACAAGGTGATATCAAGTTATGCAAAGTACACACGGATGCAAACATTGCAGATCCGTTGACAAAGGCGCTACCACAGCCTAAGCATGAGTCGCACACGAGAGGCATGGGCATTAGATGCCTAGGCATATGATGCCAAGATGATTGACTCTAGTGCAAGTGGGAGACTGTTGGGAATATGCCCTAGAGGCAATCATAGATGATGTAATTCCCAATGTATTCATAAAGTTATTAAGTTGTCCTTTGGTTTGAACATCTGATATATGTCATTGAATATGTGATTCGATTGTGGAACTATGTATTCATGTTGTTCATACTAATTGTCCTTGGTCGTTAAGGTTGTGTTGGACACACACCCTAGACTAATGTGAGTGTTGGCTGATGACACGGTTCCACTTGTCATGGGCATGGTGATGCCATTCCAACGTCCACGGACTTGGCTAAAGAGTTTAGCAAGTCGGACTGACCCACATTGAGATGCAACGATCAAGTCGTCATTTGCATGTCTCAATCAATGTAATCCTTAGACCTGAGGTTGTCGCACAATCCGAGTTGTGGATCACCGACTTAGGTTCTGTCAAACGTTGTTATGTGACAAGGAAACTATAAAGGCAGAGTTCGGGTCGAATGAGAAGCAAGCTGCGTGATGTGGATAATCAAGATGGGATTTTGCCCCTCCGAATGGAGAGATATTCTCTGGGCCCTCTCGAGTGATATGATTCAGGAAGCATGGCCATGCGCGACTCAGTTAAGTGTTAACTGTGTCGGTTGACTAAGAGTTAGTCAGATGAATCGCATATCACGGATCGAGAAGAGAGTTGAACTATTTAAGGGATGACGATAAATCGCCTATAGTTCGACAAGGTATATCGTGAGGCAAAAAGGACTAAGATGAATATCGCATTGAAAGGTATGTCGTCATGACTCAATGTAACTTGGGAGTCGGCACGTTCTGCTAGGAGCCCCTACCGATTGATCGATTGAGAGTAGGACTCCAATCGTGTCCAAGTCGCCATGAGCCTGCAGGGTCGCACACTTAAGAGCGGGAGCAAGTATTGGTCGGGTTGGACCCGAACCGGAAATTGACTGGTTTTGTGAGTCGGACTCACAGAGGGAATGGGCCACAAGTGTTGTGCAGCCCATTACCATACGCTATATAAAGAGGGGCGCAGGTTGCCCAGCGGGCACATTAGTCCACTCTCCCATGCGTTGGGAACCCTAGCCCCACTCAGTCCAGCCGTCGCACCAGACCTAGCAGTCTGCCGTCGGAGCTCCTCCTCGTACGTGTGGATACCGGCAGAGGTGTTGTACGTTCAACACTTCGACGTTCGAGGGATTGGATCGGCCGGACCGGATCGTGGGACTGCACTGCCTCGACGCGCTGCATCGATAATCCGCACCTGCGCGTCTAGTGGTAATACTCGTGGCCTTCTACCTCGGCTAGATCTTGGAAGCATCGCGTAGGAAAAGTTTTTGTTTATCTCTACGCGTTCCAACAATTTTTAGGGTAAAAGGCAATTTATAGGCGAAGAGGCGATGGGAGGCGGTGGCCTGGCGACCAGATGGCCTCCAGGCGTGGCCTGGGGGGGGTGGGCTCTTGGCACCCGTCTCGTCAACCATTGGCTCCCCTCCAGCTCTCCTTTGTGCTCCGTTTTTGTTTCGGGTAAAAAAAGACCTCCGTGAATTTTCAGGACTTTCGGCGAATATTTTCTTCAGAACTTTTATGAAACATAAAAACAACATAAAACAAAAACTTGCTCTAGATATATCATAAATACGTTAGTCCATGAAATCATACGGAAAACGAAGTAAAACATGTAGAAACATGAGGCAACATAAAGAAAATAAGCATGGAGCATAAAAAATTATAAATACTTTTGGGACGTATCATTGGGGAGGTTGAGGGGCGAGACCGAGCGATAGGATTTTGCTGAGGGTAATGTGGAATATTCATAAGCCCAAGAATCATTAGAAACAGGCCGACCAAACTCTGTTGGCATACTGGCCAATATCAGAAACAGAGTCCGCCTAATCTTTGTTTGCAATAATAATGGAAAATGTTTGGCTAAATGTTCTGTTGCCGATGAATGACTGGTCACGGGATATTAGGCCAGGAGGGTTTCATATTGCATGCAGATAATTTGTATTACTGTGACCTTTCTTGTGCCGTTACCATAGAGAGATGACCCAAGCTTCGTTCTGTGCTAGTGCATCACGACAATCAGATATGGAAAATGCTGATTTTTCTTCTAGTGTGTGGCATAATGATGTCTACTACATGCTTCTATTCTTGTAGACTCCGTTGGATCACCAATAGCAGATGTTTGTAGGACAGTAGGAAGTTTTCCATAGCCGAATGACCATAGGTTTATCGAACACTGGGTGGTGTATGTTGAAAAGTATCTCCCTCAAACAATCCTGTAATTAAAATATAAGAAGTCTATTATGTCCCCAACACACCTATTACTATTTTCAGTTGTATAGGTGCACTAGTTCAATGAAAATATAATAAAATTCAGGTAATATGGATGATAACACAATGTTTTGTAAAATTGTAATAAAAATGGCAGCAAAGTAACAAGTAATATGTGGACTTCGTGGTGCTTTAGTGACTATCAATGAAGAACATGATGTTTTGTAGGGGATGAATCGACGGTGGCTGCCAACAAACAACGTGTTCGATTCCTTCAACGAGGACGTAGATGACAAGACAATGCAGTGTAGCTCTATGAGTGGTCATGAAAGGACCTGGGCACTGACCAGGATCAATTCAAGATTGTAAAAAAACCAGTTGGGAAGACGATGAATATGACAAGTGCCCCCCCCCCCCCCGGTGTTTAGAGGATTGCCGTTTTTTCAGGTGCACCAAATATTTCTATGACTGAAATTAGCTAAGTTCAAAAGCTGAGAGTGCCAACCGTCGGGATTCAAAGTTTCAAGGTTACATTTAGCTAACCTCTACAACTATACAAGGTTCAAAATCGAAATATCTTCCTGAGGAGCGATCGAGCTCTCGCGCGGTCCACACACGAAGACGTGTGGGTGGGGCCCGCCCACGTGGTTTTCGTCCTCCCGCCCCTTCCTCTCTTCTCCCTCTCCTTTTCTTCTTCTTCCTGCAAAACAAAACAGATCCCAGGCCGAGACGGCGCCGCGACGTTGCTGCGAAGCAGCGGCGGAGAAGGCAGCCATTAAGGATGGACTTAACGTTGGGGATGGGGTGAGGGTGATCGCCGGCGATGAGATTCATTGGGTGGGGGGATGGGGAGGGGGGTTAGAGGGAAGGCCTAGGAGGCTACGGACCGGCGGAGGTGGTGGTTTGGGGAGGACGGCGCGGCGGGCGCGGGCGGCAGAGGCAGGCGGTTAGGCCGGCGATGGCGGCGGGGGAGCCATGTTCTTCTTCCTCCTCCGGTAGTATGTCGTTTTTCTGTCGGAACGCCTCGACACTGTCGGAAACCGCGCCAGCGCTTGGGCGGCACAAGCTAGATCTGCCAGTTTAAAATAGACTTTTGCCCAAATTATTTGTAGGCGAAGCAAAAAAAAAAAAAGATAATCCGGTCCAACATCAGCCAGCGCAGGCCATTCCGCACATGATTACCATTCCGAGTTCCCCTAAAATTGTAGAAAAAAAAAAAACCGAGCTCCCCTCATCTCCCTCCGCTCGCCAGTCGCCACTCCCCAAACATCCTGCAGCCATGGCGCGCCGCCACCTCCACACCCCCTCCTACCGCTCCTCCTCCATGGCCGGCGGCCGCTGCAAACCGCGCCGACTAGTCGCTCCAGTTCTTCCGCTTCGCGTATCGTCGCGCCGGGTTCCGCCCGGAGCGTGCCAACTTGGCGCTCCTTGTCCCTATCCTCGCCTCCAAGCGCATGCTCAACCACGCCCGCTGCATCCTCCTCGAGACCATGCCGGCCTTCTGCTTCGCCCCGGGCGAGGCCACCGTCGCCGCCTACGGCAAGGCCGTGATCCCGCAGGAGGCCGTCAAGCTCTTCCGCCTGATGCCCGAGCTCGGAATCACGCGGTGCTCAAGGCCATCATCTGCCACGGCAGGGAGGCCATGGTCAGAAGGATCTATAACGCCATGATCGCTGATGGGGTTGCCCCGACTTTGTCCACCTACAACACGCTGATCTGGGGGGTTTGAGATGTGCAAGAAGATGGAGTCTGCCGTGAGGGTGTTTGGGGAATGAAAACTCATGGGGTTACGCCGGATGTGACGACCTATAACACCCTGCTCGATGCTTGGGTGCGGGCAGGTGATCTGGGGAGTGCACGGATGGTGTTTGATGAAATTACGGGTGCATTGATGCCAGGGCTGAGGGTTGTCGAGCGAGAAGACGTTCGCTGCATTGATGCCAGGGCCTTGTGACGATGAGGGGAAGGCTGCGGAGGTGCAAAAGGCAGTGGCCGAAGGACAAATCGGGTTTTCTGAGGCTTGTGACCACATTGTTCAAAGCTGGGGATTTGGATGGGGCGTTGGAGGTGCACAAGAAGAGCGGGAAATTCAAGCATGTTCTCTTGGATCCGAGATAGTATGGTGCGTTGATTTAGGGCTTGTTTGCAGGTGGAAAGTGTGATGGTGCTGTCGATGTACTAGATGATCATCTTGAGAAGGGCACGCTGCTTAGCCGAAAGAGTCCAGTGCTGGAAGAACGTTTTTATAATCCAGTGATTGAGTATCTGTGCAACAATGGTAACACCGACAAGGCTGAGACGGTCTTCAGGCAGCTGATGAAGAAAGGTGGATGACAAGTCTGCATTTAACAGTCTTATCTGTGGTCATGCAAAGGAAGGTGCCCTGGAGGCTTATCAATGGCTTCCTGAAGAAGAGCGAGCCAGCTGATGCAAAGACTGTGCTGGACAGTATGGTGGAACAGGGGCACTTGCCGAGGCCAGCTCTGTTCCAGTCTGTCATGGCAGCTCTTTTCAATGATTGCCGTGTTCAGATCGCAAGCAGGGTCAAGAAGACTATGATTTAGAAGGGAATTACTGAGAACATGGACATGGTGCATAAGATCGTGGAGGCACTCTTCATGAGAGGGCATGTGGATGAGGCGCTTGGTCGGGTGAATCTGACGGTGGAAAATGTCTGTATGCCTGATCTAGATAAGTTGTTGGTTTCCCTTTGCCAGAATGACAAGGTGATGGAGGCTCATAAGCTGGCTGATTTTATGTTGGACCGGGACTTTGAAGTTAGCTTCTCAACATATGAAAGAGTCCTGGAAACCCTGCACACTGAGAAGACATTGCCAGCTTACTCCATACTCTGCAAGATCAAGCACAAGGGAGGCGTTGTACGCCAGAAGGGTTGCGATGCTTTGATGAGTAGCTTAAAATCTGTAGGATACTCGAAGAAGTTGACATTCTGTCTGGGATCTTTGCGGAGAGTGGATCATCAACATCCAAGAAGGCAAAAAGTTTCCCACAGGTGCTTAGCGAGGTTTCTGAGTTCATGGGAAGTTTGTATTTTCTTTTGAACGAAGAAAGCAGCTATTTGTTTCTTAGTTAATGCTTGTTCAGTCATGTGTCAGATGCGGATTTTCATCCTAGGAAACAGGAAGTGTAGGTAAACGTTATCTTTCTCGTGAGATCCCTGATTTATGTACCATGTAGTAGAAAAATCACATGTTCAATAATTGCGGCATATGTTCTTAAGAATTGTGTTCAGAAATTGCAACTATAACCTGCTCCTATTTCCATCAGTTATAAGTGGCTGTACTGAAGACAAGCCCAGAGTTTTGTTTTGCTTTGCATGATGCCGAAGGAGGACTTTGATCCATGTTCTTTTTAATGATTCTATTATTTCAGTTTGCTAATTCCGTATGTACTGATAATGTATGGTGTGATATTCGCAACCTTGTGGTTTTTTTATAACATGTATTTTATTGTTTGCTGGATTCCTGAAGTTTCAGACTAGAGTGATGCAGTAACATGGTGTGTATTCTTTGACCCATTTCGGTTACAGTTTATAATCTTCAGTTCTTGCTTTGCCTCCAGACTTCGTGGTATATAATTATGTGCGTTCTGATTGCATTTTCCAGTGCACTTGTGCTCCAGTCTAGCAGATTAGATTTGACCATTAGTTTACTACATTATTTTTTTCTTGCAGTCAAGTTTTTCTCTATGAAGCTTCAAGTTTTTCTTCTTCATTATTTTTGCCACCAAAAGTATAAATTAAGCTGACAGCAAAATTGGTAGCGCTTGACTGATGATAAACAAGTATATAGATATCGACTTGCCAGGCCTTGGATGTCCCTGCTCGTGGTGATCATGGGTGCCTCAGAAGTTTTAATGCCCATGACACAGAAAAGACCTGCAGAAAGACGGTCTTGCTGCACTAACAGAACCCAAGTAAGAGTTGCACAGTCAATTGGTTCTTTTTGCCAAATGAAACAGCTCTAGAAAAAGTTAAGCTGACTGTTAACACAGCACAGTACATTCCTGTGTAATCTTGATCCCTTAAGCTCCTCCTAGAAAGTGATAATGTGACTTTGTTGTAGGTGTGCTCGTAAACAACTTTGGCTTAAGCATGATACATGTAAATGACAAAGTCCCTGTGTGAGAGTGTCTGTATGCATGTACATTCTAAACTAAAAGGTTAGCTTCCTGTTTCTTTGGGAGCCATAAATTCAGCCGCAACTTAGTCATTGTCCGTTTTGCAAAATTAAGTTTATCTCCAAACTGTAATCAGAATGTCTTGCTTGTTAAGTGCGATCGTGTGTGTATACGTGGTGCATGTTGTAGAATGTAGACCATTTCATGTTGTGTGATTCAGATGCAGATTGGAGTCATGTCTCTTGCTTCAATTTCCAGGACAAAGACACCAAGGACGAGAGGATAAGTTCGGTGCAGTCTCTTAGTGTTGTGGCATTAGTAGTCCGGTTCAATTACTAGAGGATTATATAATTAGGGGATAGGGCAACATGAGTTAGTTGTGGCAGACTTTAAATAGAGTCGTACTACAGGTATTGGAGTCGGTCGGTTTGGTGCACCAGGTCTCCTGGCGGCTGGTCCTCCTATAAGAGGATGTGTACTCGAGTGTTTTAGGTAAACAGTAATAAACCCTCAATATTCCTATTGCTAATCCCTACCGCTCTATCTTCTCTAATGTACCCCTGCTATCTCTCTCAACTTCCCCAATCATGGCACGAGGACGAACTCATCCTCTCGTGAACCACCCCTATTACCTTCGAAGCTCCAGGCGACCACAACATCTGGTATCAGAGCCGACCACCATGGCTTCCGATGCGGAGAAGTCGAAGCAGACAACCTACACCAATGACGACATCATGGCAGTACCACCGCTGCAATCCAGGACACCAACAAGGCCATCCAGTAAAGCGCCGCCGCACTCGAGATCCGTGTGAAGGCGCTGGAGCTCAAACCAGGCAACCCGACAGGGTTGTTCGCATCTCCTAAGGATCTGCCACCATCTACATCAAAATTTCCATTATCAACATCGTCGGCTGCTACAGATCTGGGCACAAACCCCACTGTTGTTGTCTCCGCCCCGGCTACGGCCAGCTTCGGGTTGCCAACAGTGTCTCGGGCCCTAGGACAACAGCGTCCTATGCAACCATGGTCTCCGATTGTATCGCCGCAGGTGCCACCAGGTGTTCCACACCTCGCTGACAGCGCCGGTGTACCACGCTACCACAAGCTGGATTTTCCCACTTATGATGGAAAAGAAGATCCACTCGGGTGGCTGAATAGATGTGAGCAGTTCTTTTGGGGACAGAGGACAGACGAAGCATACAAGGTGTGGCTTGCTGCATACTATATGACCGTAACTGCCCAGATGTGGTACATGCAGCTAGAACGCAACGAAGGCGTCCCTTCATGGCATCGTTTTAAAGATCGTTGTAATCTTCGATTCGACCCTCCTATTCGATCCAATTCTCTGGGGGCGAATTAACAAGACTTCGGATGAAAGAGACTGTCGCCGAGTACCAAGAACAGTTTTTGTCACTTTTGGGTCACATTGATTCCTTGTCCATGGCACAACAGGTGTCTATCTTCACCTCTAGATTGATCGACCTGTTGAAGATCGATGTGGAGCTGCATAACCCACAAGATTTGGACACAGCAATGAGCCTTGCCCGTGCTCATGAACTGAGGGCTAAAGTCGCAGCTGCTATCGTCACAGAAGCACCCTCCAGTTTAAAGTCATCCATACCCACAAGACAGTTGCAAGGTATACCCTTGACCGGTTTAGTTCCCGTTGGAGAAGGACGGGCACTGCGCCGATTGACAACAACAGAGTTGGCAGAAAGAAGAGAAAAAGGGCTCGGTTTCAACTACGACGAAAAATTCTCGAGAGGCCATCGTTGCCAACGCCTTTTCTACCTTGAAGTTATTGATGATGCTGAGGAAGAAGATCCGACATGAATTACAGCTCGAGGACGAGCTGAAGAGGGGGAGTAGTGTTGTGGCATTAGTAGTCCAGTTCAATTACTAGAGGATTAAATAATTAGGGGATAGGGCAACGTGAGTTAGTTGTGGCAGATTTTAAATAGAGTCCTAGTTATGTACTACAGATATTGGAGTCGGTTTGGTGCACCGGGTCTCCTGGCGGCTGGTCCTCCTATAAGAGGATGTGTACCCGTGTTTTAGGGCAAGCAGTAATAAACCCTCAATCTTCCTATTGCTAATCCCTACCCCTCTATCTTCTCTAATTTACCCATGCTATCTCTCTCAACTTCCCCAATCACGGCACAAGGACGAACTCATCCTCTCGTGAACCACCCCTATTACCTTCGAAGCTCCAAGCGACCACAACACTTAGGTACGCGAATATGTTTTTCAGTTCTTGTTAGTGAAATCCTACGTGCTTGGTGCTGTTACTTATTGTGATATTTACAGTTTCTATCGCAGACTCTGATAATTCCTCTTACAATATATAACGCGGCCTAGTGACAAACAATAAAGGCATTCATGGGCAAACCATATTAGTTTGATAAAGATGTATTGCAACAAGCATTCAGCTACAATCGAGTTAATATTCCTGCCATGACAAAGTTGAGTTATAGGCCATTAGCATGATAAAGAACTAAAGCTTCAATAAGTAAGACTAGCAGTAAAACTGAAGATGTTAAGATTTATATACTGTAACACTGAATTCAGTTCAAAACTGTGGTAAGAGACTGAAGCTCTGAACTTTACACAGTAAATAAATGGTCTGGGTGACAGGCTAAAATTCTGGTTAGTTTTGCCTGCCCTTCAGTACCTCACAATTCAAACTAGCATTTAAAGCCTTGCAACATACAATTTTTGTCAAGAATCTTAACATTCCGCTATTCAGCTCAAGCTAATGCAGTCGATCGTTGAGTCGGTTATAGCTACGTTTGTGTCTTCTTGTGCAATTTTGTGCATTCATCATCTTTTTCTGGGCAATCAGCAGACCCTCATTTTCCCCTCTGTGCCTTAAGTGTTTTGAGTGAGGGATTGAGGCAGCGTGCGTAGGTGTTAGGTTATTAAGCTTTTTTTGCTTTACTTTTCTAAGTAAGCCATCAATTAACACTGATTGTTTGTGTCTATATACATTCATATTTGGACAAATGGAAGTCATCTATTTGTGAACGGAGGGAGTAGCTCATATGCGTAGTTCTTGAACGTCATGAAAGAATCATGAACACCATTTTGTTCTTGTCGCTATCTGTAACAGGGTTGGAGATTGCGGAGAGAGGAAAGCTGGGACGATCCTCTTGTTATTGTTGATATAGAATGCTCGTGCAAAAGGTGGTCAAATAATGGAAACCCCTGACAAGGAGAAAAAAAGTGCAAGACTGAATAAATTGAAGTGAATGCTTCTGGCATGTTATTTCTTCCTTTTCAAGATTTGCAGCTACCAATGGAATTGTTTGCAGCTTTTAGGAGATACTGCCTCCGTTCCACAATACATGATGTTTTAGACATTTTCCACATTCACATACATACACATGTATCTAGACATGTTTTAGTGTATATGTTCACTCATTTTAATCTGAATCTAGATAACATGTGAACACCCCTAAAACATCTTATATTATGGAACGGAGGGAGTATATAATAACAGTTTTGAAATCTTTATGGTTCATCTTCCTTTTTCATGATCTGCGCCTTTGCCTGTGATACAAAGTATGAACCAGGGTGGAGACTCCCAAGTTGGATCATTGATGTTTTCTTTAGTCAGATTCCCATGTTGCGCTGCTCCACGACACCGACACGTCCTTGTTTCCATTCTTCCTCCGGCCTCTCATTTTGCTCTCGTGTTATCTATTGGAAATCTCAGCAGGCTTGCTCATTTCGACTGTTTACGCCACGCCGTGAGGTGACGTGAACTTGCATCAATCATCGGCAGCTCTCAAGCCTTGGACTGTTGTTGGTTTTGTTTGTAGACGGGACAGTGGGTCTCTCCCGTTCACATCTGATGTGCCTCATGCAGTACTACGTAGTACATGGAGATCCTGGACCTTGCAATTGCACAGCTCGACCCTACTGGATCACGACATGACAGATATTTTCACAGCAAACGATTCTATCAGCAGGATTTTTAGGTTAAATTGTTTGTCCACGCATAAATTCCTTCGCTTTTCATTGTTGGTCTATTGTCTTGTACTGGCGCAAGATTGTAGTATTGTCACTGTCAACGCAGCTTTGCCCATGTGTGATGCGTTGCTTGTGGTACGGGGAATGCAGAACCACTCCTACATTGGTTCCCCCGTACTATCCAGACCATTAAAATGCTGAAAAACCTGGAGATTCGTGCAAAGAACTTTCACAAAACAGCCCTTCCACCTCTGTCCAGGTAGTTTGCAAAACAGCCCTCAGATTTTCCGCGTTTTAGCTCATTTTTGCTCTCCTCTCTCTTTGACAGAAGTTCAAAAAAAAAACAATTGATACCAATATTTTTTCACAGCATATATTTTTACGGGAATAATAAACTATATTACATATGATTTTTATATCTGAAAAATAATCAACACATTTATAATAATAAAAAAAATCATATAAGTTTCATACATTTTTTTATCATAGAAAAATTTCACAGAAATTTTAACAGGTTCATAGAAAAATTCAAAAAAAATTCATACAATGCTTGCAGGAATCAAGATTCACATAAGATTCATACATACATCAACATCAAAATGATGGAAGATTTATACATCTGTTCATAATATCCCCAGAGATTTATATTGGTATCAAACTATATCTCTGAACTTTATAGGTTCATACATGATTCATACACGATACACCAAAGATTCATACACGATTCACAGATGCATTCAATATTTTGGAAAAAATCCGACATGATTCATGATCCAGAAAGTATTCATAAGAAAAAAGAAGATCTCGAGCAAGCAAAAAAAAAGCAGAGAGGTGGGAGCTCCGATCCAGGCCGGGTGGTCGTCCTCGACCTGGAAGAAGAAGAGACACCGCTCCCGCCTTCTATCCGAGATACCGTGCACTTGGAGAAGGCGTGGCCTTGAGGACGGGTTGCCGACGCCGCCGCTCGGGGCCACGAATGAGGCGGGGACATAGTAGGAAGGACGGCGCCAAATCTTGGCCGCCGCCACGAGACAGGGGGGAGGGGAGCACGGCCGCAGGGGGCCGCCGTCGACGAGGCTCCTCCGGTCTTCGTTCCCCGCTCCGATCCACAGGGCTGGAGGTGGCGCGACGAGGACGGTTGGAGGCGGCGCGACGAGGACGCGGACGAGGCGGGCTAGTGCGTTCTCCAGCAGCGCTCGACGGTTGGAGGGGGGCGACGACGGCCGGCTCGAGGCGGCGGGATGAGGAGAGAGTGGGCAGCCGCCGCCGGGGAAGGGGATTGGGGTGGGACTCGTCACTGGTTTGTTAGGGTTTGTGACTATATATAGTGCAGTGGACCGCGGGTCCAATTTGGCTTTTTCTGGAGGGCAAATTTGCAAAAACAACGCAGACATTGACCGGGTGGACCTTTTCCGAATCCAACGGCTGTGATAGTAGGTGGGGACCAATGTACATGTGGGAAATCCGCACTCCTTATGGTACCATTCGCAAGTGGAGACCAGGTACGATACGACTATCTCACTCGTGCTTCTTGCCATCTCCCCCGTTACTCTTGGAAATCTAATGTCCCATATTTCAGCATACCTGCAAAGTAACTCACGAAAATATGCGGCACTTACGAAAGAATATTCAGGGATAACCGGAGAAGATAAATCACACTGAGACGTCTACATTGTCAACCATGAGCATAGGAAGGAATGAAGACAACGTGAGAACACAACCTAGGGCACCCGAGCTCCACGACAACTCCACCGCCAAGAGGATAGCGGCGCAAAGCATGGCCTCCGGTATGGAGCCCGAAGTAGATATGGGTTTCACTCGGATCCCTGCACATGGGGAGGAGAACCGTGACAACGTCTGCTAGAGGATAGAGGAACCTGCTGTGGCCATCGGCCCCAAAGCGCGCGCAAGGCTTTCTGTCGATACCTCACCCGTGTCTTGACGAGGTACAAAGGATACCCGCAACAAATTCAACCCTCTAGATCCAGGTCTACAGCAAGATGAAATTGAGCACGGGCCACCGTTGCTGCACCCCTCGCCGTACACACGACCAATGGTCACAACTGCTACAATGCTCTTCTGGGAGCCAACAATGTGGCCCGCCATCCAGTACCTCAACCCAACAATGTGGCCCGCCATCCAGTACCTCAACCCCGCCAAGCCACGCTTATATGTATGTATGTAGATTTTTGTTTGCACGGCCCACAAATGATAACATCTAATAGAAAAATACCATAAAAATAGATCGGCAAAGTCACGACCACATAAAAAAGATGGTGGACAACAAAAGCCTAGCTATGAATACCCATAATTAATCCAATAAATTCTAATTTTTTTGACATCGCTACGGTTTTTTTGAGCTTTGACATCATTGACGCCTACCCTCTAGCTCCGCCACCGCCAAATATTCCGACGTTCTCACATATATATAAATCACACATACATATACATAGTGGGATTTTTCTTTAGTTCGTCTAAATCGTTGAATTTTTTTTTTAATTTGTAATAAAAATAACGGACCCAGCGAGGAACCGCTCTCTTCTACCCCACACTAGTTTGTGTTGGAAATGCCATAAAAAATGTTAGTGTCGAAAAATGTCAATATACTGTTACTTCGTCAGCATGTACTACAGTAGTTTTTACGAACGTAGTCACAAGGAATTATGAACGGGAGAGAGGAGATTTTTTTTTTTTCATTTACCAGCAATTCTGATCGACTGATGACAGAGTGAAAAAAAAATTAGACTAGTCATTTGCTAGACGCAGCTGACGAGGACGTCAACGGACTCAGCTGGCCGGGCTGCGGCTGCCTCTTCACGAGCTTGGTGAAGGACGTGCCGTCGCACTCGAAGTCGTCGTACCGCCGGAAGAGCTCGGCGACGAGCATGCACGCGGTGGCGATGACGGCGTCCTTGGCGGCGCACTGCTTGTTCCCCACTGTCGCCTCCTCGGTCTCGGGCCCGTTGGACCAGTACACGTGTCGGAGCAGCTTCTCGCCTTCCTCCCCGACGAACCGGTCAGCTACGAACTCCTCCGGCCGGTCGAACACAGCCGGGTCCCGCATCGCCAGCGGCTGGTACCCGCACAGCATCTCCCCGGCAGACACCGCGAAGCCCTCGCCGCCGTGAGAGCGCAGCACGAAGTCCTGCCGCGCGCGCCCGAACTGCAGCGGCACGGGCGGCCGCGTCCGGAGCACCTCGTACACTGTCGACCGCACCAGCGGCATCCTCCCCTTGGCGACCGCCGCGAACCCGACCTCGCCGCCGGTCTCCTCCAGCGCGCCGCGGACCTCGTCCCGGAGACGGGCGCGTAGCGCGGCGGCGTCGGCCTTGCCGATCTCGAGGACGAGGAACGGGAGGAAGACCGAGAAGCCGCCGAAGGCGTTGAAGCCGAGCACGAAGAGGATGTTGTTGACGGCGTCCTTGGCGGTGAGGCCGTGGTCGTCCACGCCGACAGCGACGGCCTCGGCGCCGTGCTTCTCGACGAAGCGGTAGAGCATGTCGTAGCCCGGCTTGACGAGGATGGAGGGGAACGGGAAGGAGTGCAAGAGGAGCTCCTCCAGCGGCTGCGGGATGGCGCCGATCTTCTGCGTCGGCACCAGCTGGAGGCCCAGCCACACATCCAGGATAAAGACCCCGAACCGGTGCACGAAGTCCTCGGACGCGGTGTCGGCGCCGACCACCGCCTTGCACAGGAACCGGAAGATGCACTGCTGCAGCGGGACAATGAAGCTGGCGCCGCCCTCCTTGCCGGCGTCGAGGTCCGACTCGACGGCGGCGAGCATCCCGTCGACGCCCGCGAGGAACTCGGATGCCCACACGCGGGAGCTGCGGCGGAGGAGGTCGATGGAGAAGGCCTTGGTGCGCGCGTGCTCGGGCTCCTCCGTGTCGAGGTACACGCCGACGCGTGTGCCGCCCGTGAAGGAGTCGGATGGGTTGTAGGGCCCGATGAGGCAGTCGCGCTTGTCGACGAGGGAGCTGTCGAAGAGCGCCGTGAAGGCGGCGGAGTCGACGACGGCGACCACGCGCGGGTCCACGCCGAGGAAGAAGGGGAAGGTGGGCGGGATGTTGGCCCGGAACACCGTGCTCTTGTGCTGCGCGGCGCGCCGGCGGAAGAACTCGTCGGGGCCCTGGAACCAAAAGTAGTCCAGACGGTCACGTATTGGACCGAGCAAGGGGATGCCGTAGCCGCCGGGGATCGGGCGCGGTGGCGGCGTCACCGTTGCGGTGGCTGCCGGCGAGAAGAGCGGCAGCATGCCTGGCTGTGGGATGTACGTGGTTCCGTGTGGTGGGCTGGTGGCTCGCGGGCGACCGAGCTAGATATCCCCAGCTAGTTTGTGGTGTTGAGTAAGCTCAGTGGACATCAGTTCAGTGGTGGAGCAGAGTGAGCTTAGCTGAGTTGGACGAGGAAGAGCGAGAGGTTGCCGATGCTGCGATATTGACGCTGGCTGACTGAGAGGATTACGTGGGGCCCTATTGACAGGCGGTCATCCCCTCTCCGTGGAGCTGTCACTACTGGAAAATTAGTCATAGAATTGGATTATGAAGTTTTGTTATGTTTTGAAAAGTGCAAGTGTGCAACTGGGAAATCCGCACATTCCGAAGCTTAAATGTATAACTCCTGCTCCATCCGTTCCATATTAGATGATAACTTGTTTAGATGCATTCATTTTAATGTCATCTAATATATGGAAGTGAGAGAGTATCTTTTTCTTGTACACGTGCACATTTTTGAACTTAAGACTAAAATTGCATATTATAATTTCACGCAAATTTGGGTATAAGATTTTGCACATTAGTAGTTGTATGTTCTAAAGCCTATATATGTTGGTGCAGTTGTGCTAATTCTGGTTTATTAATTTTTAGTAGTACTCCCTCCATTCCACAATGTAATCCTTTTTAGCAAACTAGTTTAGTTTGCTAGAAAGACTTACATTACGAAACGGAGTGAGTCGCAATTTAAGAAAGCTAAATCGAGGCAACAATTCAAAAAAAACTAACTCGTGCAAACTAACACACTATGTCCACTAGCCACAACTATAGCAACAACCCCAAAGAAATCTGGGCCAAGAAACAAGATAAAAGAAACAATTAGACAACATAAAATCCGACTTTCATTAACATATGGAATACACCACTCCAACTCATCCATGCAGATAAGTATTTTCCATTGGCTCGGCAGATACTCATGTAACCCATCTCAACACCTATTCTTTGTGCGCATCACACCTTTTACTCCTCCTTTGGATGAGTTCTCTTGCGACTACGGTGGTTCTTGTGTGAACAATGGACAGTTTCCAAAGGTCACGAAAGTGGAACAACTGCCCAACAGTTCAGTGGTGGAGTAGAATGAGCTTACCTGAGGTGCACGTGGGGTAAGTGCGAGAGGTTGCTGATGCCACGATGGAGACACCAGCAGTGAGAGGAAAATAACTCATGATAAAGTGATAAAGACAAGGGGCCACTTTGACAGGCGGTCTTCCTCTCTCTATGGAGCAGTGAAGTTAGGCTTACCAATTTGCACAAAAAGTTTGGTGGAAATTATGTTTCGAAAAGTACAATAGGGAAATCCGCACATTCATGAACTACAAATAAAGCTTAAATATATTAAATCGACGTTTATGAACTTAGACTAACACATTACAAAGCCTGAAACTTCATATAATTGTTTTAGGGAAAATTTGGTTTGCAATTGTGCACTTGAGTAGCTGTACATTCTAAACGCTAAATTTTGCATTCCAGTAGTTGTACTAATTCTATATGTAAAACTGAGTATTGTAGTAGCAATTTGAGAAAGCTAAACAGGGCAAAAATAATTTAAAAATGCTATCAAGCAAAGCAACACATTATTTCCACTAGCCACGACTCTACCAAGAAACCTGAAGAGAATTGGGCAACGAAACAACAAGATAAAAGCAACAACTAGAGCACACATGAATCTGATTTTCATTAACACAAGGAGTACACCGGTCCCACTAATCCATGCTGAAAAATACTTTCCATCTCCTTGCCAGATTCTCATGTAGCTCATCTCAACACCTACTACCCGTGTGCATCTCACACTTGTTACTCTTCCTCCCGGTGAGTTCTTCCACGACTTATTTTGAAAGGAATATGTTTTCGAAGGTATTGAAAACACAGCGTGCCATGTAATCATAATATGCAGGGAGGACCCCAAATAAAAAACAATATAGTCCTCACATCGAATAAAAATGACCTGGAACAAGAAAAATTGAAATGCAATCCAGTTCATCTACACCGAAATGGGGCACACAACCATAGCTGCCACGCCATCGCCGGGGACATAGCAACTTTGGACGACACAAACGAAGAATTTCAGGGTGTAGTCCAAAAGACCTTGTAGCGGCATGCCGACAACGAACAAAAAATCCTGCGCCTCAACTAAAGATAGGAGAGGTCTCCATATCGACCCGAAGATCTAGTGACACGGAATCACCATTCCAAGGGATTTCCGGGGATGAGCTCCAACAAAATCCCGCCGATACAGCTTCGCGAGGCCATAGCTAGGACATGCATGCATGTCCCCATGAGTTGCCCATGGTTCAGCACCACATATATGTTGGAACGCGTAGAGATAAACAAAACTTTTTCCTACGCGGTACTTCCAAGATCTAGCCGAGGTAGAAGGCCACGATGATTACCACTAGACGCGCGGTTGCGGATTATCGATGCAGCGCGTCGGGGCAGTGTAGTCCCATGATCTGATCCAGCCGATCCAATCCACGAACGTCGAAGTGCTGAATGTACAACACCTCTGCCGGTATCCACACGTACGAGGAGGAACTCCGATGGCGGACTGCTAGGTCCAGTGCGACGGCTGGACTGAGTGGGGCTAGGGTTCCCAACGCATGGGAGTGGAGTTTCGTGCCCGCTGGGCAACCTGCGCCCCTCTTTATATAGCGAATGGTAGTGGGCTTCACAACACTTGTGGCCCATTCTCTCTGCGAGTCCGACTCACAAAATCAGTCCATTTGCGGTTCGAGTCCAACCCGACCAATACATTTGCTCCCGCTCTTAAGTGTGCGACCCTGCAGGCTCATGGTGACTTGGACACGATTGGAGTCCAACTCCTAATCGATCAATCGGTAGCGGCTCCTAGCAGAACGTGCCGACTCCCAAGTCCCATTGAGTCATCACGACATACCTTTCAATGTGATATTCATCTTAGTCCCTTTTGCCTCACGATATACCTTGTCGAACTATAGGCGATGTATCGTCATCCCTTTAATAGTTCAACTCTCTTCTCGGTCCGTGATATATGATTTATCTGACTAACTCTTAGTCAACAGACTCAGTTAACACTTAACCGAGTTGCGCATGGCCATGCTTCCGGAATCATATCACTCGAGAGGGCCCATAAAATATCTCTCCATTCGGAGGGGTAAAATCTCATCTTGATTATCCACATCACACAGGTTGCTTCTCATTCGACCCGAACTCTGCCTTTATAACTGCCTTGTCACGGAACATCGTTTGACAGAACCTAAGTCGGTGATTCACAACTCAGATTGTGCGACAACCTCAGGTCTAATTATTACATTGATTGAGACATGCAAATGACGACATACTCGTTGCATCTCAATATGGGTCAATCCGACTTGCTAAACTCTTTAGCCAAGTCTGTGAACGTTGGAATGGCATCACCATGCCCATGACAAGTGGAACCGTGTCATCAGTCAACACTCACATTAGTCTAGGGTGTGTGTCCAGCACAACCTATATGACCAAGGATAATCTAGTATGAACAACATGAATACATAGTTCCACAATCGAATCACATATTCAATGACATATATAAGATGTTCAAAACAAAATAACTTTATGAATACATTGGGAATTACATCATCCATGATTGCATCTAGGGCATATTCCCAACAGTCTCCCACTTGCACTAGAGTCAATCATCTTGGCATCATATGCCTAGGAATCTAATGCCCATACCTCTCATGTGCACCTCATGCTTAGGCTGTGGTAGCGCCTTTGTCAACGGATCTGCAATGTTTGCATCCGTGTGTACTTTGCATAACTTGATATCACCTTGTTCGACAAACTGGCGAATGAGGTGGTACCGCATGAGTATATGTTTGTTCTTATGGTGTTGTCTAGGTTCCTTGGCTTGTGCGATAGCACCATTGTTGTCACAATATACGTCCAAAGGATTGGACGCGCCCTGAACCACACCAAGATCTATCAGGAGGTTCCTGATCCAAACAACTTCCTTTGCCGCCTCTGAGGCAGCAATATACTCAGCTTCTGTTGTAGATGCAGACACCGTATCTTGCTTGGAACTTTTCCAGCTCACAGCCCCTCCGTTCATTATGAACACGTATCCAGATTGTGAACGAGAATCATCTGAGTCGGTGAGATAACTTGCATCAGTGTAACCCTTTACACTGAATTCCTCATCACCTCCATAAACTAGGAACATTTCCTTAGTCCTTCTCAAGTACTTAAGAATGTTTTTAACCGCTGCCCAGTGGGCTTCACCAGGGTCAGCATGGTATCTGCTCATTACACTTAGAGCATAGGAAACATCTGGCCTAGTACAAATCATGGCATACATGATGGATCCGATTGCCGAAGCATACGGAATCACACTCATCCGACTTCACTCATCAGTCGTCGAAGAACACCGAGTCTTGCTAAGTTTTATGCCATGGGACATCGGCAAGAATCCCTTCTTAGACTCTTCCATTTTGAATTTCTTCAAAACTTTGTCCAGATATGTACTCTGACTCAATCCAATGAGCCGCCTTGATCTATCTCTATAGATCCTGATTCCTAATATGTAAGTCGCCTCACCTAAATCCTTCATTGAGAAACTCCTTTCCAATGACTCTTTGGTTTCTTGCAACATCATGACATCATTTCCAATCAGTAATATGTCGTCCACATATAAGATTAGAAAATTTACTTTGCTCCCACTAAACTTCTTGTATAAACAAGAATCATGATCGCTTTTGATGAAGCCAAACGATTTGACTACCTCATCAAAGCGAATGTTCCAACTTCGAGATGCTTGCTTCAACCCATAAATGGATTTCTGAAGCTTGCATACCTTGTCAGCATTAGCCGGATCGACAAAACCTTCGGGTTATATCATATACACGTCCTCAGTTAAATTTCCATTAAGGAAAGCCGTCTTGACATCCATCTGCCATATCTCATAGTCAAAATAGGCTGCTATGGCTAACATGATCCGAACTGATTTAAGCATCGCTACTAGCGAGAAGGTCTCGTCATAGTCAACTCCTTGAACCTGTCGGAACCCCTTCGCGACAAGTCGTGCTTTATAGACAGAAATATTTCCATCCATATCAGTTTTCTTCTTAAAGACCCATTTGCACTCGACGGGTCTTGCACCGTCAGGCAGATCAACCAAATTCCAAACTTGGTTTTCATCCATGGACTTTAACTCGGATCTCATGGCTCCAAGCCATGACTCGGAATCAGATCCCACCATCGCTTCCGAATAAGTTGCCGGCTCATTACTGTCTAACAGTAAAACATCACGAGCATTTTGTAATCTGGCAGATCTCCGTGGTTCAGGTGCTGTTACCAGCGTAGGTACCACGATTGGCTCAGCCTCCAAGGCCGTTGCCAACTCGCCCCTAGA
Organism: Alopecurus myosuroides; assembly: GCA_028641055.1. Lineage (NCBI taxonomy): Eukaryota > Viridiplantae > Streptophyta > Magnoliopsida > Poales > Poaceae > Alopecurus > Alopecurus myosuroides. The sequence continues at coordinate 406,861,995 of CM054060.1, read as the reverse complement.
CTGTTCCTCTCGAATTTCTTCAAGTTGCACTGTGCTCCCACTGACTCCCCGATTGAGAAACTCTTTCTCAAGGAAGACACCATTCCGAGCGACAAACACTTTGCCCTCTTCCCGGTTGTAGAAGTAGTACCCCAAGGTTTCCCTCGGATACCCCACGAAAATACACTTATCCGACTTGGGCGTGAGTTTGTCCGACTGAAGTTGCTTGACAAATGCTTCACAACCCCAAATGTTAAGAAAAGACAAACTTGGCCTCTTGCCAGTCCACATCTCATGCGGTGTCTTCTCTACTGACTTTGATGGTACTCTGTTTAGTGTGAACACTGCAGTTTCTAGACAATAACCCCAAAATGATAAAGGTAGATCTGCCCGACTCATCATTGATCGTACCATGTCCAACAAGGTTCGATTTCTCCGTTCCGATACACCGTTTCTCTGCGGTGTACCCGGCGGAGTGAGTTGACGAACTATTCCACAACTCTTTAGATGGTCATCAAACTCATGGCTCAAGTACTCGCCTCCACGGTCCGACCGTAGAAACTTTATTTTCTTGCCGAGTTGATTTTGTACCTCACTCTGAAATTCCTTGAATTTCTCAAAGGCTTCCGACTTGTGTTTCATTAAATAGATATATCCATACCTACTTAAATCATCAGTGAAGGTAATGAAGTACTCATAACCACCTCTGGCTGTCATGCTCATTGGACCACATACATCAGTATGTATTAGTTCCAACAAGTCGGACGCTCTTTCGCAACTCCTTGCAAAAGGTGGCTTGGTCATTTTGCCTAGTAGGCATGATTCGCATGTCTCGAACAACTCTAAGTCGAACGAAGTTAGAAGTCCATCATCATGGAGCTTCTTCATGCGCTTCCAACTTATATGACCAAGCCGACAATGCCAAAAGTAAGTCATATTCAGATCATTTGGTTTCAACCTTTTAACATTTATGTTATAGACCGATTCACTATAGACCTTTTAACCTTTTAACATTTATGTTATAGACCTTTTAACCTTTTAACATTCATATTCAGATTCAAAATAAATAACCCATTCTGAACGGGTGCAAAGCCATGAAACATATCTTTCAAATATAAAGAACAACCATTATTCTTAATATTCGACTCATAACCTTGTCTCATCAAACATGAGGCGGAAATAATGTTTCGAGTAAGCACCGGAACATAATAACAATTATTCAGTTCCATTAAAAATCCTGAAGGTAAATGAAGTTGCATCGTGCCGACTTCCAACGCAGCAACTCTCGCCTTGTTGCCGACCCGAATATCAACCTCTCCTCTTGCCATGCTCCTACTTCTTACCAGTCCCTGCAACGAGTTGCTGATGACTCCCAAGTGCAGGAGATCAATTGTAGTACCTTTCGATAAGTATTTGAGTGTCGAACCCACGAGGAGCTGAAGGTAAGCTATCTATTCTCTAAAGCCCTATAACCCTCTTATATGGCTGTTTATGCAAAGCAATAAGTTTGACTAAAAGGAACTAACTAATTAAAAGCAAGTGACGTGGAGTGTGGTTTGTCTAGTAACTAGTGAAGCAAGTTTAAAATGCAAGTTTCTAAGCAAGTTTCACAAGTAGCAAGCAGCAAATATCTCAAGTATATCAAGGGAGCAAGTGTTCTAGCAATAGGTGTTTCGTTCGTGCGGTTGTCACAATTAGTGAAGCACATGTTTTAGTCTTAGTTATTTCTTCTAGGAAGGAGCCATGAATAGGTATAGTAAAGTAAATGATCTACAACCCCTTATGATGGATCATGTGGCCAAGTAAATGACTGCACAAGATTGATTAAGACATAAAGTCCCACCATAGCCTTACGTTTTAAGGTCCCCTATATATATCCCCCAATAACTTAACTTTGTGGCTCGGTCTCAGGTTACTGTCACTCCCAAGTCACCACCACTCCATTATGCTACCGGTGATCACCTTACATGCATTCCCCAACATATGCGTGCACTCATATATTGTACATAAAGACAATCATAGAAGATAACAAACTTGTATGCAACCAATCAACGAACTATTTCACCATTGCCAAGAACAATTCACTACTCAAACATAGACGGGGAGACACAATACATCAAGGGAATATAGTATTGCATCATACATCGTGTTTGCCAAGAGATTATAGTGGAGAGATGGAGCTGATCTTGCTGTAGATGTTGATGATGAACACGCCGGATGGGGGTGGAGCCCTCCGGGGGTGATCCCGGCGGCGTTTCCCCCCTCCGGTCTTCTCCGGCGGCAGCCTTCTGTCTCTCTGTTTCGTGGTCTCGTCTCTCGGCGCCCCCTCCTCCTCGAAAAGGCCAGGGGACCCTTTATATAGTCGTTTTTAGGTCACGAGACACTCGGGAGAAGAAAGATCGACGACATCGGAGCCACGGGGCAAAAAGGGGGCCTCTCACGCGGCCAAGGAATCTGGCCGTATGGAGGGCCCTCTTTGCCACCTGGTTGGCCTTTTGGCCCTCTACTTTGGCCCATGGTCTTCGTCTCGAAAATTCTGAACCGCGCTCTTTGGTCTTGCCCTTTTTGGAGTCCCGAAGCTCCCGGAAAGCCTAAAACACTAAAAAGTACGTTTTCTGGAAAAACAGGGTTAGAACCAAAAGAAGGGGGATTGTTTATAAAATCCCCCAAATCATTATAAAACATGAAAATATGTTGCTAATATGTAGGAAAAACAAGTAATAACATGCAAATTTCATGTATGCATTTTACATGCATCAACATCCCCAAGCTTAACCCATGCTCGTCCTCGAGTATGAAGGTGATAAAACTAACATGGACTTTGCATATTGAAACAATCATGGGATATCAAGGAGGATTATTCATGCTACATATAATCAAATGATTAATACTAGAAATGAGTAGCAATATACAATTCATGTTGTAAGAAATATCAAATATGCAAGCAAAGATGCTTCATGAAAGTTCACAAAGTGTATAATGAAATAAAAGCACTATGGACCAAATGCATACACAAAATGAAAAATAAAATCCTATATTGGTCAAAGAATAGCATAATGGAAAATAGAAAATATGGTGGACACTTTGGAGAAAATTGAGTAGAGGTAAAACATGATCAAGTCTTATTTAGCCTCTAAATTATTCAACTAAAATTACTAATTGAAATGTGGTATCCATTGATCTAGGACGCTCATTGCCCCTTTATCACTAGCATCTTAAATGGTGAATGTTGAAGTAATGTGAATGACAAGGTGGTTGAAAGCCTCATGCCCCGTGAGTGTGAAAACCTACTCCACGATTACTCAACTTAAGATTCCTAATAAGCTTTGTACAATCATAATAAGTATTAATGACGTCATAGAGAACCGCAAAGAGGTACCTCTTGCCCCATGACATGGAAACAAGCCCATGTTACAATGACAAGATGAACAAACGGAGTAGACTCATCATCCTTTTTATTTTCATTCACTATTATGCATAGCTTCTTATTTTATTATAGGATGTGTTGTAGAGTCACTCAAGCTGTAAGTAAATTTCCACCATGATAAAGCATGGCTTGGGTTAGCGGCCCAATGAGTTTCTCTAGTCATATATATACTTACTCATCAAAACTTACTATTCCTCTATTTCATTTCGGCATGGCAGGAGTCCAAAAACAAAAGCACATGATATCAACCAAATGAAAAAAAATTGTGCAATGTTGAAAGCTTTCCGGTGATACACGTTTATAGCTAGCTCCCAACCACACACTTGTTAAATGCAAAACTTGTCGCTCCCATTATTGTGTCATGTTTATTAGATGCATAAAAAGTAAAGTGTGCCTTCAAAAGTTCGTGAGAGTCCTATCCCAAGTTCAACCCATGACAATTAATAAAGTGAATATCTTAATTTAGAACATAAATAACACAATAACATGGTGAACATACTCGGAATAGCAATGAAGCTAATGGGAAGATATGGTGGACTCACTGGAAATACTTGGCTAAGGAGTGTTGGGAACAAGTTTTTACTTGTTGGAATTTTTAAATTTTTGGGCTAGCAAGAGGGAGATAGTTGACCAGCTACTATGCATGCATATGTCCATAGAACTACTCCTTTCATGAAAAAGTAAATAAACCAGCAATTAACATCAAGGACATGAATAAGAGATAGCTCAAAACAACATTATTACAAATTTCTACACATAAAAAGCCTATAAATCATGCAAACATATGTAGCTCTTCAAATCAACCATGGCATCTCTATTCCAAGTCATAATACTAGCATCCAATACATTCCAACCCCAAAATCCAGTAGCTCAATATCATATAAAATGATGGTGGTGGTCTTATCAAAACAAAAATAAAAACAAAAACTAGACGCTTCAAGTCTCTACGATAAATGCTTTGCTTAGAAAAACAGAAAGTAGACGTGTGCTAACCAAAATAGTGTAGCTCCAGTGGGGTTTTCATCACATCCCCAAGCTTATGGCTTTCACCATTCTTGGATGTCTTGAGGCGCAGCTCCTCTATTCCCTGTGAAAAACATCACAAAACATGTTTCTCCCATTCTTTTTCTGTGGGGTGAGATTAGCAAGGACAAACAAATCACATGCTTGCTGTGCAAAATTCCAAATCAAATGCTCCAGTAGATAGACAATAAGGTTCATTATGTTGTATGTTCACTCTCTTGCTTGAAAGAATCGTGGAATTCGATTCCCAAGCCCAAAGAGTGCATAAAACAAAAGAAGGCAGAATCTGTCCAGAAAAGCAACAGGAGCAAAACGAACGTTTTTCCCTAAGCTAGACTCGTCAAAAAATTAAGAAAATTTTTGTGCTTACATAGGACGAAAAGTTGCAGAACATACTAAAAAATTAGCTCAATCCTACATACCAATAAAAAACCTAAAATCATACGGTGAGCAGACTCGTGCTGAAACAGAAATTTCATGCACTAGGATAGCCACTTATAAGTCCAAATGGGTTTGACTTGACTCTTTATTGAAAACTCCAGAATTAAAACAAAAACAAAACTAATCTCTAGGAAAATCCAAACAAAAACAACCAGGTTGCCTCCCGTAAAGCGCTTTCTTTATAGCCATATAGCTAGGCTTTACTTACTTAACATCATGATGGTTGGAGTGAGGTGGCTCGGCATCCCCAAGCTTGGATTCTTGTACTTATTTTATACATGTAGGGTGAGCCCAGGGGTACATCCCCAAGCTTGATTGGTTGTCCCTCTTGATCTTTGTTCATCTCACTCAACTCTTCCTCCTGAAAAATTCTTCTTACAGAAATCTCAACATAAAACTTGATTAGAGGGGTTAATGCCTCCATAAATAAAATCCACATAGGTACAACAAAGACACACCATGAGTTGATTCTAAATATTAACTACTGTTACTACAGTTGTGCATTGCTCCTTGATCAAAAGAACCACACAAAACACAAGTAATGAGAGCAATGCAAAATAAAGACATAATCTGCCAAAAACTGAACAGCCCGTAAAGAGTGAATTTTTAGAGGCACTTAAGTTGCTCAAATAAGAAAACTTAAAACTAATGAAATATGTAGTGATAACTAAATATTGCTGTCGTAAATTATCAGGTCAAAATTCCACTTCTGTGATTTTAAAAAATTTCGCAGTGAAGTTCAGGAATCTGTTTTCTTGACAGCTAATTACTATTGTTTAATCCTATCACTCATATAAGATTATTCTTGCCATTTAAGATGAGAAATAAGACAGAAATGTGATGTTACAGGAGTGAACTAATATTTTTATTGTTTTTAGCTTTGGAAAAAGTTTTAATGATAGAGACTTTGCAATGGTTTCATTGGCATGAACAACACATGTTCAAGGTCGACCCCGACTTCTCCATTACTCATCCTTCTTATTTACTTTCCCAAATTTTTTATAAAATGAAAATCTTAAACTAAATGATACATAACAGTAGGTAAAGGCATTTTACATGTTGTAAAGACATAAATGTGTGCTCAAACCGAATAGGAAATTAAAGCATAAGGAACACACAAAAAAAATATTAAACAATTTATTTTTAAGTCTAACCCATTTCCTATGCATTGGCATTTTGTAATGAACAAATAAAAGAAGCACATAATAGCAAGCATAGAAAGGTAGATCAAGTGCAACTTCAATACTTTAAGCATAAAGAGGGGAAACTTAATATTGTTGAAATATGTGTAACCATGTTTCCCTCTCTCATAATAATTTTCAGTGGCATCATGAATAGATTCAACAATATGAATATCACATAAAAAATTCTTATCATGAGCCACATGCATAAAAGAATCACTACTCTCCACATAAGTAAAATCCTCATTAGTGATAGTGGAAGTTAAAAATTCATAATTTTCATTGCAATCATCATATATAGGAGGCATAGTATCATCAAAGTGAATTTTCTCCTCCAAGCTTGGGGAACTAGAAATATCATGCTTATAAAAACCAACTTCCCCAAGGTTAAAACTTTCCATAGAATCAGCAAGTATATCATTTTTATCCTCAATAGTAGGGGGACTAAAAATATCATATTCATCAAGACAAACTTCCCCAAGCTCAAGGTTTTCCTTAGCAATAAAGGTGTTCAAAGAATTAGTACTACCACAAATATGATTGTTGTGCAAATAATTTTTCAATTTCTCCTCAAACACTTCATGTCCTAATTCAAGGTAGATATTATACAGTTCTAAAATTGTTTGGTTGTTTTCCATTTTATAATTTTTTTTTGTGTTTTAGGTTTATATGTTAGTATGCAATGCAAACAAGAATAAAATCTTAGCACAACGCTCCCCGGCAACGGCGCCAGAAAAGTGCTTGATGACTCCCAAGTGGAGGAGATCAATTGTAGTACCTTTTGATAAGTATTTGAGTGTCGAACCCACGAGGAGCTGAAGGTAAGCTATCTATTCTCTAAAGCCCTATAACCCTCTTATATGGCTGTTTATGCAAAGCAATAAGTTTGACTAAAAGGAACTAACTAATTAAAAGCAAGTGACGTGGAGTGTGGTTTGTCTAGTAACTAGTGAAGCAAGTTTAAAATGCAAGTTTCTAAGCAAGTTTCACAAGTAGCAAGCAGCAAATATCTCAAGTATCTCAAGGGAGCAAGTGTTCTAGGAATATGTGTTTCGTTCGTGTGGTTGTCACAATTAGTGAAGCACATGTTTTAGTCTTAGTTGTTTCTTCTAGGAAGGAGCCATGAATAGGTATAGTCAAGTAAATGATCTACAACCCCTTATGATGGATCATGTGGCCAAGTAAATGACTGCACAAGATTGATTAAGACATAAAGTCCCACCATAGCCTTACGTTTTAAGGTCCCCTATATATATCCCCCAATAACTTAACTTTGTGGCTCGGTCTCAGGTTACTGTCACTCCCAAGTCACCACCACTCCATTATGCTACCGGTGATCACCTTACATGCATTCCCCAACATATGCGTGCACTCATATATTGTACATAAAGACAATCATAGAAGATAAAAAACTTGTATGCAACCAATCAACGAACTATTTCACCATTGCCAAGAACAATTCACTACTCAAACATAGACGGGGAGACACAATACATCAAGGGAATATAGTATTGCATCATACATCGTGTTTGCCAAGAGATTACAGTGGAGAGATGGAGCTGATCTTGCTGTAGATGTTGATGATGAACACGCCGGAGGGGGGTGGAGCCCTCCGGGGGTGATCCCAGCGGTGTTTCCCCCCTCGGATCTTCTACGGCGGCAGCATTCTGTCTCTCTGTTTCGTGGTTTCGTCTCTCGGCGCCCCCTCCTCCTCAAAAAGGCCAGGGGACCCTTTATATAGTCATTTTTAGGTCACGAGACACTCGGGAGAAGAAAGATCGACGGCATCGGAGCCACGGGGGCAAAAAGGGGGCCTCTCACGCGGCCAAGGAATCTGGCCGCGTGGAGGGTCCTCTTTGCCACCTGGTTGGCCTTTTGGCCCTCTACTTTGGCCCATGGTCTTAGTCTCGAAAATTCTGAACCGTGCTCTTTGGCCTTGCCCTTTTTGGAGTCCCGAAACTCCCGGAAAGTCTGAAACACTAAAAAGTACGTTTTCTGGAAAAACAGGGTTAGAACCAAAAGAAGGAGGATTGTTTAGAAAATCCCCCAAATCATCATAAAACATGAATATAAGTTGCTAATATGTAGGAAAAACAAGTAATAACAGGCAAAGTTCATGTATGCATTTTACATGCATCAGTTGCATATGTGAATAACTGATCCGGTATAACATTGCACACAAGCGTACCTGAGTTGGAAGTCACACCTCCACTCTTGGCTCTGTCAGCCAAATACTTGGTGCAGTTCCTCTTCCAGTGGCCATCCTGCTTGCAATAGAAGCAATTGGCTCCGGTTGTAGAAGAAGGCTTAGTCTTTGAGGAAGCTCTCTGGACAGGGCCATGGGCGTTGCCTCCTGACTTATCCTTCTTCTTCTTAGTCCAAGAAATTTTCTTGAACTTAGCCTTATTCTGCACCATCAACACTTGACGGGTGCCTTTCTTAAGATCAGCCTCTGCCGTTTTGAGCATCCCATGCAATTCAGTGATCTTCTTATCCATACCATGCATATGGTAGTTCGAAATGAACAGACCATACACACTAGGAAGAGAGTTCAGAATTATATCAGTATCGAACTCTTCGTTAATTGGGAAGCCCAGCCGATCCAGAGACTGCACGTAACCAGCCATCTTGATTACATGCGGACTCAGTGGATCACCATCTTTAAGCTTACAGCTCAGCAAAGCTTACAACTCAGCAAAGCGTGAGAGACTTGATACCTCTCGGTCTTTTCCTGAGCCTGGAACATACTTTTGAGGCTTTCGATCATATCGTAGGCCTCAACGTTCTCGAACTGCTGCTGCAAGTCCGGTTCCATGTGTGCAAGCATAAGACAGCTAATTTCCGTAGACTCATCTCTAGTCTTACGGTAGGCATTCATGACTGCGACAGTCGCATCGTCATCTGGCTCTTCTAGAAGTGGAGTTTCTAGAACATGTTCTTTCTTGTCATGCTTGAGGACTATCCTCGGATTACAATACCAATTGGTGAAATTAGTTCCATTAAGCTTATCTTTCTCTAGGATTGACCTCAACGCAAAAATGGACAACCGAGGAAGGTTGCTAGGTGCCATTGATCTACAACAGAAAATATGCAAAACACTTAAGACATGTATTCATAAAAGAGCAGGCATATTAGACGTTTAATACTTATGCTCCCACTAGAACCAACACCCCTCCGATGGTTGCTAAGTGATTCAAGATCCTAAATAAGCAAGCTGACTAGTGAGCTTTAGCATCACCGCTAGCCGTCAAGTGATCTAGGTAGGCAACACCTTGCCAATCGTATCCAATACGACTCCTGTTAGTTGGGTGGCATCACATGCCCCGGCTCCCAACCTACCTCGCCCCGAGCCCCACAACCGTTGTGATGGACTCGTCTAGATTACCAAGTGATTCCGCTGTAAGAGTCCGACTCAAACCCACCTAATCGGAAAGAATTGGTAGCACTTCAATTTTATGAGCCCACTACCAAGAATGTCCGACTTGTGATGGTGCAGCACTGGAGGGGCGACCGACTAGACCTTCTTTGAGGGATTAAAATCTACCAACTATCTAAATAGAGGTAAAAAGAGACATAACAATAACACAAATAAATCAATTATAATGTGAAATGGTATGGCTCTCTTCATGGTGACCTCCATCTCCACAAAGCTTGTAAGTCGACTCGTGCCAACTCTTGTCACGTGCCATCTTACTCCATGTAGCCGACTTGTACATCGACTTGCATGTCACCGGGTTCTCCAACAAGCTATACTAGCTAGTAAATTAAAGATTACATAGAGAATCCGACACGCAGGCCGGTATACAATAAAATGACAGCACCTAGGCTCCAGCCGGCTGACAAAAAACATGATACGCAGATCATGTATGGATTACACACATCACATGCACATAAGCCATACCATTCACAACTTCCTGCAAAAACAAGTTATGCATAGACGCGATATCTACCGGAGTTGTGAAACTCGTAACGACATCTAAGGCGCTACGACAGGGCGAAGCCGGCGGTCCCAAACATGGATTTCTTCATCGGATAAAAGGATTTTACCCAAATCTGATCCGTATTCCGATTCGATCAAACTCTTTGATCTTCGATCACCGCAACTGGATTTATGTGTCACGGTATACCCCGATGGCGGAAACCGACCGGTAGGGGTAAATTTTTCCACGACCTTAGCAGTATGATCACGGAAACCAGATCATCCATTAACCCCGAGTACGATTGATCCAATCAACCTTATACAAAACCGATCTATCTCATAGAACGACCACCAAAACAACAATTAGATCACATCTAATGCTAACTACATATCACATATGTGCGGATCTCGGGCCTAAAACCAGAAGCTAGCGCTCTGATACCACTGTTGGAACGCGTAGAGATAAACAAAACTTTTTCCTACGCGGTACTTCCAAGATCTAGCCGAGGTAGAAGGCCACGATAACTACCACTAGACGCGCGGTTGCGGATCGTCGATGCAGCGTGTCGGGGCAGTGTAGTCCCACGATCCGATCCAGCCGATCCAATCCACGAATGTCGAAGTGCTGAACGTACAACACTTCTGCCGGTATCCACACGTACGAGGAGGAGCTCCGACGGCGGACTGCTAGGTCCGGTGCGACGGATGGACTGAGTGGGGCTAGGGTTCCCAACGCATGGGAGTGGAGTTCCGTGCCCGCTGTGCAACCTGCACCCCTCTTTATATAGCGAATGGTAGTGGGCTTCACAACACTTGTGGCCCATTCCCTCTGCGAGTCCGACTCACAAAATCAGTCCATTTCCGGTTCGAGTCCAACCCGGCCAATACATTTACTCCCGCTCTTAAGTGTGCGACCCTGCAGGCTCATGGCGACTTGGACACGATTGGAGTCCAACTCCTAATCGATCAATCAGTAGCGGCTCCTAGCAGAACGTGCCGACTCCCAAGTCCCATTGAGTCATGACGACATACCTTTCAATGTGAGATTCATCTTAGTCCCTTTTGCCTCACGATATACCTTGTCGAACTATAGGCGATGTATCGTCATCCATTTAATAGTTCAACTCTCTTCTCGGTCCGTGATATATGATTCATCTGACTAACTCTTAGTCAACTTATTTAGTTAACACTTAACCGAGTTGCGCATGACCATGCTTCCGGAATCATATCACTCGAGAGGGCCCAGAGAATATCTCTCCATTCGGAGGGGCAAAATCCCATCTTGATTATCCACATCACAGAGCTTGCTTCTCATTCGACCCGAACTCTGCCTTTATAACTGCCTTGTCACGGAACAGCGTTTGACAGAACCTAAGTCGGTGATCCACAACTGAGATTGTGCGACAACCTCAGGTCTAAGGATTACATTGATTGAGACACGCAAATGACGACATACTCGTTGCATCCCAATATGGGTCAGTCCGACTTGCTAAACTCTTTAGCCAAGTATGTGAACGTTGGAATGGCATCACCATGCCCATGACAAGTGGAACCGTATCATCAGTCAACATTCACATTAGTCTAGGGTGTGTGTCCAGCACAACCTAAATGACCAAGGACAATCTAGTATGAACAATATGAATACATAGTTCCACAATCGAAACAAATATGCAATGACATGTATCAGATGTTCAAAACAAAGACAACTTAATAACTTTATGAATACATTGGGAATTACATCATCCATGATTTCCTCTAGGGCATATTCCCAACAATATATTTGAGCACTTGATAGTAAGGTATCAAGTTTTTTATCTACATAGTATATCCACGTGCATTCGTGATGCGTTGTGAGGGTGTGAACAATTAACATCTATTTTAGTTTTCATTCATGGCACCCTATTGTGTGCTTTGTTGGAAGGGTTTCGTAGCAGAATTTCAAAAAAAATTACTACTAGTGAACACCAAAACATAGTCAAGATGTATCTATTAGGAAAGAGATAAGGGTTACTGCGGGGTCCGGTGATATACCCTTATAGACCGTTAAGCGGGGATCATACCCCCGCACAGGCGTTTCTAATGAAGACGACGAAGCCGACCTCAAGGTCATGGCAAACTTGACGAGTTCCAGACAACCTTCCGGAGCAACGATGAAGTGTAGCGCCTCATAGGTATCGCACACGTAAAATGTATGATGATGGTTCCCGGTCTCTGATCCGGCAGAGGTAGCGGTAAATTGACCTCCTGGATTATAGTTTCCCCATCACGACGGCGTGACAGAGTAGAGAGAAATCTCTCGCACGCATCCCAAACTTTAGGGCCATGGGGTGCGGGAGAGTGAGATGGCTCTTTAGATTTATTAATTGGCTAAATTCCTAATTTTAATTGAATAAAAAGTGCACCCATGTCCCTCATTATATAGGTGGAGGGGGAGTCCAACTCCTCCCACTCCCATTGTGGAACTAAAGGGGAGAGTGGGAGGGGTGTTGCCACCCTTGGGCAGCCGCATGGGCCCTTGGCCGGCCCATGTGGCCTAGCCACACCTCCCTCCTTTATTTATTTATTTATTTATTTAAATTTTAAATTAATTAATTAATAAATATTTTAAATATAAAATAATATAAAATTATACGTGAATATATTTAATTCATAACTAAATACATTTGCATATAATTTGAATTAAATTTAATATTTAATTTAGCATATAAAATCAATTAATTTATATATAATTAAATATCAAATTAATTCTCGTGGCTGCGGAACCCTTTTTGGACCAACCCGAACTTCTTGGCCCCGAAACACTTTCGGTATCTCTCTTAATTTTCTCCAAAACAATTCTAGTGTCTCTTTTATCTTCCGAAACCATTCCAGAAATTCTCTTTGTCTCTTCGGAACCATTCCGATGTTTCTCTACTTAACTCCGGTAATTCCAAAAACGATCCGTTACGTTGCCCCCTTAAGTGTGTTACCTTATTAGTTCGGGACTACTCCAGATATGATGGTGACACCTCCCTGATCAATGATCAATAGTGGGACCTGTATATGCATAATGACCCATGTGCATCCATCAAATTAATCGTCGTTGAACCTTAACATAGACTCCTATTCCTTTCGTTACTCAGATACATGCCTTGTCTGAGACTTGATCGTTGACATTCTTATGTAATGTTCAATCTCGTTACCGATAAGATTCTTAACTCGTTCTCATGATCCTTCATCCCCATTACCTAGTCACACACTACAGGCTATTGGATGAAGTCTGACCGAGTGGGCCCGAGTATCTCTTCATTACGTGGATGAACGAATCCCGCTCTTGTCAACACATCCTAACATATCCCTTTGGAATACCGAAGTACACCTTTATAATCACCCTATCATGGTGTGACCTTTGATGCACTCAAAATAACCTCAAAGATATCAATTAAATGAAATCTCACGGTCTGAAGATTAGGGTGCTATGTTCACTGTGAACTTTGTAATATGATCACATCACAATACTTATGTATATGTAAGGTATGTTCATCATCTCATTCGCCCAATGAAATGACTCCACTGTCTACTGACATAAATGTCACTTCATCATGGAACTTACGATCATCAATAACCTAATGAACTAGTTTAACATAGAGGCTAACTAGGAACTTTGGTTATCGAATAACCTCTGGTTTTTTACATATCACACATGTATTAATGTTTCCTATTAATACAATTATAGCATGTTATGAAACTCACCAGTAGAAAACAGGGCATTGAGCCAATCACATTGGAACCGGATGTGACACGAACCGGTCCTAAAGGCCTTGCGGCCATTTCCTGCAGGGAGGGGGCCCAGCGGACAGACCCTTTAGAACCGGTTTGTATCACAAACCGGTTCTAAAGGTTTTCTCATTTTTTGCAGCAACTGCGGGACCCGCTGTCAGACCCTTTAGCACCGGTTTGTAATACAAACCGGTCCTAAAGCACTCTCCTAAACCCTATATTCCACCCTGAGCTCAGCTCCATTTTTTCCAGCTCGAGCTCAACTCCATTTTTGCTCTCTCCTTTCTCTTGTGAGCTCTAATCCATCCCCATTTTTCTCCACCATTTGTCAAGATTGTTGGTACCCATCGGTTCTACGGTTAGCATCAACATTCCCTCTTCCGGCATTGCAAGTTTTGCTCGTTTCATTTTTGTTGTGCTAGCTAGGTGTTTGATGAAATGCCTAAGCTAGAATTTGTTATTCATTTGTTATGTATACAATTTGATGCAATTTGAGCTCAAATTTAATTATGATTTTGGTTTTTTTAGTGTCGCGCGCCTTGTCCCCTTCCTCACTGCTGTCGATCGCCCCGTCACCGACACAACCTTGGTGAGCCAATTTTTTTATTTACCAAAACAAATTTTGATTTGTATGATTTACATATTTACTTGTATATAATTTTCTTATTGTGTAAGATTTTTTTATATATATATAGCGCCATGGTTTTGATATCCGTCCCCGTTGGCCCTCGTCCAGTCTATGATTCGGATGTGGTATATTATCTTTTATAACTACATATTTTCATTTCCTGATTATATGACAATTAATTACGCCGATCAACTTGACATAGATATTTTTATCTAGGAGGTAGTGGAACCGGAAATGCCAATCGACCCTATTGTTGAGAAGTTATACTTAGTTGAACAAGAAAATGTTGGCTTGAAAGAAAGATTGAAAAAAACTGAAGAAAGGTTGGAAAAAACTGAAAGATAGAAGATGACCTTGGAAAAGGTTCTTGCCGGTGTCGTCGATGGTCACAAGAGCGAGATGGACGCAATGCGCCTGAATATTTGAAAGATTAGAAAATATGCAATTAGTAAAGAGGCTTGGTATCATTATGCCATCGGGTCAATTGTTACCTTTGTTGCGATTTTGATCGCATTTGTTATTGTTTTTAAATGCATTAATTAGAGAGAGTTTTTATGAATGGTTTCAGTGTGTATTTTCATGAGAACTATATATGTATGGTCACTACGCTAGTTTGGTTTTAACGTGTGATGAACTTTTTGTATTAATTAATTAATTTAGTCATGATGATTTAGCATAATGGTTGTTGATAAATTTATATAATGCATATGAACCGGCAATGGATGTACAGTGATCGACGTCGTCCCGAGTTCCTTAATGGCATGCATAGTTTTCTCAATGTGGCTGAGAAAAACAGGCAGAATGGATTTATTTTTTGTCCATGTAAAAAATGCCAGAATAAGAGGACTTTCCCTAGCTCAAGAACCATACACACCCACCCGTTGCAAGAAGGCTTCATGCCTTGTTATTTTTGTTGGACCAAGCACGGAGAAAGAGGGGTTGTAATGGAAGACAATGAAGAAGAAGAGGATAACGATAATTATCCTATGTTCGGTGAACACGGTGATACTGAAATGGGGGAAGACGAGCTTGAACTTGAGGACATTGTTGATGAGTCTGATGATGATCTTCGTCAGGTCATTCGTGAAAAACAGATAAACTGCGCAAATGAAAACGAGAGGTTGAAGTTGGAGCGCGTGTTAGAAGACCACAAAAAATTGTTGTACCCAAATTGCGAAGATGACCAGAAAAAGCTGGGCACCACCCTGGAATTGCTGCAATGGAAGGCAGAGAATGGATTATCTGACAAGGGATTTGAAAATCTGCTGAAAATAATGAAGAAGATGGTTCCAAGAGATAACGTGCTGCCCTGCAGTACATACGAAGCAAAGAAGGTTGTCTGCCCTCTAGGATTGGAAGTGCATAAGATACATGCATGCATCAATGACTGCATCCTCTACCGCGGTCAGCACGAGAATTTAACTGCCTGCCCGGTATGCGGTGCATTTCAGTATAAGATCAGGCGAGATGACCCTGGTGATGTTGAGGGCGACGATCGCCCCAGGAAGAGGGTTCCTGCCAAGGTGATGTGGCATGCTCCTATAATACCACGGTTGAAACGTTTGTTCCGAAACAAAGAGCATGCCAAGTTGCTGCGATGGCACAAAGAAGACCATAAGGAAGACGATATGCTGAGACACCCCGCTGATGGGTCGCAGTGGAGAAACATCGACGATAAGTACTTGGACTTTGCACGTGACGCAAGAAACTTAAGATTTGGTCTGAGTACAGATGGCCTAAATCCGTTTGGGGAGCAGAGTAGCAGTCATAGCACCTGGCCCGTGACTCTATGTATCTATAACCTTCCTCCTTGGTTATGCATGAAGCGTAAGTTCATTATGATGCCAGTGCTTATCCCAGGCCCGTCGCAACCTGGCAACAACATTGATGTGTACCTGAGGCCACTGGTTGATGAACTTTTAGAGTTGTGGGATGACGAAAGTGTACGTGTGTGGGACGAGTACAAACAAGAGGAATTTGACCGACGAGGGTTGCTGTTTGTAACCATCAATGATTGGCCCGCTCTTAGTAACATCTCAGGACAATCAAACAAGGGATACAGCGCATGCACACACTGTTTAGGCGAGACTGAAAGTATACATATAGGCAAGAATGTGTACCCGGGGCATCGTCAATTTCTTCCAGACAGGCATCCCGTAAGAAAGAAAGGAAAGCATTTCAAAGGCGAGGCAGATACACGGAGGAAGCCAACCCTCCCTAAAGGTACTGATATATATGACATGGTCAAAGATATAAAAGTAATCTTTGGTAAGGGTCCTGGCGCACAATCTGTTCCGAATGACGCCGACAACCACGTAGCCATGTGGAAGAAGAAATCTATATTCTGGGAACTACCCTATTGGAAATTCCTAGAGGTTCGCTCTGCGATCGACGTGATGCACGTGACGAAAAATATTTGCATGAACCTGCTAAACTTATTGGGCGTGCATGGGAAGAAGTCGAGAGATACACCAAAAGCACGGCTGCACCACCAACGTATGCACGAACGACACGACCTGATGAATCCAGAGAATTTCAATGGTCCTGCCAGCTACGCTCTTACCAAGGAAGAGAAGGCGATCTTTTTCCAAGTCCTGAGCAGTATCAAGGTCCCGTATGGCTACTCGTCGAACATAAAAGGAATACTAAACCTGGAAGAGAAAAAGTTCCAAAACCTAAAGTCTCATGACTGCCACGTGATCATGACCCAGTTACTTCCGATTGCATTGAGGGGGCTTCTGCCAGAAAACGTGCGAGTACCCATTGTGAAGCTATGTGCACTCCTCAACGCAATTTCTCAGAAGGCAATCGATCCAGCAACTCTACCAAGTTTACAGAAGGACGTGGTCCAATGTCTTGTCAGCTTCGAGTTTGTGTTCCCACCAACCTTCTTCAATATTATGACGCACCTCATAGTTCACCTAGTCCAAGAGATTTCCGTTCTCGGTCCTGTATTTTTACACAATATGTTCCCCTTTGAGAGGTTCATGGGAGTCTTGAAGAATTATGTTAAAAACCGTGCTAGGCCAGAAGGAAGCATGGTCAAGGGCTATGGAACAGAGGAGGTCATTGAGTTTTGTGTTGACTTTATTCCTGACCTGAATCCGATCGGTGTTCCTCAGTCGCGCCATGAGGGGAGACTGCGTGGAAAAGGCACGCTAGGAAAGAAATCAAAAACATGTATGAACGAGCAATCTTTCACTCAAGCACACTACACAGTTCTAGTTAATTCCAGCTTGGCGGCTCCATATATCCAGGAACACAAGGATATTTTACGCTCGGAATATCCGGAGCAACCTGAAGATTTCATTGCTAAAGAACACGCGAACACTACAAGAAATATGTTGATACGTGACCCTCAATTTTTGTCACTAGAAGGTCACGTAGGTTGATTCATGACCCCTTTTTGACCAAAAATGGAAAGTCACATACCGAGCGTCTTATTTGATCGTCAATGACTAATTGAATGGAATTGTCATGGACTATATGACCCAATCAGAGGAGTCATAACCCTATGACCAACTGATTTGGTCATGTGATATCCTGGCATAGCCACGTCACATCCTACGTGGCCAATCCTACGTGGCAGAGATTCAGCCCAGTCCATACTGCTCCACCAAATGGGCCAGCCCAATATTTCGGCCCGTTATATAATTTTTTCCTGTAATTTTTTTGGCAGATTAATAGGCTCATGTAGTCCAGCATAACTTTCTGAGCCTAGGCCTCTTTTGTCCATTTCGAATCTGGGGCACCTTTTTCTTTTCATGGTTTTTTTTCATCATTTTATCAATTTCGTTTCATGTTGAGCCCATCGCTAGTTGTGCTGAGACCTTATATTACAGCCCAGCTATTCCGCAAGAATATTTCACCACAGGCTTATAAGCCCACTCAAATCCAAATCTTTATAAACAAACTTGAATTCAAACATCATTTTGATTCCAGTAAATTTGAGTTACAACACTTACTTCAGAAAAATCATCACAGACTACATCATCACACAACTCATCATAAATTACAGGTTCACATCATATTACAGGTTCGAATAATAGACCAAAATTACAATCAGAATTTGTATCTCACATTAGCAGCTGTATTTGTCAGGTCTGCCCTGCAAATACGATGGAATATGAAGATCCCAGAAATCTCAACACATGCTGCTCATCGCAAGGTAATGGAGTCCTCCGATCGCAATATGGAACATCTGTTAGACCAATCCACCGAGCTCTTGCATGCAAAGAACAAAGAACAATAGTTCAAAGAATATAAGTTAACCATAGACAGAGTATTGTAAGATTCAGCAATGTGGAGCTCAACAAAAGTAGATTAATAACACAACGTCTCGGATTTACAAAATAGAGCATTAGTACAAATCAGACATAATTCCAAGCAATGTACAAAATAAATAGCTCTCTACCAGGTGTTTTCAATCAATATTAACATGTTTTTTTACCAGAGCATAGATATTCAATCAATATTAACATGTTTTTTTACCAGAGCATAGATATTCAATCAATCTTCAAACATGCCCGGGACTGGAGCATAGAAACAAAACTCACAAATCCGGTTCCAGCATTTACATGCATGACAAGAAACTATCACAGGACGCTAACAGAACTAATCTGGAATATATAACGTAGAAGTCCTGTAAAGATGCCTGTAGGAAAACAGGAATCACCCACATGCATCCCCGGCAATTCTAGCTACTACAGGGAGTAGCTACTTCATCTGTATCTCAAGAAGTTGGCATGCATCAGGTCAATATCGCAGAATCTGCTGCGTTTGGCACATCAATACAGGCAGCAGCACATGGGACCAAAATCTATTTGCAACATCAGAAGTTGATCATAAAGGACAATATATACCGAACTAGCAAATCAAGCAACAAGTTTATTTGATCTCATATGTACTTCTATGTTATGGGACAGCGGGAGTAGTAATTAGTGAATAACATGCAGCAATATTTAAAAGCATAAGCAGATCATTTAGTAAAAGAATTCACTGTATCAATTAATAGACAAGCAGGATATAAAAGCAGAAGCAGGTAACACATTCTGATATCATACCTTGTTGCAGCAGCAAATCATCTGCCTGACACCAAGAGTGAAAGCAAGAAGAGCATGCTCACGGGTTTGGCCATCTTTGGAGATACCAGCCTCAAAACCACCAGTGGTGGAGTCAATGATAACGCTGAAGTAGGCGTTGAAGATGCCCTGGACGCCAATGATGAGGGAGCGCTCGTACCACCTGGGCTGCACACCCTCCATGAAGGTGATCAGGTGCATGCGCTCATTCTCGGCCTCCTCCAGCATCACGCGTATCCACCATCAAATTTGATAAATATGGCGTAAGATTATGAGCAGAGTAATAAAGCATCAAGCAATAAAATCGAACAGCAGCGGATCAGGCATAATATTCTACTGCAAAGGCAAACATGCAAGATAACCAGCAACCTACATCAGGGATCTACACAAACCGAGTTGCTGCAACTGAAGCTAGTAGGGCATATTCTGCAGAAACATGGAAACAACACAATTTCTATTCCATATAGAATAGAGACATACATTATGACTCGAGCACCAGGGCATAAATAGGTGCAAAAACATCGGGGCACTCTACTACACCAGCAAGAAATTTGCATGAATACAAATTTAAGAGATCAAAAGATGCAGAGACCGGCAGAGTTCCCTCTTACACCAAACAATAGAACTACCTACCTGCAAGTAACATCACAGGAGATAGGCATTCTTAAGTTACGATAAAATCAGTACACAAGAAACAGAAGCACTGCATCTTAACATCCCAATTGAGGAAATCTGTGAGATGACCTACACTAAGGAGCCAAAAAGAGGACAGCAAGGCTGACAAGCTTGAAATTTAACCTCTGGAAAAAAGACATAGCTAAAGTCTTGTGCCACTGCAAGCAAAAGATACATGTTCTATATTTTTCACAAACAAGGAAATATTGGTTTATCTATTTTTGCAAACTGAGTGATGCCATCATGCCACAAAACCAGGCACTGCCTTTCCACCTAAAGGAAGGAATTATGTCTATAAGCACCGCGTGAACTTTAGAAAATGGCAAAAAATAGGTTCTGGCTGGGTTTATATATGCAAGCAATCGAATATACGTTTTACTAGTAAAAAGCAGGATAAGAGTTACAGCAAGATCAATACAAGACACAATAGTGGAAACATGTTCTTAAAGGTTCATAAGAAACAATCAGAGAACTTTGAAGACCCATGTATGGTTGTACCAGCATTAGATACTTCAGATCATATAACCTCCTCAATTTACTTCTCAAGGTCATAAAACAATATAATTTTGTACTTGGGAATCATCAGAAAATACAACATAAAAATGTGTAGCCACAAGAACGTAAGAAACAAATATCAACACATGTGCAGGTAAAAGCTAACAGTAAGCAATCAGAGAACTTTGAAGGCTATCTATTGTGTATCAACATCTGATACTTCAGATCATATAATCTCCTCATTTTGCTTTTCAACTATATAAAACACTAGTGTACCCGTATGCACGTCCTATCATAGCCAAGTAGTGTGGTAACAGGAAATCAGCAGCTAAGTCCTATCACAGAGACCTATCACAAACGAACAGGAACAAATCGCCACATCGAGATTGGGTTTTCCCTACTCCAATCCGAGATCTGAATGGAGGAGGGAGCGGGCAAGTGGATGGTACCTGGAGGGAAGTGAAGTCGTGGGCGAGCTTGTAGTGGATCTACGGGCGGTGCTGTCCTAACCTGCACACCAGTAGATGCGAGCTCGGAGCTGCGCCTGGTGCAGCAGCACGCCGCACTCTCCCCTGCCTTTGGCGGTGAAGAACGAGGATGGCGTCCGTCAGTGACGAGGGCAGGCGAGATCGACGAAGCGGCGCCCGTGGGTTTCACGCGTGGAGGCGCCTCCATGGAGTGGAAGGTAAGGGTTCCTCCATGGCGAGGTCTTGCCCCGTCGCGCCGCGCCTCGATATGCTCCGTCGCGGGCAGAAGCTCCGTCGATCTACGTGGTGCGCCTTCCTCATCCACGAGACCCTCCATGGAGGGATCGAGGACGTCCAGGAGCAGCTGCCTTGCCGTAGAAGAGAGCCGGGGAGGGAGATTGGTAACATAGATGCCCTCGGAGGAGTCAGGGACGACGAGAGGGAACTCGGGGACGGACACTATGCGGTGGCCGCAGGCGAGGACGAGGGACGAGACGGCGGTGGCGGCGAGCGTGGGGGCGACGACGATGCTGCGGAGGCGGACGTTGACGTCGGGGCGGCTGGGCGCGAGGAAGACGTGCGGCATCAGGACGCCGGCCGAGTCCGTGGCCATGTCCCCCTCCAGGGCCTTGATAGAGACCGGAGGTGGCCATTACGGCGACACCGAGAGAGAAGGACGGAGCGCTAGCGACGCGATCTGGAGATCTAGGTTGGAGTCGGAGGGGATGGGAGGGGAAGTGGCGGCGGTGGATGGGAAGTGCACGCGGACCGCGGTGCGACTAGGGTTAGGGGAGTGGGGCCTGAAAATTTCGCAAAGGGCGCGAGCGGGTGGGCGCTCAATTCACCGCGGGCATATTTTCGCAAACAGGTCTACTCTCCACCTAGCAAACTAGTGTGGCTGCCACCGGGCCCCAGGCTTTGAGGTCCCATATTGAGTGCCTTATTTAAAGCTAGGTGTAATATTGATGCTTGTTATTTTTCTATTTAATGTAAAACTTATTATCGGCATAAAGTTAAGTTGTACTCGTGCAATAAGTTTCAAAAATTTATATTTCTTTAAATTGATACATTTATTTTATCGAGAAACGACAAAAACACCGTACATCATATCTAGCTACAAAGATGTCTCGGGGAACACATTGTTTTTTTCTCTCGGGTTGCGCGAAGCACGGAGACCTTTGCGGCTTCGGAGTACATAGAATGAAATTTGTATTTAGAGATCATTTCATAAAGCATTCCATAGTTGGTCTTACGATGAAATATATTACGCGCTTTTCAATCGCCATCAAATGGTAAACTTTGTCCCCGTCCATGGCTTTCAGACCCGATAGCTAATGTTATGGCCACATCCACATCATAATTTCTTGAAATTTGCCCATATTCCACACAAAGATGCATATTGGTACAACTAACAATTTTCACGAAGAAAGTTTTATTTTTCGTTTAATAAAAATACCATTTTCCCTTTCTGGAGTGTCAAAACTGGCTTTTTTTGTGAAGCACATACACAAAATATGTTGCAAAAATGTACAAACTAAAATTATAAATATATTATGTCATTTTTTATCTACAAATAACAAACTTACTACCTCTCAATAGCTCAAAATATACCACTTTTTAAAAAGACAAGTTTCAGCCGATTCCGCTGAAACCGGGCCAAATTTGAACTACAGGTGCCTTGTAGTTTGCCCGTGATTTTTTGCAAAAATAATTTTTAGGTAGCCAAGTACCTATTTAAACATAGATACACCAAGAGTTCATCAAGATTCAACACCTAGGTACGAACGGTCATGTCCCCCGTTTTGACCGTTTTCCGAAACCGGCTTTGAAAATTACAGAAAATTCAAAAAAACTCGAAACGATGCAAGATCTTCGCCTGGTGTTGTTATATAGGTCCTAGTATCCACCAAAAATAATAAACTTGGAATACGACAAATTGGTGGAAAATGTGTTCACATAAATGAGCTATCTCGTACGAAGATTCATGGCTTTCGGGCCAAATGACGGATGTTATGGCCACATACATGGCATAATTTGTTGAAACTTGCCCATATTCCACACAAAGATGCATGTTGGTACAACTAACAATCTTCACGAAGAAAGTTTTATTTTTTGTTGAATAAAAATACCATTTTCCCTTTCTGGAGTGTCAAAACTGGCTTTTTTTGTGAAGCACATACACAAAATATGTTGCAAAAATGTACAAACTAAAATTCTAAATATATTATGTCATGTTTGATATACAAATAACAAACTTACTACCTCTCAATAGCTCAAAATACAACACTTTTGAAAAAGACAAGTTTCAGCCGATTCCGCTGAAACCGGGCCAAATTTGAACTACATGTGCCTCGTAGTTTGCCCGTGATTTTTTGAAAAAATAATTTTTAGGTAGCCAAGTACCTATTTCAACATAGATACACCAAGATTTCATCAAGATTCAACACCTAGGTACGAACGGTCATGTCCCCCGTTTTGACCGTTTTCCGAAACCGGCTTTGAAAATTACAGAAAATTCAAAAAAACTCGAAACGATGCAAGATCTTCGCGTGGTGTTGTTATATAGGTCCTAGTATCCACCAAGAATAATAAACTTGGAATACGACAAATTGGTGGAAAATGTGTTCACATAAATGAGCTATCTCGTACGAAGATACATGGCTTTCGGGCCAAATGACGGATGTTATGGCCACATACATGGCATAGTTTGTTGAAACTTGCCCATATTCCACACAAAGATGCATTTTGGTACAAATAACAATGTTCACGAAGAAAGTTTTATTTTTCGTTGAATAAAAATACCATTTTCCCTTTCTGGAGTGTCAAAACCGGCTTTTTTTGTGAAGCACATACACAAAATATGTTGCAAAAATGTACAAACTAAAATTCTAAATATATTATGTCATGTTTTATCTATAAATAACAAACTTACTATCTCTCAATAGCTCAAAATACACCACTTTTGAAAAAGACAAGTTTTAGCCGATTCCGCTGAAACCGGGCCAAATTTGAACTACATGTGCCTCGTAGTTTGCCCGTGATTTTTTGCAAAAATAATTTTTAGGTATCCAAGTACCTATTTCAACATAGATACACCAAGATTTCATCAAGATTCAACACCTAGGTACGAACGGTCATGTCCCCCGTTTTGACCGTTTTCCGAAACCGGCTTTGAAAATTACAGAAAATTCAAAAAAACTCGAAACGATGCAAGATCTACGCATGGTGTTGTTATATAGGTCCTAGTATCCACCAAAAATAATAAACTTGGAATACGACAAATTGGTGGAAAATGTGTTCACATAAATGAGCTATCTCGTACGAAGATTCATGGCTTTCGGGCCAAATGACGGATGTTATGGCCACATACATGGCATAGTTTGTTTAAACTTGCCCATATTCCACACAAAGATGCATGTTGGTACAAATAACAATGTTCACGAAGAAAGTTTTATTTTTCGTTGAATAAAAATACCATTTTCCCTTTCTGGAGTGTCAAAACCGACTTTTTTTGTGAAGCACATACACAAAATATGTTGCAAAAATGTACAAACTAAAATTCCAAATATATTATGTCATGTTTTATCTACAAATAACAAACTTACTACCTCTCAACAGCTCAAAATACACCACTTTTGAAAAAGACAAGTTTCAGCCGATTCCGTTGAAACCGGGCCAAATTTGAACTACAGGTGCCTCGTAGTTTGCCCGTGATTTTTTGCAAAAATCATTTTTGGGTAGCCAAGTACCTATTTCAACATAGATACACCAAGATTTCATCAAGATTCAACACCTAGGTACGAACGGTCATGTCCCCCGTTTTGACCATTTTCTAAAACCGGCTTTGAAAATTCTAGAAAATTCAAAAAAACTCGAAACGATGCAAGATCTTCGCGTGGTGTTGTTATATATGTCCTAGTATCCACCAAAAATAATAAACTTGGAATACGACAATTTGGTTGAAAATGTGTTCACAGAAAGGAGCTATCTCGTACGAAGATTCATGGCTTTCGGTCGAAATGACGGATGTTTTGGCCACATCCATGGCATAGTTTGTTTAAATGTGCCCATATTCCACACAAAGGTGCATATTGGAACAACTAACAATGTTCACAAAGAAAGTTTTATTTTTCGTTGAATAAAAATACCATTTTCCCTTCCCGGAGTGTCAAAACCGGCTTTTTTTGTTAAGCACATACACAAAATATGTTGCAAAAATGTACAAATTAAAATTCTAAATATATTATGTCATATTTTATCTACAAATAACAAACTTACTACCTCTCAATAGCTCAAAATACACCACTTTTGAAAAAGAGAAATTTCTGCCGATTCCGTTGAAACCGGGCCAAATTTGAACTATAGGTGCCTCGTAGTTTGCTCGTGATTTTTTGCAAAAATCATTTTTAGGTAGCCAAGTACCTATTTCAACATAGATACACCAAGA
Source organism: Alopecurus myosuroides (assembly GCA_028641055.1). NCBI lineage: Eukaryota > Viridiplantae > Streptophyta > Magnoliopsida > Poales > Poaceae > Alopecurus > Alopecurus myosuroides. Next base: position 406,836,473 of record CM054060.1, on the reverse strand, counting down.
GTTCATCAAGATTCAACACCTAGGTACGAACGGTCATGTCCCCCGTTTTGACCGTTTTCCGAAACCGAGATAAAAGGTTCAAAACATGTTTAAAAAAATGGATAACTTTCGCAATGTGTCATCATATGTGACCTAGTAACCATAAAATATAATAAAATTGGAATAATTTTAAAACCTTGCATTTTGTTTTATGCATTTGAATTTAAAAGAGTAATCAAATTTTTTAATTAAGAATCTTCACAACCCTATATGAAGCAATATATAAAGCTTGGGGGTATTTTTATTTTTATTTTGACTTAGAATGTTCCTTAATAGTCTATAATAATAGAAGAAATATTTAAAAAAAAAATCAAAACTTATTTGTTGAAATTGGAGTTCTAAACCAAAAGTTATAAAAGAAGACAAAAAAAATGGTAAAGGAGAAAACTGAAAACCCTGCCAAGCCGGCCGGCCCAACGAGCAGCGTGGCTAACTCCTGCCTCCGCGACAGGCCCAGCCAAGGAGCGCCGAGATTCCTCCCTGCGTGGGCGGCCCAGCCCAGCAGCCTAGGTCGAAGTATGATATTTAAAACACTTCAATGTCTTACTGTCACCGAAGCGATCTTGTGATCTTCTGGTAGGCGCGGAGCGTGCAGCGCGCGAGGGCGTGGGTTCGAGCCCTCGCCCCGCCCCGCCCAATATATTCTCTATTTTGACACTTCGCGGAGCGAGAGCGCGCGAGGGCGTGGGTTCGTGCAGCGCGCGAGGGAGTGGGTTCGGTGCGTTCTGGTGGGTTCCACGTGACTGCATGGCAACCTCCTGCATGCTTGCATGGCTTGCTTTAATGTGACAGCTAGGACGACACATAAGCAAAAAAATGACACGTGGAAGTGACACATAGGCGAAAATTGACACGTGGACACGATACATAGGCAAAAATCACTGCCAACAAACGCATGACCAATTAATTTGGTCTTAGTTAAGCAATAAAAAAGGGTCATACACCAGGTATCATGTGCTATGACCATCTTGTTAAAGAAAATCATGACTTTTTTGGCAAAAAAGTCATGCGTTTAGTCCCTCCCAAACATGTCATGACCAACAAATTAAACATGGTCATGGATCTATGACAAATTCATCCATGGTCAATAAAAAAGGGTCATGTATCAACATATTTCTTGTAGTGGAAGAATTTCGGCGGTTGGTTGCAAAGACGTCTCATTAATGACAACATTGTTGAAGATGAGCTATACTTGTTGGCCAAGCAACCATCTTCGACTGTATTGACCTTTAAAGGGTACGAGATAAATGGTAACATCTTTTACACGGCAGACAAAGATAAAAAGAGCACCAACCAAAACAGTGGCGTCCGGTTTGATGCAAAAGACGACAACGGGCAAAGGGTCACATACTATGGTTACATAGAGCAGATATGGGAACTTGACTACGGACCTTCGTTTAAGGTCCCTTTGTTCTGGTGCAAATGGTTCAACCTGTCAGGCGTGAAGGTAGACCCGAAGTACGGAATGACAACAGTGGATCAGAATAATCTTGGGTACGACAATGATCAATTCGTCCTAGCCAATGAAGGCAGACCCGCGCGGCTGAGCGGGCGGAGCGCCGCCTCGAACGCCACCTCGCGTTAGATGCCGCTCGGGACGCGAGGACGAATGCGCTGCAAGAGCTTCGTCGGGCCGACCACGCCGGCGAAGTCTGGGCCTCCGACGATCCGAGGTGGGGGCCTATCTCGGACATACCATCATGCACCTCCGACGACGACGAGGAGGTCACCGACGAGTTCGACGACGACGATGACCCGGAGGAGGTCACCGACGAGTTCCCCGATGACGACGACGAGGAGTAGTGTTCGTCTGTTTTCTCTTTTTTAATCAAATAATTTGTATTCCGGCGACACTGCGGCGGACTAGCGCGTCTATTTTCTGTTTTTAATAAAAAGTTATGAAATTAGATATTTTATCTCACAAGGTTTTGAGACATTTAAGTAACCTTCTGTTTTCCAGGTTTTCCACTCGTTTTCTCAAATATTTGATTTTACAATTTTTTGAGTCTACTTTGATTTTATAAATCAATGTAAAAGAAAACAGAAAAGGGAAACAAAAAAGAAAAATAAAAGAAGAAACAGGAAAAAGAAGAAGGAAACAAAAAAATTTCTTTATATTTTAAAATTAGTTTGATAAATACCTTATTTTTTATTGTTTTAAAAGACATTTAGACAATTTTTACACAAAATATGAGAAAATATAAATATGTTTTTATAAATATTTGATTTTACAATTTTTTGAGTCTACTTTGATTTTATAAATAAATGTAAAAGAAAACAGAAAAGGGAAATAAAAAGGAAACAGAAAAAAGAAAAAAAGAAAAAGTGGCCCCTGTACAGGCCTTTTGCACCGGTTTGTGTTAACAACCGGTGCTAAAGACCCTTTCGCACCGGTTGTTAACACAAACCGGTGCTAAAGGTCTGTACAGGGGGCGCGCAGTCTGAAAGTGGCCCCTGTACAGACCCTTTAGCACCGGTTTGTGTTAACAACCGGTGCGAAAGGGGCTTTAGCACCGGTTGTTAACACAAACCGGTGCTAAAGGTCTGTACAGGGGAAGTTATCAACACTTAGCCAAAATTTTTGCTCTCATTTCGTTCGCGCGCGTCCTCTCTTCTTCTACGGCGAATCCCTGCTCCGGCCGCGCGTCGTCGTCCGCCACGCCGTCATCTGCTCGTCGCCGCCCGCCTCGCCGCCCCGGGCGCGCCCCGACGCCGCGCCGCCTCCCTCTGCCTCCCACCGCCGACCCGAGGCCGCGCGCGCGCCTCCCTCTGCCTCCCCACCGCGGCCCCGCCTCCGCCGCCGTGTCGCCGTCCGCCTCCGCCGCCCCGCCTCCGCCCCGTCGCCGCCCAGACGCGGCACCGACGCCGCCGCGTCCTCTGCCTCCCCACCGCCCGCCTCCCTTTGCCTCCCACCGCGCGCCGCCCCGTCTCCGGCCGCCCCAAGTGACGTACACGTGACGTACGCGTGACGTCACCCCCCCCCACAGTGAGTTTTTTTTTTCTGTTGTAGTTCTAATTAGAATTAGAATTTTATTTTTTAGTTAGAATTAGAATTATAATTACATTTAGAATTAGAATTAGGTTTAGAATTAGAATTAGCTAGAATTAGAATTTTTAAAATTAGAAAAATATTTGGAAATATATTAGCTAGAATTAGAATTTTTAGTAATTATAATTAGCTAGACTTAGAGAATTTTTTTTGTTTAAATTTAAAATATACCACATTCTCTATATAAATAACCGATGAAGTAATTTCTCTAAGTGTCCGATGAAATAATTTCGCTAAGTGTCCGATGAAATAATTTCGCTAAGTGTCCGATGAAATAATTTCGCTAAGTGTTCTTTATTTTATAAATTTTACTAGCAGGTGTTGAGCTATGGATCCCCAAGAGCCTGCACGAGATCCGCACGCCGATCAGCTCGCGGGAATGGGTGATGCGGAGAAGGAAAGATACATGTGCCAGATGATTTTTGAAGATGCAACGGCGATATATCATGATCACGACGGTATACAGGCCTTTAGCAATCAATTTTTGAACGACTCCGGTGACGGAGCTGAGAATATAGAAGATGTAGTAGATGATGACGACGACAACGTCGAGGATGCAGAAGTGCCCTCCAGAACAAACTCTGCCAATGTATATCTCAAGTCACTATTGACGCAACAATTAATTTGTATTGCACTTACTAACGAATCATTATTTTCCCGTTTAGTCGCCCTCCGGAATAGCTAGCGCAAGTACTGAGTCAAAGTCGAAACGAGGCCCGGCCGCAAGGTTGAAAGATACCGCAAGGTTCCCGATCGATACAGTTGCTGCTGATGGAAAACCACTGGAGCCCCCAGAAACTTATCGCAAATTCGTAAATCAGTGCGGAGTTGTTGTAAGAGACCTGGTCCCGATCAACTTAATAGAATGGAATAAGCCGAAGACCGGCGCCAACGTTGGAGCTACTTATGTCGATGACAGATTGAAAAAAATTCTTTGCGACACGGTATGGCTAAATTTCAGCGTAGCGAAAGATAAGAAGAAGAAAGTCGAGGAGTGGGCTTTGAAGAAGATGGCCACACAATTCCAGAGGTGGAAGAAAGACCTGCGGAAGAAATATAAGGACGAAGATCCAGTTTTCACTGGGCACCTAGTGAAGATAAGAGACGCTTGGGATGATTTTAAGGCGTACAAGAAATCGGGTGTCTTTGCATCCCGATCAGCCACAAATAAGGAGAATGCGAAGAAGAAGAAATATCACCATATTTTGGGGTCAGGTGGCTACATGACTGCCCTCCTAGGTGGCGACGCTATGACGATGCGCTTCTGAAAAGAGGTATCATTCCCCAGACACATGACTGGCCCGATAGGTCCAAGTTCTGGTTGTTCGCGCATGGGGCAACGTTGGACGCTGAGACTGGGATGATTGTTGCGGAGGGACCATGGTCGGAAAAAATAAGAAATGTCGTAGCAGAACTAGAGAAGGCAATAGAAGCTGTTCGAAAAGGAACTTTTGTTCCCGATAGAGAGAACGACGAGCTGACGAAGGCACTCGGGAACCCCGAAAAGTGGGGACGAACACGAGGCTTTGGAGCCACTACCCCGTGGAGCCAAGGGTTTCTAGCGGACCTTGGCACTTACAGAAGCCGTGGTAGAAGCAAGAAGAAGGCGCTGGAACGGATATCGACATTAGAAGAGAAGGTGGCGTTTCTCTTGGAGAAAGGGGGACACCCTGTACCTGACACTGAAGAGGAGGTAGAACATCGTCCTGCACCTGATCAGCTGCAAATAGACGAAGATCCTGTAGCAGATGCCGTCCCATCTCAGCATAGAAGCAGCGTGGGTTCCACGCAGCTGCAGCTAGAAGACGGTCGTGCAGTCGAACCGTCGGCGCCTCACTACCCCGTGGATGATATCACGGAGAAGACAAACTATGAGATACATATGCCAATGGGGAACATATCCTTCAGGGTGGCGTCAGGCTATGCTTTACCGAATCAACCTGGAGCAACCTACCATGGTGGTCAGATTCCAGGATCCCATGCTCATGTCGGATTGTCAACAATTACGCCAGGATGCCATTCAATTGAGCTCCATATTCCTGGAGGTGAAGGCGAGAAGACACTGGGAGAAATGGAGCTTGGTATCATCTTGTGGAATAAGAAACACATCCTGTTTCCTAACGCGGCGCCAAGGCCACCGACTCCTCCAGGTACAAATGCACCACCTCCATCAATTACTGAATGTTGCACCACATGTAAGCCTATTTTTAATAGTTTTTTCCCTTTCATACAGAGAATGCACGACCTCCAAGTCCACCCCCAACGCACCTCCAAGTCCACCCCACAACGAAGATTGGGAGCCCGAGGCCGAGGGTCCATCGCCCGTGCACTCCCGTGAGACGACGTATGCGCCCACTACGGGTACGGCAAAGCGGAAGCTGCAGTTCAAAAGAAACGGGACTCCTCCCAAGAAGAGACCAAGGAAACATAAGAAAGTCGAGACTCCCCCGAAGTTACCAGGCCTGATGACTCCGGAGGAACTAGACGAAGCCGTGAAAGCCAAAAACAAAGCTTGGTTCGGACGGTTTCCCCTGAAGCCCCCTCCAGACGTCTGGAAGGAAACTCTGAAGAACATCCCAAAGTGGCAAATTGAGCGCACCATCGAAAACTTATATTATCCTGCACCGCCGCCACCGCCACCCCTTTCAGACTATGAACGGTACATTGAAAAGATGCACACCGCACAGATGAAGCAGGCGGAGCAGATGAAACAGGCGGAGCAGACGAAATGCGGGAAACAAGTTCCTCAGCTCGGACAACAAGAAGCACGGTCAATTGCCCCGCTCAAGGTGTTATCTGACCAGGCTTCAGTGTCCGGTCCACGCATGGGCGACTCCGGTTATGCTATTGCTGATGTGGTATATAAATACAAACCTGAGCACCCTCTGGTTGAAAATCCTACAACTCTAACAACCCAACTACGGAATTTACATGATTGGTACTTGGAGGCCGCAAGGCAAAAGAGAGACTGTATCATGGCGGCAGTTCAGGATCAACACTACTTCGGAGAGTACGGTTGGGAGCTTGGGTTCGATGAAATTTTCCAAATGTACAATCAACGTGCCCTCGACAAGTCTATCCTCAGCTGCTACTGTTTGTAAGTGATTTATTTGTGTAATTTAATTATTTAGTTAAGCTCGCGTTCATTGCCCGTATAATTATCACTCACGACATTCTTTTTGTACACTACTATGCAGAATGAAGATTCGTGAATGCAGGCTGGCAGGAATTTGGGACTTTGGGTTCATTGACCCGTATTCGTATCATCAAGACACAATAGAAAAGTTCAACAAGGATACACCGGATGATTTGCTAAGGTTTTTGAAGCGACAAAGTACCAAAAAAGAAATACTTTGGCCCTACGGATTCAAGTGAGTGTTACTGTCTTGTATACATTCCATTTTGCTTACCTGATGTTAAGTGTAATTGATGAGTATGCATGACTGCGTGTGTACACGTGCGCAGGTCCCACTTCATATTGTTCATCATTATAATCGATCAAGGACAAGTTGAAGTCTGGGACTCGTTAACCTGGGACGCTGACACATGGAAGAGCGCGCGTCAGATGCTTCAAAGGTATATATATATCGGCCTCTTTCGTTCATCGGCCTCTTTTTCGTTCATTTCCTGATATCAAGTAATTAATAATTAACTCTTGTATTCATTTTTCTTTTGTCGGCCAGGGTTTGGCAAATGTTCATCAAGGAAGAACCCAATACATGGGCAGACAAGCTCCACTTTCAGATTAACAAAGTAAGTAGTACTACGTACCCTGGTTTCAATACCATTACCATTCTCTTGATTATTATTAATTTGACTGAATTATGTTCTCGTATATAGAAAGTCCCGCAACAACCACAGGGAACTGATTATTGTGGATACTACATTTGCGAGTTCATTCACATGATTATCAATGAGAAATCCCGTACTTCCAGAAATCTAGAGGTACGTAACCGGATCTTCACAACTTTATTTATGTTGCCATCAATTATGTTTAGTTTTGTTCATAACTTAATTGTTTTCATCTACTTCTTTTAAAGATGCAACGAAAGCGGGCGATGCTCAAACCAATCCAACGTTGCAAGGCAGTTGCAGAGGAATTGGCAGGATTTCTCCTCACGCAAGTCATAGATGAAGGGGGAGAATTTTTCCATCCTATGAACCAATAGCCAGCTCACTTCTCTATGCAAGTATACAACTATTGAAAACGAACTTCAGATTATGTAATGCTCGGTCGAGTACTTCGTGTTACATGTATATATATATGTACTTTTATTTGGTGCATCAACATTTAACCGCAAACACGGAATCGGAAACACTTAACCGCAAACACGGAATCGGTGTTTCCGGATACGTATTTCCGATTACGTGTTTCCGATTCCGTGTTCGTAAAAAACGAAACACGGACACACGGAATCGGAAAGACTAAACGGAAACACGTAAACGGAAACACGTAAACGGAAATCCTGAAAATACGGAACACGCCCTAAAACCTAAACCCTAAATACGGAATCGGAAACCCTGAAAAGAAAAGGAAAAAAAAAGAAAAAAAACTTTAGGACCGGTTGGTGTGACCAACCGGTTCTAAAGGTCCTCCGCCTGCGCGCGCTCTTCGGCGCCCACGTGGAGGCCTTTAGCACCGGTTGGTGACAGACCGGTTCTAAAGGGGGGGGCCTTTAGTCCCGGATTTGTATCCGGGTCCAAAGGCCCTTACAAACCGGTGCTAATGCCCTGTTCTCCACCAATGACTATTATAAACTTAATGAGTTATGACATACCTATTTATTGGCCTCTAGGGCATAACTCTTCTAGTCTCCTATTTTACTAGACTACAAATAAAATAGCTGCATTTTACTAAATCATATCGCACATATCATATAAGTGTTTCTGATTCATGCTTGCTCGGTGAGACTGTGCCACCGGCGGGAGAGGATCCATGTGTCGGTAGAGGTGGCCCAGCTCCATTGGCAGCTCGGCGAGATTGTGCCGTGGCTGGATGTGAAGATCCCAGACCATTGGCACCTCAACCGGCGGCGCGTCCCCATGACTGTTGTGCTGGTGTCGGGCCGCATGCGCTGTCGCAAGATATAGACCTCCCATCCTTTCTCCAGCAGAATCTGCGGGAGGACCTGGCGTACTCGTACTCCAGCCGTCTCTGGGAAATCTGGTTCATCGCCGAGCATGAAGAGCGCTACAGCAGGACTTCACCAAGCCCTAGCCCGAGGAGGAGCAGGGCGGCAAGGTGGACCGCTACGCCATTGTGAAGGAGAAGGAGATGGAGCTAGAGAGCCCACCAGCATCGCCCGTACGCGCCGAGGATCTCAAGGCCGACATCGAAGTGTCAGAGCTCCACTAGCTCGGGATGTGATATGAGCTCGCTCCCTCCCACCACAAGTACGCCGTGATGGCGGCAGCTGGTAATGCCGCATCTTGCGGCTAGGCTTCATGGTCTCCTTGGGCGCATCATGAGGCGCATTAGGAACGGGATCCAGCCTCACCGTGGTCACAAACTCCAGGCATGGTTACAATCGGTGAGTTGCGGTGTTGCCAACGGTGGCGACAATTTTTTTTTTGATGAGGAGCATATATTAATATCAAGAAGATATCAATTACACCAAGCCTCTTCAACAACACAATTCCCTAACGGCCCTACGGATGCACACAACTGAAAAGGGAAGAAGAAGACTTGCAAAAAAAACAAAATGTCCTGCTATAGCAATCAATTCCTTGTAGCGCCGACCTAACACCACCAAGACAACACCTAGTCCAGCTTCTCGAAAATCGAAGCCTCCAAGAAGGAAACAATGCACAAGCGCCATCGTCGCCCGATCATAGATTATACGTTTTCACCATGGAGGTTGTCCTCACTCACGAAACAATGTCTTCAACTAGGTTATTGCCAGACACAACCAATTAAGGGCAGATCATGAATTTTCACCGTGCAAGGTAAGACTGTGAACTTCACCTGTGTTGTCACCCCCACATTCAAATTCACTGCTACAAGTCACCAACCACCAAGCCATGGGACTTTATAGCTATGCGGAATATACAATGCTGCGGCCAGTGACCGTGGTCACGAGCTCTAGACATGGCTAGGATCGGTGAGTTGCAGTGTTGCCAGCGGTGGCGACCATATAGCTATAAGGAATAGGCGGTGCTGTGGCCGGTGACCGTGGTGCTGTGAGGATGAGGGACATTTTTCAGCATCTAAAAATAGTACATGCAATTCCTATTTTTGGTACTAGCTGGTAACATTAATATCATTTGCTAATATGTTTTTATCTTCATATTTAGAACGCCGTGGAGTGGTAAGAAAATATTTCCCTCTTGATGAATATACATGCCCTAGCTAAGAAGCAAGTAAATTAAACTAATTAAGTACATACTATTCACCTGTGCAGCGGCAGTACTCCAAATAGGCCAAAGTTCAATAAAAAGAAAAAAACTTGGGTCTTAATTTTCTGAACTATCAAAATCCATTATTGCTTGCAAGGAAAATACATATAAAATTTGAAACAAATTATCACACGATTTGCGTTGAAGCAAAATCACTCATACTAATTTTAAGGTGGGCTCTCAGCCTAATAGTGTGCTGAAATTTGAGCTACATAACTCTGCATGTAGCTCTCTTCTTATTATATTATATGTATGCGAGGTTGTTTCCTCAAGTATTGCACCTAGTTCAACTCTATGTATCCATCTTTTAATTATTTGTAGTTATATTCAGATCTCGGAGGAAACCAAAAGCATAGTCGCTTCGCACCAGCGATCATGCTTCCTTCCGCTAAAGCGACCCTGAGTTATTGGGGCGAACAGGGCAGAGGGATCTAGCCAATGTCCCGCTGGGCATGGCTGCGGCACTACATGTAGTAAGGATGCTCTCTAGGAGCGACCCACATACCACCCCATAGATAAACCTAACAAATAGCTTTTGCCCAGATGATAATTATGTTCTCCGAATCCCTATAGACTGTTCCTATCTCATAAGTATTTAGCCAACCCTTCAAGAGACTTGATAAGCTGTTTGTCGGGGGTCATTATCTGTGTCCATGCTGACGTGGCAGCAGAAAAATCAATGGGATATCACGTAAGGCAGAAAAATCAATGCGGGTATAGAAGCAGAAAAATCTATAGAGACATGCTGAGTCGGGCAACCTGGTCGTCCAAGAACAAAGGGGCAGCACCATCATGGGACTCGCTGCTCGTGGTACCTCACCTCGTGGCGCTCGGAGCACATACTATGCATCTTTGCAGCGGCACATGCCTCGGGGATGTACCTACATTTTTGCGCTGAAATCCACTGGTTAGTGAATGTGCACAATTTAGTTGTGCTTGCATGTGCCTGTGTCATGGCTCTGGTTCCTATTGTACTGCCCAGTAGCTGCTCTAATTCGGTCATACTTCATTGCTGCCTGGAAATTATTTTGCTGCTAGTTTGATGTAGTGTGCCTAAAAATTGGGTCAAAGAATTTGTTTTTTTAGATGATCTACTTACACAAAAGTCTAGTAAGTACAAAGGTTCTGGGCCACAATGGATTTTTTTTTTTTTTTTTTTTAGAAATGGAGGACTGCCCCCAGCCTCTGCATCAAAATGATGCACACAGCCGGTTTTTTATTAAATGATAGAGCAAAAAACACCATGTCTTACAAGCAGATACCACAAACAACTAGCCCTGAAACCACCAAACCAACTCACTACCAAAACTGATGAAGGGGATGGACAATCCCAGAGCCGCTACTCTGAGAACCCACCAACGCGCATCATCCAAAAACCGAAGGCTTCACCATGCCACCCGATAGCGGACAAGGGGCCAAATCGGTCCAGCACACCGCAGCGCATACCGATATACACGCTCGGAAAGTAGCTGCCGCCGTCTTCCGCTCACCCATCTCCAAGACAGCGATCGAGGTATCGACCATATCAGACCAGCCGTCGATACCACCATGGCACCAGACAACACCACCTCCCTGCGCGCGTCCACCATTCCGCATACAACACCGAGACCCCACAGCACCAAGCTGTCGAGAACCGCCGTCGTGAATGCGGTAGAAGAAACACGATCTTTTTCATCATCATTTTAGAGTTGCTGAAATTTGAGGTGGGTTTTAGGTCCACTAGGCAATTTCTATTTAATCTCTAAGACTCATGCTGCCATACCAAATGGTGTGAGTTTAGTCCCATATTACTATTTGGGAGAGTTTTGCACCAGTTTATAAGGTGAGCTCTCTCCCCACTAGTGTGAGTTGGTATGAAGAGAGAGGAGTTGCGGAGTGTTCCACGCGGGCGCTCCTCCTCCTCCGCCGCCCGTCTCGCCACGCCTCGCCTCGCCTCGCATCGTCACGATACGTCACGACGCGCCGCGGGTTGCGGGAATGAGCCCAGCCGAAGCCATTATTTTGGTAGTCGGAAACGGAGAGTTAACAGACACGTCAATAATATGAGACGTCATATTGATTGTTTTCGGTAATTGCATGTGTTACATTTATTTTGGTAACAGCCGCGCCTAGTAAAACGCCGCATTGATCACGTGGTAACCGCGCGCAGTAGAACGCCGCATTGATTACGTGCTAACGGTCGTAGTAAACACCAATTTAATTTGTGAGCTGACCGTTTTTCTACCCGGCGATGCCTATATATTGAGGGCTCAGGCGGACACAGAGATACACACCTCATACGCTTTACGCCCATTGTCATTCCTCTCTCTGTTGCTGTCGGCGGTGATCCCATCCCGTCTACCGCGTACACGGCCGACATGAGAGCAGGCCTCCGAAACCCCGTCTCTCCAGATCTTGTACGGGGGAGGGGCGATTAGGTTTTTGGTGAGCGTCTCCTACGCGGCTGCTCGCTGCCGTACATCTACTTTGACTACTATTGCATCGCCATCATCGTCAACATGTCCATCGAAGCTGAACGCGCTGCTGCTGCCGCCGAGGCCGCCAGTGCTGCCACCGAGGCCATCACTGCTGCTGCAGCCGTCACCGCTGCTGCAACCGCCGCCTCTGCTACGTCTACTGCCAATTGGCCGACCGCATGGGTATAAGACATTTATCCATATTCTTATTATTTTCATGTGTGCAACACCAATAGTTTGCGTAGATGTATCTACTATCAATCTAATATGCAGGAACATGGTGAATTATCAGTATGTTTACGTCATGTTCATGATTTATACTTAGATTAATTTAATCTGTAAATTGCATTAATTCTTAACAAGAGTCCGGTGTACATCTTGCATCCTCGCTTGTTGTACTTTATAAAATATTTTATTATGAGAATAAAATAACTTTAGTGTCAATTAATTTTCTAGATGAACTATACACTACGTGTTGTATCAAGTTTCTTTTTTTCTCCACATCAATGCAGTGATGTTTAGACAGTTGCACGCCAATAAAAAGTAGGAGCCTCAAGAGGCCTAGTTCTTTTGCCAGCTTAAAAAAAATAAGTCGTCCCCTCCGCAGCTTCTCCATAAGCCGCTTGGCTTATTACTCGAAGCTTCTAGTTTGGTTATGATATAACTATTTTAGAAGTCTCGAGTAATAAGCTAGCGGGCTTATAAAAGAAGCTGAGGAGGGGAAAACTTATTTCATAAACTGGCAAAAGAACTAGGCCTAAGTTAGCTAGACCTACAATTCATAACACAACCAACAACATTGGGATTAGAGAGGGACTAAACTATCTGAATTATGAAAAACTGCTGCCATCGCATGGCATGGAAGCGAAGGCATTTCCATCCCACGTGAAAAGGGTTTCATAACACGATAAAAACGTTTTCTTGTGATGCGAGAAGTGCCTCCATTGAATTACATTAATGCACTCACCGATCCAAAAATCCACAAATAATCATGTCCATGTTTTTACCACAACGGGCAGTCAGCCGACGATTACGTGTACATTCAGACATGTGTTCACCATTGCGTTTCATTCCTTGAAGCCCCATGAATTACTCTTAGGGCATCTCCAGCCATGTCGCCCCCCAGGGCCCAAAACGCCGCTGTTTTGGTGGCGCCGTGGCGCCAAACGGCGCTAATCTGGAACCTGGGGGAGCACGGTTTCCAGTCGTCCCCCAGCCCAAGTATCGGCCCAATTTAATTAAAAAACGGCGAATTCGTTGAAATAGGCGCAAATTCATAGATTCGACAATACTTTTACAAAAAGACGGCGTAATTTAACTAATCACATAAAAAAACGTAAAAAACTGCGGCAGGCTGAGACTCGCCGCGATCGCCCGGCCTGGTCGTCGCCCTCCTCCTAGACATCGTCCTTTTCCTCGTCGTCCTCCTTGCAGTCGTCGTAGACCGGCATGTTGGAGGGGCCAGTCTCGTGGTCGTTCTCGGCGAAGGGCGATGGGTCGCTTGGCGATGGATTCGCCATCGTAGCGAGCCAGCGCCGCTCCGCTCTGCCTTGCATCCGCATCCGATGCAACTGCGCCTGCTCGGAGGGATGGCAGTTGCGCCTCTCGCTCTGCAGGACAACCTTGCGCCACTCGCTCTCGTACCGCGCGGCGAGGGCCTGTTGCTCATCCGACACCGCGTTCGCGTTGAGCTGCTGGTAGACCTGGCGCTCCGCCTCCTCCCTCTGATGGGTCTCCAAGGATGCCCGAACAGTGGCAGCCTCGGCCACCGCCGCCGTATCCTCGAGGCCAGCGCGGACGTGGCGGAACGCCTCCTCGTTGCGCCATGCGGCGAACGAGTTGCAGGTCGGGACTTGCTCGGGCCAGATTGGAGGCGGCAGTGGCTCCTTCTGCGCTGCCTCCTCCTGCGGCGGCTGCTGCTCGGGCGCCGCCTCCTCCTGCGCCGGCTGCTGGTCGTCCTCGTAGCGGAACTCGTCGTCGCTGTGGCCACGCGTCACGGCCGTGGGTCGGCTGTACAACGGTGAGTTGCGGCAGACCCGGAGCCGATGCGTCATCGTCTCGGGATGTCTGGTTGGAGTGCGGCGAGGGGGATGAGAGTGAGTGCGGTGAGGGCGAGGGGAGCGGCGAGGGGATGAACGTGGTCGAGAATGGGGGAGAGTGGGCCGGCGGAAGCGCCTTTTGTAGCTCTGGCGGGGCCACTTACTGCGCCGCGTGCCCGTCCGGCCGCTCGCCACGCCATTACGCCGGGAGACTTTGACTGAGGGGCATGCACTGGCCGCCCGCCACGCCATTACTCTGGCAGCCTTTGACCGACGCGGGAGCCGAGAAGAAGCTCACAGGCGGTTGTTTCTGTTCCTGCGGTTTTCTCACGCGTCGCTGACACTGGCCCGCGTGGGCTGTCTCGCCTTTTCGCCCCCCCCCCCAAGCCGAACCCAGCGGGATGAGTTTCGCCTGGGTGCAGCGGCGCGAAATTGCGCCGAACGACGCTATTTGGGCTTCTGGGGGCCGGCTGGTGCCAAAACGACACTTTTTGGTTCCGTCGGCGCTACAAAGGCCGCTTGGGGGGGCTCTGGGGGCGGCTGGAGATGCCCTTACATTCACGGGTGAGGTGACCAAGAATATGCCACTCCCTCCTATCCCTAATTAGTGTCGGGAGCGACTTACCAATTTGTACGTAGCCAGGCTACTCCCTCCGACACTTTTTTCGGATCGAAGGGAGTACCACATTAGCGTGCAAGTATCACCAAAGGAAGGACATCGGACGGGCTGTGGGCCGCAAGACGAAGCCCAACGTGTTGGCGACCTAGCCCACGCAAGACGAAGCCGTGAAGGAGACATAACCCGCATCCACTATTTATCGCTCTTTGCAAGTCCAAGATAGGACTTGCCCGCGCACGAATTCTAAACGGGCTGGCCCATTAGTGCAACTTTTTTAGAGAAAAGATTTACGACTCGATTCAGAGGAGCACAACCATTAGGCTATGAAGGAATTTGTACATAGCTTTCAATTTTAAACTTTTTATTGTTTTTTTTTTGTATTTCATTTGTTTTCTATTTTCTTTTTCTGCTTTCATTTTTTGGTTCACCGAAATTTTTTGTTCCGAATTTTTTTTTGTGTAAACTGAAAAATGTTCAATTTTTTTAAAAAAATCAAAATTTGTTTGGATAAAAAACTTTTTAAATTTAAAATTTGTTCAATTGAAAAAACGTTCAGATTAAAACCGTTCAAATTTGAGAATTGTTCATATGTAACATTTGTTCATGTTTGGAATCGTTTATTTTTTAAATCGTTGAAACTTAAAATTTGATCAGAATAAAAAATTGTTGATATTTAAAAAAAACCTAACGCAAAGTGCATGATCGAGCGATCCATCCTTGTCCTAATGGGCGGGCCCGTCTATCCTAGCCACGCGCGCGTGTGGGCGGGCAGTTGTAGCAGTCCCTAGAAGCGAGGCATAGGGGAACCTCATAACCAGCAAAGAGTTACGTGTGTAGGCATCTGGAATGATTGTAACAGGAAATACCTGATCTCTTCTATATATATTCTTCTTCCCCTTGAAACAGTCATGTATCCTGTATCCGGGATTGAGATCCAGCTACATGTGCGTGAGGCGCAGGCAGTGATAGAGATCGTAGGTTTAATGCCAGATCTATTCTTTCTCTCGTACTCCTCGATTTCTTCTTTCATGAGCTTGATGTCATTCTGGGTATTTTGGAGGTGTTCACGAGTTCGGAGTAGATGTTGCTGCTGCCTTTGGAGCGCTAGTCTCCTGGCTTCTAGCACTTCAGGGGATTCGTGTAGTCCCACTAGTGTTTGTAACAGATCCTGTTCTTCTTGTTCTGTCATTGGCGGAACAAGGATTTCTTTGGTTTTCTTCTCCGCAGCTTTAACTCCGCTTGCTTCTCCTTCTTCCGGGCTTTCATTTGCTGGATCGGCCAGCTTCTTCTTCCGGGTCTTGTACTGGAGTTTCTTAGCAGCTTTGTTCTTCTTCTTGGAAGAGGGAGGTTTTTTGCCAGGTTCTTCCTCTGTCATCTCTTTGACATCAGGGTATCTCGGAGAGGTTTCTCCTTCTTCTCTCTCTTCCGGCGGAGGGGTTTTGGGGGTATCCTGACTATCGGCTTCCGTGACTTCAGCCGGTTTTGCCATTAGCACTTCGTGGAATCTTCGTCTTCGTCCTCGGAATCAAACACATCTGATCCGGTTTCTGATTCCAATCTCTCCTCAATGGCGGCTAATACAGAATCAGCTTCCGAGCTCATCGTCGGGTTGACGGATGTCAAATCTTCCACCTCTGTTGTGGGATTGGCATTATCTACCTCTTTCACGGGATTGCTGTCATCCGTGTTTTCGGTGACTTCAGATTGCACCATGCCGATGAAGTGTGATTCACCTGTAAATCGGCGATCCGAGCAAAATCCGGCATCATAGTCTTCTTCGACTGGGTATAGGGCGGGTGGGATAAAGCTACTTCCACCGGGAAACCCCATGGCCTCTGCAGTTAATCCGATGAATATGTTTGCAGATCCAATCGGCAACACGCAGGCACTTACCAGGTGATTCCACGCTGGTATGTACGATCCGTTGTCGAGGAAGCGTCCGACGTCGTTGTTGAATTCCAAGCTTCCGACAGTGATTGTACTGCCGATTCCGCCGAGTATCCCAGATCGAAACTTAACGCCTGACGTCGCATGCCCCACGATGGGCGCCAACTGTCGAGACATCGTAGTAGTTTTCATAGACGGGGGTGCCATGAGAGTACGGGTAGAGACGTGGGGGGACGTGGTTGTGCGAGGAACAAAGACACAGGTTTTACCCAGGTTCGGTACGTCGCAGTAATGCGGCGTTCCTACTCCTGCAATCTCACTTATCAGGACTAAAGTATGTGTATACACGTACAACGTGAGGTTCTATTTAGCTATTCGCTGAGGATCAACTTCCCGGCGAGTTAGCCTATAGCTTCTTGTCTATCAATCATATCTCCCGTCCGGCTTTATATAATAGCCGGATTAGGGCATACAGAATAGGAAACCTAGAAGGCTACGGTAACTATCTAACTTGGACAGTAAGGAATCCGCCTTCTACTCCAAGCCAGATCACGTGGGCCGTGATCCGGGTTCTTCTTGAATCCGGCTTCTGTGCGTCAGATTACTGGGCCGCCCAATGGACCGCAGCCTACTACCACTTGGGCCACCCTGGTAATCCGGCACTTTGACTACCATCTGATATACCGCTAATCGGTATATATCCGACAAGCCGGATTAGGCCTTACAGAATAGGGAACCTAGAAGACTACGGTATGTGCTAACTGGGAAGGCAAGGAATCCGCCTTCTACTCCAAGCCGTACCACGTGGGCCGTGGTCTGGATTCTTCTAGAATCCGGCTTCCGTGTGTCAGGTTACTGGGCCGCCCAATGCACCATAATCCATTACCATTTAGGCTACCCTGGTAATCCGACACTTTAGAGCACTATCTGATATACCCCTGATTGGTATATATCCGATAGTAACACCAACCGGGGCAAAAGGTTATCTCTTTTTTAGATGTTTTGTTGTTCTCTGCAGTAGATTAGAAGTTATATTTTCTTTTTTGTTTTCCTGTTCTATGCACTAAACAATTATAGTAAGAAAGATGAAAAATTATCGAACAAAAACACAGATGAAAACGAACAATAACATAAACATATAGTCTGCCACGAATACAAATATTGTTCGACACGGTGATATAATTAAACATAGTTCGATATAAACATAGTATGACATATAAATAGAGCGACACAAGCATACTACGCCTCGGCGTCGAAGGCATCCTTGCCCAACATAGACTCGCCGGAGTCAGACTTCTCAGCCTCAGAGGCAGAGCTGCTGTCAGACGAGCTATCCTGACAGCAAAGGGGTGGGCTAAGGTGTCGTGAAAGATCTTCACATCCAGCACGTCCACCTCCTCGTCGTTGATGTACCTAAATGTGAGAATGTTTCCCGCATTTATGTTGTGCATGCGCGTGAACTGCCCCCACCCATGGCAAAGGTAGAGGTCATCGTCACGTCGCTGCAGGACCAAGTGCACGGGCCCGTTGTCGCAGCCCTCCAACCGGAGGCTGAAACTAAAGGGCCTCTTGCCCTCGAGGAGGATCGCCGATATCTTCTGTGGAAGACGAAGCCTGTTCCGCACTGGGTGGAACAGGTTGACGTAGAACTCCGGGAGCCGGAGACCGTCATCCTCCTCCTTGTCCTGCTCCGCTGCAACAGCGCCGCGCCGTTTACCGCGTGTTGACCCCTTTGCACCGCGTCTTTCCCCTCGTGCAGCGCTTGCTGCCCCCGTGCTTCGTGTCTTGCCCCCCGTGCAGTGCTTGCTACCCTCGTGCTCCGCGTCCACGCCCACGAGTAGGAGGCATCACTTCCTCCTCCTTGATGGCTAGGGCGCCACCACCACGTGCATTCGATGTACGCGATCCACGTGGACGTCCACCACATCGTACGGGAGTGATTTCTTCGACGGGGAAGGCGCCGCGCCCACCGGATGCACGCGAACTGCGTCGGGGAGGTCTCGCCAAGGCTACAAAAATGTATAACATCATAAGTTCATCAGTTTCATCAGTTCGCAACAATTGTATATAATCTAATAAAAATATAGCTAATAGCATCAATATCATCAAAATTACCGCAAATTTCATCAATTTACTCCAAACCTCGAACTAATTTTTTGGGAAGTTGGACATTCACATTTTGTGCTTGTTACGAGATAGTACATGTGATGGCGATGCGGGGGAAGTAAGGGTTTCAGGACATCTTTAAAATTAAACAAAATCATATATGTAATATAGTGAGATCCAAAAAAAATTGGACCCTTATGTGCACATCCATAACAACGACATTCTTCATCACCCCGGACGGGATTTCTGAGGAATATCTCCATTACGAATGTGCACCAAAGGGTTCAACTTTGTTCGGATCTCACCAACCATATAATATTACATATGTGACGTTATTTAGTTTCAAAGAAGTCCAGAAACCCTCGCATTCCTTTCTCCGGATCACCACCGCCTGTAGTACCTACTCTTAACAGGAACAAGATGGTCATCGTTCTGAGTGTCTCATACACAAATTCCTTTGTCCCCGACGACGAGAACCAGAACGACGCCGTTAGGCTGCCCGATTCTCGCCGCTGGGGATCCTCGCCGCCGCTCCTCTAATTTTTTGTGAAGTTGGACCTTCACAATTTGTGTTTGTTACGAGGTAGTACACGTGATGGCGTTACGGGGGAAGAAAGGGTTTCTGGACATCTTTGAAACTAAACAAAATCATACATGTACTATAGTGAGATCCGAACAAGATTAGACCCTTTTGTGCACATCCATAACGGCGCCATTCTTCATAACCCCGGACGGAATTTCTGAGGAATATCACCATTAGGAATGTGCACAAAAGGGTTTAACTTCTTTATGATCTCACCAACCATATAATATTAAATATGTGACGTTATTTAGATTCAAGAAAGTCCAGAAACCCTCGCATTCCTTTTCCCGGATCACCACCGCCTGTAGTAACTCCTCTTAACAGGAACAAGATGGTCATCGGTCTGTGTGCTAATGTACTAATAAAATAGCTAATGGTACTAAAATATGCCTCTAGGTAATACATCACGATCAAATAATATCACTTATACATAGCTCAGGTTAATTTTATTTAACATTAATACATTACGATGTAATAATATCACTTATACATATTCATGAAACATCTCGCAAACTGATTAACCCCGACCGGGTTCTAAGCCGCAGGGTGCTGAGTCGCGGATGCTACGCATCCATAGGTAAGGAACCCTCACAGGGTCATAACTCATGTGATAAGGAACCCTCCGAATAATCGACCAACCGCTGCTATACTCCTTATCGAGTAAGTACATGTAGCAACGGACGTGCTCGTTCTCCTCCGTGATACGCTGATGTACCACCTCCTCAGGGGGCGGCTCTCTCTGCACCGACCGTGGCCCACGCGATGACCACCAAAAAATATCCGGGTCGACCATGTCACTCGGATTTCGCACCAAGCCGCATGTCCCGGTAGAAATGACCTCCCAGTGCCAGCCCGGCGGGGCCCAGCCTCGGACATCGCCCATCGGGTCCAACAGAGACATCGTCGCCAAGAAAAATAAACTGAAAACACATGCATGATATATGGACTAAGTAAATATTCCTAATAAAGTAAAATTTCTCTAAGTAAAAATTCTACTAATTATAAACATTCACTAAGTAAATTTCTAGACTAAAATTCCTATATTATAAAATTCATCTAATGGTACTAAGAAAAATCTAATTCACTTCTAAACAAAACATTCACTAAGAAAAAAAATAGGTAAGTCCAAAATCTAATTGTTTTCTAAGTCTCCAATACCTAAATGTTTTCCTCTAAACCTCTAACTAATTTTATCTAAGTTTCCAAGACCTAAATTTTTTGTAAGTTTCCAATACCTTACTTTTTTCTAAGTCTCCAATACCTTAATTTTTTCTAAGTCTCCAATATCTAATACCTAATTCTAATCTAACACTAATCTAACACTAATACTAATCTAAAACTAACATAACAGTAGTACAGTTGAGGAGGATGAGGGCGCGGCGAGGAGGCGGTCTCACTTGAGGAGGAGGGCACGGTGGCGAGGAGGAGGGCTTGGGCGCGGGCGAGGAGGAAAGGACGGGCGGCGCAGGAGGAGAGGACTAGCGGCGGGGGAGGAGGCGTAGAGGAGCGGCGGCGAGAGGATCCCCGGCGGCGAGAATCGCGCAGCCTAATGGCGTCGTTCTAGTTTTCGTCGCCTGGGACTTCGTCGTTCTGCGCATTAGCCCCGGGCGGTTGCTCCACCCGGGGTTATATAGGCGGGCGTCTTTTGCGCCGGTTGGTAACACGAACCGAGGCAAAGGAGAGTCTTTTGCCTCGGTTCGTGTTACCAACCGGGGGAAAAGGGGGGACGTGGGCCCTCGCTTGCCCGCCCACCTCCCCCTTTTGCCCCGGTTGGTAACAAGAACCGGGGCAAAAGGACCAAATTTTTAGTTTCTTTTTGCTGCCGCCAATTTTTTCCTTTGCCACATTTCAAATACTATTTATAATACTTTTTCAAATACATTTCAAATTGTTTAGAATTTGGAGACCCTTTCAATATGAAAAGTGTTTAAAATTGCGTAAACATTTCAAATACATTTTCTGTTTTATAAAATAATTACTCTAACTATTTAAACTAGTAAAAATTTTGAATTTTCAAATAAAAAAAAACTAGTTTATGAATGGTTTAATCTGCCATGTTAAAAAATAGTCTAGCAATATTACATGAACCATGAAGGTTTAATACGTTATCACCAACTAGTGCTGGCATTGTTTACTTTTCTGTCGTAGTCATGGAGCATCTTCATTATTTAACGCGATGGTTGGGTCAGTTTTCACTCTGAAAGGGCGGAATTTCTTCAAAGTTTATAATCTTCTGACATGTCTGTCCTGTCCTCCACTCCCACAATGTTTCTTTTCCCTGAAAGAACTATGTGCCGCTTCGGCTCACCGATGATGTACTAGAAGTCTTTTTTTTTCCTCGGTTAGATAGACATGTCCTTCACATAGAAAACTTGGGCCACATCTTTGGCTAGGACGAATGGTTCATTTATGTACCCAAGATTGCTGAGATCCACTTTTGTCATTCCGTACTACTGGTCTACCTTTACTCCTGTCATCCTTACCCATTGGCACCCAAATAGAGGGACCTTAAAATTAGATCAATAGTCAAGTTCTCATATCTCCTCTATGTAACCATAATATGTGTCCTTTGTCCCATTGTATCCGGTTGCATTGAAACAGACGCCACTATTCTGGGTGATGCTCTTTTTATCTTGTTAAATGTATTCCCATTTATCTCGTACCCTTGGAAAGTCAATACAGTCGAAGATGGTGACCTAGCCAAAAAGTAGAGATGATCTCCAACAATTTTGTTATTCATGAGTTCTGTCTGCAACCAGGCGCTGAGACTATCCATGTGTTCATCAATAATCGAGGATTCAGACAGCCTCTGGTTTTTGGACCGTATAATATTCTTGTGTTCCTGGATATAAGGAGCCACCAAGTTGGACATTTGTAGAACTGTGTAGTGTGCTTTAGTGAAAGAATGTCCGTACATAAACATCTTTGCTTTCCTTCCTAGCGTGTCTTTTCCACTCATTCTTCCCTCATGCCGCGATTCTTGAACACCAATCGACTTAAGGTTTGGAAGAAAGTCAACACAAAACTCAATTACCTCCTCTGTTCCATAACCCTTGGAGATGCTTTCTTCTGGCCTAGTACGGTTGTGAACATATTTCTTTAAGACTCCGATGAACCTCTCAAAGGGGAACATATTGTGTAGAAACACAAGATCGAGAATGGTAATCTGTTTGACTAGGTGAACTAGGAGGTGTGGCATAATATTGAAGAAGGATGGTGGGTACACCAACTCAAAGCTGACAAGACATTGGACCACAATTGTCTGTAATCCTGATAGACTTTCTGGATTGCTTACCTTCTGATAAATTGCATTGAGGAATACGCATAACTTCACAATGGGTAGTCAAACATTTTCTGGTAGAATCCCCCTCAACGCAATCGGAAGCAATTGTGTCATCAGCACGTGGCAGTCATGATACTTCAGGTTTTTGAATTTTTTCTCGGCCACATTTATTATTCCTTTTATATTCGACGAGAAGCTAGACGGGACCTTGATACTATTTAGTGCTTAAAAAAAGATTTCCTTCTCTTCCTCTGTAAGAGCGTAGCTGACAGGGCCACCTTGAAACCGCTTAGGATTTTTGCCATCTCGTCCTTTCGTGTGTTGCTGGTCCTGCCGTGCTTCAGATGTATCTTTTCACTTCTCATAAAAGCCAAAGAAGCCTAGGAGATTCACGCAGAGATTCTTCGTCAGGTGCATCACGTCGATCGCAGAGCGGACATCTAGAATTTTCCAATAGGATAGTTCTCAAAATATATATTTCTTCTTCCACATGGGTGCTTGTCCGTCAGCGTCATTCGGAACAACTTGTCTTCCCGGATCCTTTCCAAAGATTACTTTCAAATCTTTCACCATATCAAATACATCATCTCCAGGACGGAGGATAGGCGTCTCTCGGGTATCTGCCTCACCATTGAAATGCTTACCAGCTTTTCTTAAGGGGTGCTTGCGCGAAAGAAAACAACAATACACGAGGTACACAACCTTCTTGCATTTATCCAGATATACACTTTCGGTGTCATCTAAACAGTCTGTGCATGCATTGTATACCTTGTTTGTATGTCCAGAAATATTACTAAGAGCAGGCCAATCGTTGATGATTACGAACAATAGCGCTCGTAGGTTAAATTCTTTTTATTTGTGTTCGTCCCACACAGGTACACCTTCTTCACGCCACAACTGTAAAAGTTCATCGACTAGTGTCTTTAGGTACACATCAATGTCGTTGCCCGGTTGTCTAGGGCCTTGGATCAGCACTGGCATCATAATGAACTTCCTCTTCATGCACAACCAAGGAGGAAGGTTATAAATACATAGAGTTACAGGCCATGTGCTATGGTTGCAACTCTGCTCACTAAATGGATTCATACCATATGGACTTAGACCAAACCATAAGTTCCTTGCGTCACCTGCAAAGCGCGGAAACTTTCTTTCGATTTTTCTCCACTGCGACCCATCAGCGGGGTGTCTCAACATCTCATCTTTCTTACTATCTTCCATGCGCCATCGCAAAAGTTTGGCATGCTCTTTGTTTCTGAACAAACGTTTCAACCGTGCTATTATAGGAGCATACCACATCACGTTTGCAGGAACCCTGTTCCTGAGCGCTCACCCTCAACATCGCCAGGGTCGTCTGGTCTGATCTTACACCTCATTCAAGTGCATATAGACTATTGTTCCAAATTCTCGTACTTCTAACCGCGGTAGAGGTTGCACTCATTACTGCAGGCACGTATCTTCTCCACGTCTAATCCTAGGGGGCATACAAGCTTCTTTGCTTGGTATGTACTGTCAGGCTATTCATTGTTTCTAGGAAGCTGCTTATTCACTATTTGCAACTACTTTGTAAATCCGCTGTCAGTCACACCGTTCTCGGCCTTCCATTGGAGCAATTCCAGTGTGCTTCCCAGCTTCTTCTGCCTGTTTTTGCAAGTTGAATACAACAATGTTTTGTGATCCTTTAACATCTGGTCGAACTTCATCCTCACATTTTCAATATCTCTTTCTTTCTTTGCATCCGTAATAACCTGGCCAAGATCATCGATGGGCCCATCTGGTGCCCGGACCTCTGCTTCCATTTTATTGTTATCTTCCATTCTAGTACCTGCACAGTATTCAGGGAACATGTCATGATAGTTGTCATCATCCTCTTCTTCTTCGTTGTCTTCCATCATAACCCCACTTTCTCCGTGCTTGGTCCAACAATTATAGCCGGGCATGAAACCGGATTGAAACGGGTGGAAGTGGATGACTCTGTGAGAAGAGTGTTCCTTCTAATTCCACAATACAGCAGATGGACAACATATAAAATTATTCCGCTTGTTTTCCTGGGCCACCTCGAGAAAATAACCCATGCCTTTCATGAACGCGGCAGAACGTCGGTCAGCGTACATCCATTGCCGGTTCATCTGCATTATATGATTATTAATTAAGAACTGTTACAGAACCCCGTGAATAGAGAAATGACCAATGTTACATCGACAGATCAAAGGTTAAAGTTGGTACCTCGACAGAGGAGGAAAGAAGGACGAGAAAGCTTATTTAATTAAGTGTGGCTCGGACAAATTAAATCTTGTTTGTTTTCTAGCTGAGATGTCGTTATTCTCCTGGGCATTTCATCGAACACCTCTTGTGCATAGGAGGGAAAAACAAGTGAGCACACACCACACAACTACAATATGTCCTCCAAAGTGATGGCATGAGGAGAGGAGGGCTGTCAGGCTTTATATAGTGGGGTGGTCATTTGCTCCGGTTGGTGGCTCCAACCGGGGCAAAAGACCCCCCCCCCCCAACCACGCGCCTGCACGGGCCCTACTCGTCGAGGGCCTTTAGCCCCGGTTGGAGCCACCAACCGGAGAAAATGACCACCACGCCACGCGCCCTGGCCCCACCGTTGCAGCCTTTTGCACCGGTTGGTGGCCGAGCCGGGGCGAAAGGGGTGCTCGCCAACGAGTAAAATCCCCGTTCTCCACTAGTGGTACTCCGATGTCATGGAGATGGACATGGAGGTAGACGGCCCTAGCATTGCCCGTACGCAACGAGAAGGCCGAGGATCTCAAGACCAACATTAAAGCGTCGGAGCTCCACGAGCTTGGGATGTGGCTCGAGCTCGCTCCCGCCCACCGCGAGTCCGCCGGATGGTGGCGGCTGGCAATGCCGCACGTGGCGTCGGGGCTCCGTGGTTGCCTTGGGCGCAGCGCGAGGCACATCAGGCATGGGAGCCGGCCCCGGCGTGGGCACAAGCTCCAGGTATGGCTACGATTGGTGAATTGCGGTGTTGCCAGCTGTGGCGACCATATAGCTATGAGGAATAGGCGGTGCTTCAGCCAGTGACCGTGCCGCTGTGAGGACGAGGGACATTTTTCACCATTTAAAAATAGTACTGTATAGGCAATTCTTATTTTTAGTACTAGCTGTGGTAAGATTTATATCATTTGCTTACATGTTTTTATCTTCATATCTAGCATTCCGTGGAGTGGTAAGAAAATATTTACCTCTCGATGAATATACATGCCCTAGCTAGCTAAGAATCAAGTAAATTAAACTAATTAAGTACATGATATGCATTTGTGCATCGGCATTACTCCAAATAGGCTATGATGGCTTTGCCATGCGTATGTGATGCCAAAGTTCAATAAAAAAAACTTGTGTCTTAATTTTCTGAACTAACAAAATCCATTATTGCTTGCAAGGAAAATATGTACGTATAAAATCTGAAAAAAACTGTCACACGATTTGATGGGAAGCAAAATCGCTCATACTAATTTTATGGTAGGCTCTCAGCCTAATAGTGTGCTGAAATTTGAGCTCCATAACTCTGCATGTAGCTCTCTTTTTAACATATATATGCGAGGTTGTTTCCTCAAGTATTGCACCTAGTTCAACTTTATGTATCCATCTTTTAAATATTTGTAGTGATATTCAGATCTTGGAGGAAACCAAAAGCATAGTCGCTTCGCAAATCTTGGGTTCTATGCGCCAGCGATCGAGCTTCCTGATGCTAAAGCGACCCTGAGATATTGGGGCGAGCAGGGTATACAGATATGGTCAATGTCCCGTTGGGCATCTTCTTTTAGAAATGGAGGTTCTGTCCCCAACCTCTGCATCAAAATGATGCACACAGCCGGTTATTTATTGATAATAAAAACATACTACCAACCCTTACAAGGAGTTATATCAATCAACCAAAAGCCACATGCCTCACGAATATCTGAGCATGGCTGCGGCACTACATGTACTAAGCATGCTCTCTAGGAGCGACCCACATACCACCCCATAGATAAACCTAACAAATAGCTTTTGCCCGACCATTATGTTCTTCGAATCCCTAAAGACCGTTCCTATCTGATAAGTATTTAGCCAACCCTTCAAGAGACTTGATAAGCTGTTTGTCGGAGGTCATTATCTGTGTTTATGCTGACATAGCAGCAGAAAAATAAATGGAACATCAAATAAGGGA
Organism: Alopecurus myosuroides; assembly: GCA_028641055.1. Lineage (NCBI taxonomy): Eukaryota > Viridiplantae > Streptophyta > Magnoliopsida > Poales > Poaceae > Alopecurus > Alopecurus myosuroides. The sequence continues at coordinate 406,809,839 of CM054060.1, read as the reverse complement.
GCACAAGGGCGGATAAATTGGAAACAAATCTCTTTGTAGGAGGGCACATGATGCGCTAGACATCATCGGTCAACTGGAAGGCAAAACATAAATCTCATTGTACTGTTAATGTTTTCGTATACGTCTCGGTTTAGTACTAAGAGTTATATGCAACTGTTGGATTTTTATATATGTTCAAATCGAATGTACGACCTGTGCGAGACGATTGCATCGAGAATATAATGGTGTATTCTGGTTACTGAGATGTACTTCCTTTAGTTATGTTTTTATATTCATTACATGTTTTGTACTAGTGCACTGCGGTAGGCGACCTCCGAGCGATTCCCCTTATTGACTACTTCTGTCTTTTAGGCATCTTCTCTTTCTGCCTTCGAGCATCCACTATATTAGTAACAAGCAGGTCAACAAGCAAAAAGGTTATTCTTATGGAGAACTATATACATAATGGCACATATCAATAAGGGGTCCGCAAACCTAAAATCGTCTGGGTTACCGAAACATCAACCATATATAAGGTGAGGTTTTGCCATAAGATGAACCCACATAATTTGTAGAAATGGCTAGTATGTATAAGGTCTATTTTGCTATAAGATAGGACCCAATGTGTGTTAAAAGTACGGAAATATTTGTTTATTTGCTATAAGAGAAAGAGAATAGTGCAAAATATTTGTTTATTTCTTATGCACAATCCACAATCTTATGAGTCATCTTGAAGAAATTTTCCTTACGGACAACCTCCACTATGTATGTGTTCATTCATAAGGGTATCCATTTCATTATGGATAACACTTATGTACTACATAGTGGATGCTCTTAGGGCAACAACTATTTACGTGGCAAGAAACCTATCAATAAGATGGCCACACTTACTACACCATAAGCGTATAAACAACACCAAAATGTATGTTACAAAAGCACACATTTAGATAGGTCGCGGGTGTCAGAAAAAAATAACTTAAATATAACATTTACTTTGTAGCAAATATTGTATATTTACTTCTTTGTGTACCATCACTAGTGGAAACAACCCCTCTCGTCCAGGGGGCCAGGGGGCAGCTGTCCCGGTTGCAACCAAATCCGGGACAAATGCCATGCATTGGTCCCGGTTCGTGCGCCCGGGGCAACAGAAACCGCCTGGGGGCATTGGTCCCGGTTTGTGGGGGAGATATCGGTCCCGGCTCGTGCCACTGACCGGGACCAATGCCTAGCCACATGCCACGTGGCACGCGCATGAGAATTTGCCCCGGTTCAGGCCACGAACCGGGACCAATGTCCCCCTTCCCCTATATATACTACCCCAGCCCCCCACCCTTCCATCTTTTTTTTTGCTTGGAGGTGTGAGAGAGGTGGGTGTTAGTGTATTTTATTTTACTATGCACACGAGGTGTTCGACGAAATTCCCGAGCCACACATAAGCTCACTAAAAATGGTATCTTCGACCGAGGTTAACAAACTTATCTTTTTCATCTGTAACTGATACATAAAAAAGTAGTATTTGTCGATGTACTGTGGTCATCTCTGTATTAATATGTTATTGTAATGTATTTTTGATAAACTTAATTAATTATACGATGCAGATGGATGCACGACAGCGATGGATGTACGGTGACCGACGCACTTCCGAGTATATGGCAGGTCTGAATGCATTTCTTGCTGTAGCTCAGGAAAACAAAGATAATGGCTTCACGTGTTGCCCATGTGTTGATTGTCGGAACGTCAGAGAGCACTCTTCCGAAAGAATCCTTCACGGCCATCTACTTCGGAGAGGTTTCATGCCCAGCTATAATTGCTGGACCAAGCATGGAGAAAGAGGGGTTGTGATGGAAGACGATGAAGAAGAAGAACAAGATCCTTTGTTCCCTGAATACGACGATACTGCAATGGAAGAGAATGCAGAAGAAGGAGGTGATCAAGAACAGGCATCAGAAGAGCCCGATGATGATCTTGGCCGAGTTATTGCTGATGCAAGGGAAGACTGTGAAAATAAATTGGAGAGGTTGAAGCTGGACAACATGTTACAGGATCACAAAAAATTGTTGTACCCAAATTGCGAAGATGGTAGCACAAAGATCGGTACCACACTGGAGTTGCTGAAATGGAAGGCACAGAACGGTGTGACTGACAAGGCATTTGAGAGTTTACTTCAACTAATGAAGCTAAAACTTCCAAAGGATAACGAATTGCCTGAGAGTACGTACGAAGCAAAGAAAGCTCTCTGACCTCTAGGATTAGATGTGCAGAAGATACATGCATGCATTAATGACTGCATCCTCTTCCGCGGTGAGAAGTACGAGAATTTGGATGAATGTCCGATATGCACTGCACTGCGGTATAAGATCAGAGCAGATGACCCTGGTGATGTTGACGGCGAGCCCCCCCCCCCCCGTAAGAGGGTTCCTGCTAAGGTGATGTGGTATGCTCCTATAATACCACGGCTGAAACGTCTGTTTAGAAACAAAGAGCATGCTAGGTTGTTGCGATGGCACAAAGAAGACCGTAAGAAAGACGGAAAGTTGAGGCACCCTGCCGATGGATCGCAGTGGAGAAAGATCGAGAGAGACTTCCCAGACTTTGCAGGAGAGGCGAGAAACTTATGGTTTGGTCTAAGTACAGATGGCTTTAATCCTTTTGGGGAGCAGAGCTCCAGTCATAGCACTTGGCATGTAACTCTATGTATGTACAACCTTCCTCCTTGGTTGTGCATGAAGCGCAAGTTCATTATGATGTCAGTTCTCATCCAAGGCCCGAGGCAACCTGGCAACGACATTGATGTGTATCTAAGGCCATTAGTGGAAGAACTCTTACAATTGTGGGGGCAAACCAGTTGTACGTGTGTGGGATGAGAACGAACAAAAGCCATTTGACCTACAGGCGTTGCTTTTCGTAACCATCAATGATTGGCCTACTCTTAGTAACATTTCCGGTCATACAAACAAGGGATACAATGCATGCACACACTGTTTAGATAAGACTGACAGTGTTTTTTTTTTGGATAAATGTAAAAAGGTTGTATACCTGGGCCATCGTAGATTTCTTCCGATCAAGCATCCCGTAAGAAAGAAAGGAGGGAAGCATTTCAGAGGTGAGGCAGATAACCGGAAGAAGTCTGAGCTCCGTAGTGGTAATGATATATTCGATATGGTCAAGGACCTAGAAGTAATCTTTGGTAAGGCTGCTGGCAGCCAACCAGTTCTGTACGGCCCTGATAAGCGCGCACCCATGTGGAAGAAGAAATCTATATTTTGGGAGCTACCCTATTGGAAAGTTTTAGAGGTCCGGTCTTCGATCGACGTGATGCACGTGACAAAGAATCTCTGTGTCAATCTGCTATGCTTCCTGGGCGTGTATGGGAAGTCCAAAGATACGCCAGAAGCACGGGAGGACCAGCAACGTATGAAAGACCCAAGCAACAAGCACACAGATACAGGGCACCATTACTTAAGCAGCTACGCTCTTACTAAAGCAGAGAAGGAAATATTCTTTGAAGTTCTTTACAGTATCAAGGTTCCGTCTGGCTTCTCGTCGAAATTAAAGGGGATAATAAACATGGCAGAGAAAAAATTCCAAAACCTGAAGTCTCATGACTGCCACGTGATTATGACGCAGTTGCTTCCGATTGCATTGAGGGGGCTTCTACCGGAAAATGTTCGAGTACCCATTGTGAAGCTATGTGCATTCATGAACGCAATATCTCAGAAGGTAATCGATCCAGAAATTCTGACAAGATTATAGAGGGATGTGGTCCAGTGTCTTGTTAGTTTTGAGTTGGTGTTCCCACCATTCTTCTTCAACATTATGACTCATCTCCTGGTTCACCTATGTGAAGAGATTCATATTCTCGGTCCGGTATTTCTACACAATATGTTCCCCTTTGAGAGGTTCATGGGAGTCTTGAAGAAATATGTTCATAACCGTGCTAGGCCAAAAGGAAGCATCTCGAAGGGCTATGGAACAGAGGAGGTCATTGGGTTCTGTGTTGACTTTATTCCTGACCTTAAGACGATTGGTGTTCCCGAATCGCGGCATGAGGGGAGACTGAGGGGAAAAGGAACGCTGGGAAAGAAAACAATGATACCCAGGGACGGGCATTCTTTCACCAAAGCACACTACACAGTTCTACAAAATTCTATGTTCATGGCTACGTATCTCGAGGAACACAAGAATATTGTACGCTCTGCAAACCCGGGGAAGGATGACTCATGGATTAAACGCAAACACATGGAGACTTTCGGAAGTTGGTTGAAAACACATCTTATAAATGACACCACTGTTGAAGATCAGCTGTACATGTTGGCAGGGTCACCATCTTCGACTATTGGGAGTTTTTAAGGGTACGAGATAAATGGGAATACATTTTACACGAGCTCCCAAGATAAGAAGAGCACCAACCAAAACAGTGGTGTCCGCTTTGATACAACAAACGAGAATGGAAAAAATGACACATACTATGGTTACATAGAGGAGATATGGGAACTTGACTATGGACCTTCTTTTAAGGTCGCTTTGTTCAAGTGCAAATGGGTCAACCTGAATGGAGAAGGGGTAAAGGTAGACCCGCTTTATGGAATGACAACAGTGGATCTCAACAATATGGGTTACAATGACGAACCATTCATCCTAGTCAATGATGTGGCTCAGGTCTTCTATGTGAAGGACATGTCTTCCAGACCAAAAAAAGAAAAAATAAGGAAACAAATTCATCAAACGATGAGCCGAAGCGTCACATAGTTCTCTCAGGGAAAAGAAACATCGTGGGAATCGAGGACACGATAGACATGTCAGAAGATTATAATAAGTTTGTTGAAATTCCACCCTTCACAGTGAAAGCTGACCGCACCATCCCGTTAAATAATGAAGATGCTCCATGGTTACGGCCGAAGCGATCATAAGCAAGGGACAAGGGTTCATGGACCATCTCTACACGAAGAAATTTCAGAAGACTAACAGGGATGTTGTTGGTGATGTGTAATAGTAAACGTGGAATACATGATCATAGTTCTGTTGAAAAAGTGTTCACAAATATTCTATAATAATAAACGAGATTTTGTTAGCCAAAATGATATTTATACCTATTCTGTGATTATGAACGGAGTAGGTGCAAGTTTGACCAATAATTTGTATTGACCGGTCAAAAGCTGGCAAGCATTGAGTGCTTGACAACTATGACCAGCCTGACTTCATTATTATCTCAACCAGCGGCCACCCACGCACTTTTCTGTTTCTCTCTCCTCCGTATCGTCCATTGAGATGTGCTTTGCACACAGGGCCGCTGTAACCAGCCCTGTGTGCACCAATATGGGCTTTTCCTTATGGGCGTCATATATTCTGCGCAGATATTGCAGGCACACTTCAAAGTGATAGTACCGATACCATCCTGGAGCAAGTTGAGCTTATTTTGCAAGCAAAGCTGCATGACAAACCTTACTTGAGCACTTTCTGGTTCAGAACGATGTTACCAACAGTGAACCTCGCAGAGGAAGTAGTAAGAATAATAGAAATGCATAGATTCTATGTGAAGGACATGTCCTCCATACTTCGAAGTGATAGTACGGATACCATATTGACAGATATCCTTAAAACAGAAATAGATCTTCGGTACTTCTTTAACAGTTATGATAAATTTTTGGAGGAGAAATGTCTAGCTGAACAACAAGCTAACTACCTTGGAGTTCAAATGACGCAAAGGGTTGCACCTGTGCGGTTACTTTGGCAAGCTGCTAATGCATACACTCCTGCAATGTAGGTCTTCCGTGTTGCCAGGTTCTGAAGGTTCTTGAGATCATAAATATCAAAGAAATTCCACCACACTATGTTTTGAAAAGATGGCAAAAGAATGCTCAGAGTAAACCTTTGAAGGAGAACTATGGTTTTTCTGTTGTAGACGAAGATCTCAAATTCACCGTGTCAATAAGGTACAACTCGCTTTGTCGAACATTATATAAAGTTGCAGCAAAGGCTGGAGAAAATGTTTAAGCTCATGCATTCATGGAGAGCCAATATGATCAGCTCTAGAGCAAGTTGAGCTTATTTTGCAAGCAAAATTGCATGACAAACCTTGCTTGAGCACTATCCTTGGGTTCATCGACGGAATATAAATCACCCGGATGCCTTGTATGCTCTGGACTCAATCGGAAGATCACAAGAGAAAACAAAAATTATAAGATATTTATATTCAAAGTATATGCAAATAGTAAAATAATTAATAGTTTCAATAGTTAGAATAATTATTTAGTTAAAAAAAATGGATTTGAATTAGTTATGCAAATTCTAGAACTTTTCATGTTGGAATTTTTGTCAAATTCGAAAGTATGTAGAAGTTATTAATGTGCAAACTTAAACAATTTTCAAATTTTGGCGCTAAAAAATATGGGCGCGCAGGGGCCAGCAAATTTCGAAAAACGTTTTGGTCCCGGCTCGTGCTACCAACCGGGACGAAAGGGGGTACCTCTAGTCCCGGTTGGTGGCACGGGCCGGGACTAGAGGCCCAGTTGTATAAATATCTCGGCCCTCTCCCCAGGCCGAGCCACCACCCAGGACAGCGGACTAGCCTTGGCAAAGCCCTGCCGGCGGCGGGAGTGGATAGGAAGAACCCGCCGGTGCTGGTTCCGCCGACGGGGTTGAACTAGACACGGGGGGACGAGTTTTTGGACGGGGTTGAATGCATAGATATATTAAAAAAGGCCGGAGGCCGGATAACATCGGGGGCGCGGCGCGGCCACAGACGGCCGACCGTGTTTCTTGGCGGCGACGGCCCTATTGGCCATCCTTCTACGTGCAACGGGGGCGGCGGCGCAACCATAAGAGGTCGACCGTTTCTTGGGGGGGTGGCCTAGGAACTATATATATAGGTGGCCGGGGGCGCGCCGGCGCCGGCCTAGTCCTCCTCGTCGGAGGAGATGCAGTGGTAGTCCGGTGCCTGCCACAGGTGGGCAGGGAGCTGATGGGGCCCCGCCGGGGGCGGCGGGGGGGGGGGGGGAGGTGTTCTGCCGGCGGCATCGGGGGCCCGCCCGGTGGTGGCGGCGGCAGCATCTCCTCTTCCGGCGGCTCCGGCGACCATTGGCCGCCGATCCAGGCCCAGCTCATGCCGTACTCGAGGCCTGGGGGCAGCGGCTGCGGGTCGGGCATGTCCTCCCGCGCCTCCATCTCGGCGGCCATGGCCTGCAGGAGATCCCCCGCCCCCGGCGCTGGTGGGGGCGGCATCGCGGCGGCGTCGGCGGCCATGTTGGCCAGGACCTGGTGCCACCGCTTGATCTCGTCCTCGACGAGGGTGCGGCGGTAGGCCTCGTAGGCGGCCTCCAGTCCGGCCTGGAGCTCGGGGTCCTCGTCGTCGGCCTGGGGCTCGGGGATGTCCTCCTCGAGCCACAGCTCCGGCTCCCTGCCGGGCGCTGGCGCGGGGTAGTCGTCGACGTTCTGCTCCGGGGCCGTGGGGATGAAGGAACGGCGGCGCAGGTCGTGCTCCTGCTGGAACCAGACGGCCCAGTAGGGGGAGCTCCGCGCGTACGCGCGGTCCCTGAGGAGGTGGGCCGGCAGGAGCGCGCGCCGGCTTCGATCTCCTTGCGGGCGGCTTCGTTCGTCTACGGCAGCGGCACCGGGATGCGCTGCGGGTTGAGGTGCCAGCCGTCCGGGAGGTGGACGTTCGGCTAGAAAACCGGCGTGGCGCGATCCCAGTGCCACTCGGCCTCCTCCTTACGGACATAGCCGCGGAACCGCTTGCCCGGCGCGAGGCGGCGGGCGCGCTGCCGGAGGTGGTGCGTGGACGCGCGGCTTCCCCTCGATCCGGATGCCTCCCGGACCGAAGCCGAATGCCTCCGGAGGCGATGGGGGGACGCCGGCGCCTCTCTGGCCGGTGCCGCTGGAGGACCCGGCCTCGTGCTCGTTCTTCGAGCGCTTGAACCAACAGCGTGGCGACATGGCGGCTAGGGTTGGGTGAGCTTGGACGCGGCCTGGGTGAGTGAGGGGTACGGGCGGCGGGGGCCCTTTAAAAAGGACGAGGGAGGGGCTAGCATGCCATCCGGCGGCCGGAACATGGCGGCGGTTGCAGGCGGCCATGAATGCGCGGGGGAGCCGAGTTGTGCCGTTCGTGGCCACGCGCGCGCGGGGAAGTAGAGGCGCGGGAAGACGAGGCGGCCAGTGGGCCCTTTGACCGCGCGTGCCTGTGGTCTTACTTTATAGGACCGGGCGAGCCAGCCACTAGGTCGCTGGCCAGTGGCCCTTTTTGACCCCCGCGTGGCCTGTGGCCCCTTTGACCGAATGTAGCCAGTGGGCTTAATAAAAGACGCGGGCCACTGGGCTTAATTAAATACGTGGGCCGGTGGACGTAGTTGGGGGGAAAACTAAGGAAATGGGCCTTACCAACCGTGGGCCGGTGGACCCAATACAGTTTTTTCTGGAGGAGGCATTCATCCCGGTTCCTAACACGAACCGGGACGAAGTCCCTGGCCAGGTTCGCCACGTGGGCCATACCTAACCATCCCGGGTCCTGGCACAACCGGGACCAGTGGGGGAGGGCCATTTGTGCCGGCTGGCCCATCCCGGTTGCACAACCTGGACAAATGGGCCTTACCAACCGGGACTAATGCCCCTGTTTCCACTAGTGCATAGTCATAAAGTTGATATATTATATTGCTTTGTGCAGCTGGATGAGGCGCCTTTCGTGCCTCCATTCATCCCACTTGGTCTTATATGCATCCTTCGATATTGGCTAGTCAAACTATTGCGAAGGCCAAAGTAAGAACTGCTAACGAGCCACCCGGCTTCGTATATAAACGTGATGGAGAATTGCCAGAACAATTCAACCAAAGGCATTATCCCGACGAATATAACGCAGAGATAAGCGAATATGGCAATGCAGAGAATGGAAGTGGGATTGAGGTGAAACATCTTCATTACGTACGTCTTCAGCGCGACGAGGATGAAATCAGAGAAGGGACAGACCATACCCGTGGCAAGGAACCAGGATCAAATTTGCATCTCCTCCCATCTTTCTTCCCTCGCAAATCGGAGGATGGACTCGCCGTGTTTGTTGTGCACCTCGGTGGCATATTTGCGAGGAGCACTTAGGTCTTCCTCTGTTCGGAGGGATCTGTTGAACAATGCCACCTTATGACGCCTCTTCGGATTCTTCTGCATCGGATGCGTGACTCTTCTTCAATGGCGACGGAGCCGAGCTCTATCCCCGCTTCGGGGTCATGGCGTCGTACAAAGATGAATATTCGTTTGCTGGAAAAGGTGGTCTAGGCGGCAGAGAAATAGAGGAGTTGGAATATCGGCGAAGGAGGAAGAGACTTAAACCCCTCGCCTGCTTAGAGCAAGTGCAATAGTAAAGTTGGCAGCTGGCTATAAGAAATTGCCATATCATCTATAGCCAACTATACAGCCAATATGTATAATAGTAAGCAATAAAATTGGTTTACTTTATTGATACATGGCCCACCTCCCACTCCCGCAAGGTGTCTAGGAGCACGTGCTACAGCCAACTCTTGCATTAGAGCAAGGACAATAGTATAGCCGGCCGTTGGCCATAACATAGTGCCATGTCATATAGCCAATAATATAGCCAACTTGTACAATAATAAGCTATAAGAATGTGCTACTTTATTACTACATGGCCCACCTGTCACTCTCACACGATGCCTAGGAGCACGTGCTGTAGCTGGCTCTTGCATGAGAGCCTGCTTCTGTTCTCTCTTCTATCCTCTCTCCTCAACTAAGCACAAAAATACTATTTAAATGCTTATAGCATGCTGACTGGACCTTATTGTACTTTCTCTTAGAGTCCACTCCTCTTCTTTCTTCGCTTCTCTCTCTTCCATGTCACCACAAAAATATTATTGTAATCCTTATAGACCGCTTACATAAGCTTATTTTACTTGCTGTTATTATACCCACGGGTAATTATTGTTCTTCAATTTCCCCACTACTTGTAGTAAACACGGAACGAACGCCCCGACGAGTTCGCCATTGACACGCTCCCTACTCACAAGGAAGGAGACGCACGCGTGCCACAACTAGTGTTCCCTGGGCGAAGCTGATCGGAAGACACAATAACAACAAAAAATTTCAATGTGTCATCAAGGTCGAATAAAGCGCGGCGGGACCATGACGATGAATATCCATAGCACCGGCAACCGAACTGGCGTGTGGGCCCCATGCATGCATGGTTCCATATGATCGGCCCACCACCGATTTTGGCGGGAATATGGATATGACGATGTCCTTCCATGGGCTTCTACCAGTGTGCGGAGATAGCATCTTGGTGAAGATGCTCCCACCAACTAGTTGTGCAAAACATGACCATTGTGGTATTTCCCTAGCCTATAAAGTGAGCACCTAGGTCACCGTAGAAAGGGGTGGAGTCTTGGATCTCCATCTGATCCATAGCAAGCTTAGCAGAGCCAGAGAGACATAAAGGGTTAGAAAGGTGATCAAACCTGCTAGATTTTCTCCTCTTCAACCTCTGACCCTCCCCCGCGAAGGACCCCATGAATACAAGCACAACAGGATGTAAAGTTCTAGCCTCCAAGCTACATGAACCTGGTTAACCAAGTTTCCATTCCTACATATACGAAGCATGATGTCCGAAGAACCTGATGTAAATCAGACATGCAAAATAAAGATGCACAACACAAATGCTGCCATCATGCGGAATATTAAAGGAAACAAAATCATAAAAGTGCCCACAATTAAGAGAGTTGACAACATGTAATACTTATAACTTTCCCATGCGAGATGCAATCCAATAAAGCACCGTTCCCTTAGAGGAAAACAAACAACTCCTAATTGGAGTGAACAAAGTGAAAAACTATTAAGAGACTGCTCTAATGTTAGTGTATTTTTTTTTTTTGAAACGGTTAACCCAGCCTCAGCATCTAGGAGATGCACACGGCTTTTATTGGCGCACAAATTGTTCTCATTACTTTACACTTGATTTTTATGCGTTCTACAATCCATGATGGTTTGGTTGGGTTTAGATGTGGTAAAATAATTCCATAATATCCTGTATCATCTTTCCACCAATGGATCATGTTCCACGTGCTATATAGAACATATGGTCTGATCATAAAAAACATAGCCCTCCTCGGTAAATGTCACCCAACCTCCTCGCCGAAGATGGGGTATGGAATTCTCTTCTAAGCAGAAAATATATTAGCTCAAGCGTGATATCACATGTTTCTTAGAAACGAGGTGATTCATACTTCTGGGCTAACCTTATGACGACGAACAAATTTTTCTTCCCATACGGTCATATTTCATCAAGGATGGCTTGGAGATAAGGTTCTAGTAGGATACATGTCTAGGTTCGACCATGCTCCGAGAACAATATCTATACAAAGCTAATACTTTTCTTGGTCATAACAAAAGCGATATGCTCGCTCAGGTGTTGGAAAATTTCCCACCAAATATGATGTTTCGAAGATATATTGTTAGTCCCCGGCTAGAATCTTGGAATGAGTTGCTATAGCATTTGGCTATGGCCAATTTGACTCAGGGGATGATTACTTTCGATGGAATTTGCAGAAGAGCGGTAAATTCTCGGTGAACTCTATGTACAGAGCTCAAATCCAGCCAAATGTGTCAGTTGATAACAACAACGAAATTTGGAAGACGAAGATTCGACTAAAAAAATAAAGTATTTTCGTGGTATTTTCGTCGAAGTGTAATTCTCAACAAGCATAACCTTGTGAAATGCAATTGTCATGGAAGTAAAAAATTGCGTCTTCTGTCGTAAGCATGAGAATATTAAACACTTATCATTCGAGTGTAAATTTGCTAGCTTTAGATGGTCAATCATCCAAATAGTTTCTACCTTACACCATCACATATCATTGCAAATACTTTCGACAATTAGTAGAATGGCGTGAATCATATGTTTAGTCGACTTATTATTATTCGAGCGCTTGCCGTTATAGGATCATTGTGGCGGTCTCGAAATGAAAAGGTTTTAATGATACAAATTCATCTTTTATTCAGGTTATTTACAGGAGTGTAGATATGCTCCGTCTGTGGTAAACGTTGCAACATGTGGAGCACCACGGCCTATTTACGGAGGCGTGTACAAGACTGGAGGATACAACGAGATACTTTTTATTACAACATGGATGGTATGATAATATACGGATCGGCGTCACCACCATAGACGATTTTACAATTTCTCATCATGATATGTAATTCGACATTTATTTTTATTTTTAGTACTGCTGAATTTGTGAACCGGGGCCGGATGAAATGCTTCTCTGCTATTTTTAGTAGATGGTTACGATCTAGTAGACGGAAACGACACTGGTTAGAAGGGAATGACACAAGTTAGAAGGAAATGTTAACTGTAGCGTTTGGTGATTGATGAATCACCATCGGTCTGGCTCCGGCTCCGATAAGCGGCATCTGCGGCATATTCTGCATTTGCGACTACATAGTATGTTTCAGAAACCGGGTTAGTAATAGCAGAAAAGACTACCGCTACTATACAATTTGAACGAAACTCACCGCTAGACACGTCATCTGCGTCTGCATCGCTGCCATCTGCTGCCGCTGCTCCTCCATCTGCTTCTGCTGCAACTCGACCTGGCGCCGCTGCTACTCGGCCTGCTGCCTCTGCTGCTCCTCCAGGAAATCATTCCTGGCTTTCACCGCCGCTAACTTCTAATCAGGTGACATGGTTTGCAGTAGCTCGAACGAAAACATGCAAAAAGAATAAAAAATTAGTGACAAAACTAACCGCAACTAAGTCACGTGCAGACTCGTCGCGGGTCTGGATCGGGAGGCTGGAGCTCGTCGCCTGAGCCTTTATGGTAAGTAGGCTCTTGGTCTCCCGGGGAAGGCCGGTAGCAAAGTCAAACTAATTGCATGGTTGTGTTAGGGTAAACAAGGGGATATATTATAAATTTATAAATAAAATTATATTTTGTTATTATAAATTTAACAAGCAATTTTGGCAGAAAAATAAAAAAAAAGTTCTTTGCCGTGTGCATGCAAACGACAAAGGTTGTACTGTTGCCGTGTGCATACACACGGCAAAGACCTGACAGTGGGCCAGACATGGTTGATACGATGGCAATTCTTTGCCGTGTGCATGCACACGACAAAGGATACATCTTTGCCATGTGTATGCACATGGAAAAGAGATGATGTAACGGCTTCGCTGTGCAGCGGGACGGAACAGACACGTGGCAGTAAACGTTACCGTGTGCGTTCTGCCGTGTATTTTGTGTACTTTGTCGTGTGTTATTCTTAGCCATGTTTTCTTGTTTGTACTAAACCGTGTGCTTGACGTTTTCATGTGCGACACACGACAAAGAAATTGTTTGCCGTGTGCCCGATGTACGGCACACGACAAAGAATATGGCACACGGGAAAGAACTCGTCTCCCGTAGTGTGTGGCTATTTGTGTGAAACAATGTAGCACGAGAGCTAATGCAAGAAAAAACGTGGCACAAGAGCTATTGCCATAGAGAAATGGTACACACCCCATTGAAAAGCATTCTTTCGACATCATATCTATGTAAATCAGACATGCAAAAAAAAGATGCACAACACGGATGCTACCATCGTGCGGAATATTAACAGGGAAGAAATCATAAAAATGCCCACAGTAAGACAGTTAACAACATGTAATACTTATAACTTGCCCATGTGAGATGCAATCCAATAGAATATCATTCCCTTAGAGGAAAACAAACACCTCCTATCTGGAGTGAACAAAGTGGACGACTATTAAGAGTCAGCTCTAATGTTAGTGCATTTATTGGTGCACAAATTGTTCTCATTACTTTACACTTGATTTTTATGCGTTCTACCATCCTTGATGATTTGGTTGGGTTTAGATGTGGTAAAACAATTCCATAATATCCTGTATCAGCTTTCCACCAATGGATCATGTTCCACGTGCCATGTAGAACTTAGGGTTTGATCGGTAAAAAACATAGCCCTCCTCGGTAAATGTCACCCAAGCTCCTCGCCGAAGATGTGGCATGGAAATCTCTTCTAAGGAGAAAGTATATTATCTCAAGTGCGATATCACATGTTTCTCAGAAACGAGGTGATTCACACTTCTGGGCAAACCTTATGACGGCGAAAAAATTCTTCTTCCCGTACGGTTCCTATTTCATCAAGGATGGCTTGGTGATAAGGTTCTAGGAGGATATATGTCTAGGTTCGACTATGCTCTGAGAACATTATGTAGCTTTGTATAATATTTTTCTTGGACATTGCTCGCTCATGTGTTGGAAAGGTTTTCCACCAAATATGATGTTTCGAAAATATATTGTTGGTCCCCGGCTGACATCATGGAATGAGTTGCTATAGCATTTGGCTTATTGTCAATTTGACGCAGGGGATGATGAGTTTCGATGGAATTTGCACAAGAGCCATAAATTCTCGGTGGACTCTATGTACAAAGCTCAAATCTAGCCATATGTGTCAGTCGAGAACAACAAGAAAATTTGGAAGATGAAGATTCGAATAAAAAAAATAGTCTTTTCGTGGTATTTTCGTCGAAGTGTAATTCTCAATATAGATAACCTTGCGAAATGAAATTGGCATGGAAGTAAAAATTGCGTCGTCTCTCGTAAGCATGAGACTATTAAACACTTATCATTCGATTGTAAATTTTCTAGGTTTATATGGTCAGTCACACTAGTGGAAACAGGGGCATTAGTCCCGGTTCGTAGGCCCCATTTGTCCCGGTTGTGCAACCGGGACGGGGCATCCGGGACAAATACCCCTCCCCCTTTCGTCCCGGTTGTGCCAGGACCCGGGACAAATGGGGCTGACCACGTGGCCCGTGCGCTGGATCCTGGCCAGGGCTATTAGTCCCGGTTCTCAATACGACCCGGGATGCATGCCCCTTCTGCCGCGGCAGAAATTTACAATTTCCGTTTTTTGCCCCCCCAGACCTCCTCGCGGCCCCTCCCCGGACCTCGAGAAGAGAGGAGCCTCGGTGGATCCTCCACGGGGCTCGAGGATCGCACGAGTGAATAAATAAATAAAGCAGAATAAGAAACACTTATATTACGGAAGCAAAGTATATCGAACATATTACATGACCGATGGAGTGTAATACAAAATCAAACTAAGTTCCAACCGGAGGCATGGTACTCTCCATCTACGTTTATGACCTCTGCATCTAAGAAGCCCGCAATTTCCTCCTGAATTGCTCGTATGCGGTCCCTTGGCAGAAGACCGTCCCGAAGCCGTTCGATCTAATATAAAGAAGAGTGGTCAATATATATATATATGAAACTAAGTAACTAAAATAGATAGTAATAAGAAGAATTGACGACTAACGTACTTGAAGTTGCTTTAAATTTCTGCCCTTGGAAGATGTCGTCTGACGAATGAACTCGCAAACGTAGTATCCACACAAGTTATTCCCGTCTCCTTGTTGCAAGCACTTTACGAGAAGATTGTTTCAATCAAAATAATAATCAACCAGGCATGATAATGGTATCGATACTATAATCAAGGAGATGGGCGCGGATCTAGATAGTACTTACTTGCACAACATCAAATGTAAGCTTTTTTTCCCATTCACCGGGAGACTTTTTTCTGAACCTCTTCCAAACCCTACCCGAGAAAGAAAAAGAATAAAAAGAGTTAGTAATTACTTGATATCCGAAAATGAAACAAAGTAGTCGATATATTGCCATATATAAATACTGAAATTAATAAAGATTGAAATTACCGCTGGATCATTTCCTGCATGTCAGCCCACATTGAGAGGGGTTTACGTTTTGGGTCCATTACAATTACTTTTCCTTTGTCAATTTGGAAGATTAGCAAAATAGTGGAAGCTGCGCACGCAGAACTCATCAATTATACAGTGAACATCGAGTAAGGAAAACAGAATGTTTACAACAGAGTAACACACTTAATTGAAGTTGTAAGGAAATAGTATTTCCCGTCGGTGTTGGTTAAATATTATTGCGCTCAGAATATTATTTTCTGTATCCTTGGGAGATTGCCGAAGAGTCTTTTCATAAACAATATTTGGATCAATGAACCCAATATCATAGATTCCACCTCTTTTGCATTCGAGAATCTTCATTCTGCAATTATAATATATGAGTGTACTATATATATATATATACATATGCAATTGAATGAGGTGAGCTAGAGAAATAAGTGCTTACAGACAATAGGCACTAAGGATAGACTTGTCGAGGGCCTGCTGCTGGTATAACTGAAACAATTCCTCAAATTGAATCATAGCATATCCATTTCCAGTTCCATAGTGCTCGTCCCTAACGTTGAGATATATCCAGTCCATAGATTGTTCAGTGGCTTTCATATACCAACTATGCACTCTTCGCATTTTCGTTGGTAGATCCTTTATCTCCTCGGGTTTGACAAGAGACATCTTGTACTGGTATTTGTACGCACATTCAGCTGCGGGGAAGTAGTTCACTGTTTGCATATACTCAGCAATGGACAAACCCGCATCGGCTGCCTTGTCTGCGTACAGTGTTATAAACTCCGGATCAATATCCTCGTCAGCAATATTAGTGCTCGGCCCCACCTGGGTATTGGAAATCACTTTGAGCGGGGACGTGGATTGTTTTTTCTGCTCTCCGAGCTGAGCAACTGATTTCCCTTTTTTCCCTCTTGCGCTACTACTCTTTGTTGACCGCACCATTTCCTGGTGTGACTTCAGAATAGAGCGGTCATAGTCAGATGACAGACTCGGCTCGGGTTGATGAAGAGTCTTCACCATTTTCCAAGCTCGTTCTATCTCTTCTTCGGTCTCAGGGAAATCTGGCTTTTGCTTCTCCTTCCGCTTTGATTTCCACGCCTCGTATTCGTCCTTTGCGGTTTTCTGGGTTTCCTCGGGAGTATAGTCGTAAGGTAACTTGGGTACCTCTTTTGGTACCTTCGGGAGGGGTGACCGTTGACGTTTCGGTAATTTTTTACGTTTCGGCAGAAACTTAGTGGGCGGAGAGGGCTGACGCGGCGGCGTAGGCGACCGCGCCGGAGACGGCATGCGTTGCGAAGACGACCGCGCTGGAGACTTTTGCGTTGGAGAAAGGCGAGGATTCGATGGCTTTGCCGTCTGATTTGTGAGCACAATGCATTCCTTTAGCCATAGAACGGTCAAGTTCTTGGCTTCTCCGAGTTCAGTCAACTCTTCGTCTTCACCTTCAGGAAAATCAAGCTTTACCCGCTCGAATCCGTTGACAACTTCATCGACCCCAATAACAGCGTAGCCCCGTGGAACCGGAAGACTATGGTGAGTTGGTTCGTTGCCAATTGGTAAGGCATAGCCGGCCGCCGCCTTGATGGTTATATTGACGACCTTCACGTGGAGCTCACAGGATGTCATTTCCGTGATCTCATCCACCGGGTGAATCATCGGCGGTGCATCATCACCCGGTAGCTGCGTGGACGCAACGCTGCTTTTGCGATGAGAATGTGCGGCGTCGGGAGCCTCGACTTCAACTTCTACCATGTGTACTGATGCGCCGGTAGACACTATCTGCTGGCTAAGTGTGTTAATTTGGTCCTGCTGCTTTTTTGCTACATCCTGTGTCAGCTTTACCATTTCTTCAAGTTGACGCCTCCAGTTTGCCTGATTCTCTGCTTCAGCTGCCTCCTTGTCCTTTTTACGTTGACGGCTTCTATCTGGGTATAACTTTTTGGTGGAGTCGAACGCAACACTCCACGGAGGAGTGCCTTTTGTGCCTCGTGTACGCCCTCCGTGTTCCTTATTCCCTAGGGCTCGTGTGAGCTCGTCGTTCACTCTATCTGGCACGAACTTCCCATCTTTAACGTCTTTTATTGCGTCTGTCAGCTTCTCTATGGGTAGAGGACGACTCTCTTTATGCCTTAGGTTATATATTGCTTTTCCTTCAGCGTCCAACCTGCCCGCATGCCCGTAGAACCATGACCTTGTCCGCTCGACCCACAAGAACGGCTCGGGAGTGATCCCCTGCTGAAGCAGGTTGTTCTCCCATGTCTCCCACTTGGGACTGGAACCCTTGTAGCCACCTTGCCCCATAACATGGTGATATACCTTTTTGGCGGCGTTTTGCTCATTTGTTTTTGTCCTTTCCAGTTCATTCTCTGCCAGCTTGTACTTCACGAAGTCTGCCCATACGGGTTTTTATTTTCTCATACCCTTGAGTGAAATCAGGAGTCTTGTTCTTCTTAACATAATCAAGCTTCAATCTTTTCTTCTAGTTTTTGAATTGCTCGGCCATCTTTTTCAGGGTCCACGCTTTGACCTTTTCCCGTATCTCATGTTTCATTTTAGTAACATCGGTCTCATTCACATCCGCTTCATTCTCGTCCACCTCCGGCACGGGTAAGTTGAAATTAGCCAAAATCTTTGAGAAAAGATGATCTTTGGCTATTTTGCCGACATATGAAATTCCTTGTTTCCGCGGATCTTTTGGCTCATTCCACTCATTAACAGTGATCGGGATGTGATCTCTAACTAGCACTCCGCATTGCTTCACAAATGTTTTGGCAACATCAGCGCGAAGCTCGGGTGCGCCGTCTGCTGCGATCCTGTCGATCCTGTATCTTTCTGTATCTTTCAACTTCTTTGTTGCGCCTCGTTTAGTCTTTTTTCCGGTTGATATATTTGTGCACCTCGGAGCCGGTGTTTGTAATTTGTATGGTTCCACCGGAGCCGTCGGCTACTCCCATATCGGAGCCGTCGACTTCTCCCTCATCGGAGTCGTCTCCCTGGGTGAGCACCGGATCTCCCTCACCGTAGTCGTTCATCCACTGGCTCACATCGGTCTCTACGTCGGGCCCGCGGATTAAACCCTCGATCATATTTTCAGCATCTTCGTCTCTTGGCTCCATACTATACAAAAAGAGTAAGTATATATTTCAGATCAATTTCATTAAAATTGCTTATACATAATAATTAACTAATGATCAATTATTTTCATCAAAATTGCTTATAGATAATACACAAAAAGAGCAACATATATTCATGAAATATTTAAACGTACGATAACATTTCTAGCATTCTTAAATTTATAACACTATCTTAATTAGATTTTCTAACATTCATAATTAATAATTCTAACATTCTTCAATTTCCTATATTAATTCTAAACGTACGAATCTAAAATTTCTAACATTTATAACTAATAATTCTAACATTCTTAAATTACTATATCAATTCTAAACGTACAAATCTAAAATTGCTAAGTCTAATCTAAAATTTCTAACATTCACAACTAATAATTCTAACATTCTTACATTTTCTATATCAATTCTAAACGAATGTAAAGTTAATAAGTCTAATCTAAAATTTCTAACATTCATAAACTAATAATTCTAACATTTGTAACACTAATAAAAAACAGTAATTAAGTAAAAAAAGAAAAAAAAAACAAAAAAGGCCCCGGGTTAGGGCGAGATGGAGGCAGGCCTTACCTCCTCTTCGGGCAGCGGCGGGCCGGCGGCGCGGGGCAGCGGCGTCGCGGGGCGGTGGAGGCCGGCGCGAGACGGGATCGAGGGGCGGCGCCGCAGAGGAGGACGCCGACGGGGGCGAGGCGGGATCGAGGGGCGGCGCGTGGGGCAAGGGGCGGCGCCACAGAGGAGGATGCCGACGGGGGCGAGGGCGACGCGTGGGGCGAGGGGCGGCGCCGCAGAGGAGGACGGGGCGAGGGGCGGCGCGGGTGCGACGGGACGTAGGGACGGCGCCGCAGAGGCGAGGACGCCGACGGGGCGAGGGGCGGCGCGGACGAACGGAAAAAATGGGCAGCCTGGCGGCGTCACTTTCGTCCCTGCGCTCGGTCTGGAACTGAGAGGGCCGGTGACGTGTATATATCCTATCACCCTTTCGTCCCGATCGGTGGCAACAACCGGGACGAAAACCCCTACCGTCCCGGTTGGTGGCAACAACCGGGACGAAAGGCCCGACTGGTCGCGCACCGGGGCCAGAAGTACTTTTGGGCCGGGCGCGCCAATTGTTTTAGCGCCAAAATTTGAATATCTTAAATATGCACGTGAATAACTTTTATATAGTTTCAAATTAGAAAAAAATTACAACGTTAAAATTGTTTGAATTTGCATAACTAATTCAAATCCGTTTTCTGTTTACCTAAATAATTATTCTAACTATTCGAACTATTAACTATTTCACTATTTGCACCTAATTTAAATATAAATATCTTATATTGTTTTAAAATTACTAATAATTACATTAAACAGAAAAAAGACGCGCTAGCGCGCCGCAGTGTCGCTGAAATACAAATTTCTTTTATTAAAAAGAGAAAACAAACGAACACCGACGTATGATGGCGAATCCGGATGTTTTGTGTTTGCTCGATGAACTTAATATATGATGTATTCAAAGGGGGTGTAGAACAAAACAAACGGTATCGCCGTCATACAGCCCAACCGTGGCTACTGGGTGCATATATGCATACCAAATGCACGGCTGGACGTATGATGGCGAATCCGGATGTTTTGTATTTGCTCGATGAACTGAATATATGATGTATCCAAGGGGGGTGTAGAACAAAACAAACGGTATCGCCATCATACAGCCCAACCGTGGCTATTGTGGGTGCATATATGCATACCAAATGCACGAGTGGACGTATGATGGCGAATCCGGATATTTTGTATTTGCTCGATGAACTGAATATATGATGTATTCAAGGGGGGTGTAGAACAAAACAAACGGTATCGCCGTCATACAGCCCAACCGTGGCTACTGGGTGCATATATGCATACCAAATGCACGGCTGGACGTATGACGGCGAATCCGGATGTTTTGTATTTGGGAGATGAACTGACCGGTGTATGAAGCTGGGCTATATATAGGGTCCTCTGGCTAGGGTTTTGATCCAACGGTTAAGAAACACCTCATCCAACGGCTCACAGCAGCTCGAAAGAAACACACCAGCCCTGATCGAACGGCTCACAACAGCTCGAAAAAAACACACCCGGATCCAACGACTCACGAGCGCTTGAAAGAAACACACGATCCGTGTGATTTTATCTGATTGGTCGAAACGAAACCCTAACCCATTTAGTCCCGGTTGGTGTCCCCAACCGGGACTAAAGGGATGTTTTCTTCTCGCTATATATATATGTATGCATTGCCACTCCATTGGCATAAACACATACAAACTCACCACTCTCTCATGGCTTCTACCGTACCCACTCTAACATTCATCCAGGCGGAGGCACTTTCCGCCTCGAACTACCCCTGCCCTTGCGGTTACAACGTTCCCGCCGGTTGAATGCTGAGCGCCGGAGGAGTGCCGGTCCCTCCTCTTCCTCAAGGTGTGGCGCGTCGGGCGGCCATCACGAACCACTACTACCACGAGCTCACGCCGGAGCAGCGGAGGAATCCCAGTTGGCATCCCGATAACCAGCATAATTGGGATTCCTTCTTCATCAATCGGCGTGAGAGGGCGCTCGCCAGGTATGAGGACGACGGTCTGCCTCCTGGAAACTATCACGAGACCGGTCGTCGGCTATGGTGGTCCGGCCGGACTCTACAGAGCGTCATAGACTACATCAGGGCCGGCGATATCCCCCGCCTGCGCTACCCTCAGGCCCAGTCCTGGAGTCGTGATCCTCCGAGGGAGTGCAGAGCACCGTCAGACGATAGTGACGGCGACGGCGGCGGTGAGTACGACGACTACGAGTACATGTACTATAGGCCTAGGCAGGAGTATGACTAGTAGATCGATGCACTCTTGCCATTATGTACTGCCTTATTTATTTAGATCTATGCTCTCCGTTTAGATTTAGATCCAATCTTGCCATTATGTGTACTGTGCCTTGTTTATCTATCGAAATGCATGTCCCCCTCTTTTTAACGTCTATCGAAATGCCATTAGATGTCTGAATCCAACCAATCAGGAAAAATCACACGGAAAACAGAAAACAGACGAGCTAGAGGGCCACTGTTTGCCGGAATACAACAAATTATTTTATTAAACAGCCAACAGAAAACAGGCGCGCTAGCGCGCTACTCCTCGTCCTCGTCGTCGTCGGTGACCTCCTCGTCGTCGGAGGAGGTGCATGATGGTATTTCCGAGATAGGCCCCCACCTCGGATCGTCAGAGGCCCAGACTTCGCCGGCATGGTCGGCCCGACGGAGCTCTTGCAGCGCCTTCGTCCTCGCCTCCCGAGCGGCATCTAACTCGAGGTGGCGTTCGAGGCGCCGCTCCGCCCGCTCAGCCGCGCGGGTCTGCCATAGCTCCCCGTCGGCGCTCTCCTCACCCGGATTGTTCCGGTAATACTCCGGACCACGCGGTCGTCCCTGGCGTCGACTAGGCCCTGAAACGCGCGGTGCCTGAGGTGGCGGTGGTCGGCGGCAGTGACGATCTGCGGCGTCGGCGCCCTGGCCTCCGCTTCCCAGAGGGTGTGGCAGTCGTTAAAGTTCATCAACGACCGCGGGCGGCTGAGGCGCCAGGCCGCCGTGTCCCAAGCGCGGGCGGCCTCCGACGCCGTCGCAAAGGAGCCGAGGGGGATGCGGTCATCCCCGAAGCGGATAGTCGCGGTGAACATTCCGTTCTGCCGCGATCGGACGCGCGCGGAAACCGGTAGTGTTGTTCCTCCTCGGAGGCATGGTGGTGGCACGACGGTGTGTGGAGTGGAGGTGCGGCAGTTTATAACGCGCATTCATGGCCACACGTTACAACTCCCACGCCACGCGGCAGGACTCCCGCGCCACGAGGTACAATACACACTACGACCCACACCTCTCTCTCACTCCCCAAGCTAAAAAAAAGGGATGGGGGCTGTGGCCGCATTTGTAGGGGAAGGGACATTGGTCCCGGTTTGGGGGATGATCCGGGACCAATGCCCATGCGCGCGCCACGTGGCCTGTGGCTAGGGATTCGTCCCGGGTCGTGCCACGAAACGGAACCATTGGCTCCCCACGAACCGGGACAGATGCCCCCAGGTGGTTTCTGCTGCCTCGGGCACACGAACCGGGACCAATGCATGGCACTTGTCCCGGATTTTGGTGCAACCGTGACAGATGCCCCCTGCCCCCCTGGACGAAAGGGGTTGTTTCCACTAGTGTCACCCAGATAGTTTCTACCTTTTACCCACCACGTATCATTGCAAATAATTTTGGCAATTGGTAGAATGGTGTGAATCATATGTTTAGTCGACTTAGTATTCGAGCGCTCGCCGTTATATGGTCGTTGTGGGCTTGTGGAGGTCTCGAAATGACAAGGTTTTAATGATACAAATTCATCTTTTATACATGTTATCTATAGGAGTCTAGCTATCCCCCGTCCGTGGTACACGTTGCAACACGTGGAGCACCGCGTCCTATTTACGGAGGTGTGTGTACAAGACTGGAGGATACTTTTTTTTGAAACGGAAAATCTGGCCTCTGCATCTAGTCGATGCACACAGCCCTTTATTGCATAATATTCAACTCAGCGTACAGTAAAATAATTATTACATCTCAACGAAAACGTATTGTGGCCACAAACACCAGCCAACGAAAAAGCGATATCATCGAATTTCTACACATCATGTAATCTTCTAGTGTGCAACCAGCCATCATAGCTGAAGATAGCTCGTACGACCCCCAGCAGTCTGGTGCATCCAGAATCCAAACGTCCTCGTTGTTCTTCTGGCAACAGGTATGACCACATGTGAATCCAATGTGTGGCCCGATGAACAACCTGCAAAAAATGACCAGCTTCCAAATTGTTAAAAATCACATCATTTCTGCAATTCTAAATTGCCCATAACAAAGAACATACACCTATGCGTATACTAGCTTAAGTTTCTTTATCCATCCCATTCAACCAATTTCCAAACAAATTATTAACAGAGTTAGGTGGTGAAATACTAAATGTGAATTGAACTAGTCTCCAAATTTTCCTAGCAAAAAAACAGGAAACAAACAAATGATCCGCGGTCTCCTCTTCCGCACAAAAAACACATTTTGTACATCCCACCCACTTTCTCTTTCTTAAGTTATCTTTTGTGAGCGCATCAAAAACCACATGAAAATCCTCATCTTAAGTGGAACCTTAAGTTTCCACAAGTATCTACGCAGGAATCTAGTATGCCCATTCATAAGATTCTCGTATAAAGATTTCACATAAAATACACCCGACGGTGTAAGTTTCCATGTAAATTTGTCCTGCTCATTGGACATAGATATGGCCATCAGTCTCTCAACGAGATGCAACCAGGCCTCCCATTTAACACCTAGGAGCGGTCTCCTAAACGTGATGTTAGGATTTTCATGCGACATGACCTGAGCGACAGTAATGTTCTTATAATTTACTATATTATACAATGAAGGATACTGAACTGCTAGAGAAGTTTGTCCTAACCAAGTGTCCTCCCAAAATCTCTCAGACTGACCATCACCATCGGAACATGAGATATGTGGAAAGAAATCCCTCTTAACCTTCATAATTCCCTTCCAAAAGGGAGAATCTGTCGGTTTGGCATCAACCTGTGCCAGAGGTTTGCCTCGAATATATTTGTTATGTAGCAACTCATGCCATACACCCTCTTCTGTTAAGAGATTAAATAACCATTTTCTAAGTAAGCATTTATTCTTAACATCGAGAACCTCTATCCCAAGACCGCCTTGATCTTTAGGACGACATATAATATTCCACTTAGTTAGCCTATATTTCTTCTTAAACTTATCACACTGCTAGAAGAAACGTGATCTATAGAAATCTAACCTTCTCCGTACCCCCACAGGTATCTCAAAAAAGGAAAAAAAACATCGGTAAGCTAGTCAAAACCAAATTGATAAGAACGAGGCGATCTCCATAAGAGAGTAACTTGCCTATCCAAGAACTTAACTTTTGTTCAAATCGATCTTCGATCGGTTTTCATTCTTTATTCAACAGCTTGCGATAATGGATTGGAATACCCAAATATATATCTAAACGCGAGGGATCCTACCTCGCATCCAAAGATGTTTCGGTAATTCTGTTGAGACTCCACAGCCTTACCAAAACAAAAGATCTCGCTTTTAAGAAAATTGATCTTAAGCCCAGGTAATTGCTCGAACATAGCTAACAATAGCTTCATATTAACTGCTTTGTCAATATCGTGCTCAAGAAAAATAATTGTGTCATCGGCGTACTGTAAGATGGACACCCCACCTTCCACCAAATGTGGAACGAGTCCACCGACCTGGCCATCATCCTTAGCCCTCGCAATTATAACTGCTAACATGTCCGCCACTAAATTGAAAAGGATCGGGGATAATGGGTCACCCTACCGCAACCCTTTTAACGTTTGAAAATAATGACCTATATCATCATTAACTTTAATCCCTACACTTCCACCTTGGACAAACCTAGCAATCCATTCACACCACATGGGCGTGAAACCTTTCATGCATAGAGTTTGTTGTAAGAACGACCAATTTACTTTATCATAGGCTTTTTCGAAATCAATTTTGAGCAACACACCATCCAAATTCTTAAGTTTGAGCTCATGAATCGTCTCATGATGTACAACCACTCCTTCCAGAATATTCCGTCCTGGTAGGAAGGCCGACTGAGTTGGTCTAATTACCCGCTGCGCAATCGAGGTCACTCTATTCGTACCCACCTTAGTAAAAATCAGAAAGCTCACATTGAGCAAACATATGAGTCTAAACTGTTCAATACGACAAGCATCCTCCTTTTTAGGGAGCAAAGTGATCACACCAAAGTTCAACTTGAACAACTGTAGATCGCATGCATGCAACTGGATAAACAAAGCCATTAAGTCCCCCTTAATAACTGGAGGATACATCGAGGGACTTTTTATTCCAACATGGATGGTAGGATAATTTGCGTATCAACGTCACCACCACAGACGTTTTTACATTTTCTCATCATGATATGTAATTCGACTTTTTGTTTATTTTTAGTACTTTTGAATTTGTGAAGGTTGTGTGTATCCTAGTCAGACATGGGCCGGATGGAATGTTTTAAAAAATTAAGTAACAAAAACTCCTTTTATCAAAGAAAACTCTTATGAGACGGAAATGCCACAGTTATATTTTAGAATATTTAATGACTGTTATGTCCGGTGGATGGATGCAACTACGGTGTGGTAAGTGACGTACGTAGTAGGCAATTAAGGGCCTCTTTGTTTGGGCTGGCTGTGGCTGGCTGTGGCTAGCTGTGGTGCTGTGCAGTAAAAGCTGCTGTGTAGAGAGTGACAGATTAAGCACACATTATGCTGATAATCTAACGAGGCTAATATACATGCATAAGAATTCCTGATCTTTACCTACTAATAAAGTCATTAAGGTTTCTTCCTCCAAATTTGGTCCGTTTGCTTGGTTTTGTTTCGTACGTCGTGACCTATTATTCGTTCGTTCGTCCGTCCATCTGTTGTGGCTCGTGGGATACCATGACGCTGGTTGTACAAGAGACCAATCCAAATACGTATCCTGATCACACCCGAGTTAACCTCTTGTTTCCATGTGTGGGCATTTAAATACGGGCGCCATCGATTGCCCCGCATCAAATCGATTCAACCTTATGGTCCAAATCAGGTGTTGAAAGCTACGAGACAAGAACAATGGCGGACGGAAGAAAAGTCGACAAAATCTTGAGCCCCGCGTGCGCCGACCCTTCCAAGCTTCTGTATGAACGTCGTACTAGCTAGCTGCTTCCCACACATCAGCGCAATCCTAACGATAACTAGGACAGAACCTACTACAGCAAGCACCAATGTTGAGAACGGAGGAGCTCGGGAACAGGTTCTTGGCGAAGATCCGTTGTCATCGTCGGATCTGGCCTACACCACACCGAAGCACGCGCCAGCTCGAAGGAAGCTCGCGGTAGATGTCATCCAGACATGAGGCGGAGCATACCGGTGAGGCCATTGCGTTGTTCGGAGGAAGTTTGTGCTAAGCGCGCACCGGGGTAGGCGACTACAGGGTGAGCGAGCGATGCGGCGGCCGCGCGGTAGGCGGGGCAGCGAGGCAGCCGCCATCTGCGCGTGAGCTAGGCCTGGGACGTGGGATCAGGGAAGACCCAAGGCGGATGCAAGCAACGTGGAGCATCAGGCCAGACGTGACATCACGCCATGTTGATCTGGTGATTTTTAAGGGATCTTGGTGCAAAATCTTCTAAAGTCGGCATCCCCTCGTTGTCATGAAGTTCTGCACAAATATCAGGTGGTACGGTGTCGTGGAGATCCTGCTCAGCTTGTTCAGTTCGTCCAACGGGACCCCAACCCTGCAGTACCTGACGGTGATCCACAACCATTACCGCGACGAGAGGCACCCAGAGGCGTGGCCCTTTTCTGGGAAGTGGGGCTGGCAAATTGCTTTCTTGACCCGACTCAAGCTTTACTACGATGAGAAGTGGCAATGGAAAAGTGAAAGTCTATACTCGTGTGATAATCCATAGGTGGTAAGTAAGTTGTATCTGAAAGAGAGTGGGTTTTCTTATGTAAGTGGCCGTCAGACTGCTCGCTATAGCTGCTCAACGCATTACTTTTTGTGTGACCTACACACAAAAGAGTCTAAATTAAATCAGAATAAGTTTATGCCTGGAAATTAGACAAGTATGTTCTTCATAGTTTTAGATTTTTCTAAAGCTTCCCAAGCTCTATTAATGAAAATAAGTAACGATGAGTCAAGTTCTTTAGTTCTCTTGAGCAGAATCAATTTCCATCTGCTATAGTGTCTGATTATACGCATGAATTGCAGATAGACACTTAGAACCATACCTGGCAATAGTAGCTGCATAATGATTGACCTGTAGTCACCAATTTGCAAGGAGAAAATGAATAATATCATGGACACAGTTTTATTCTGTGTCAGCCGAAGAAGGTCGCGTGGAGAAACCTATTGAGAAGAGCCACAAGGCCCAGAAAACTCCAAAGGATAGTGTTTTCGTGGACATTGACATACTATCAAGAAGAGCCACAAGACCCCGGAAGCTGGAGAGGGCAATACTCGTGGGCGTCGACATAGAGGTGGGTGTGTGTGGCGTCATAGTCGCCGGCGTCTGGATGTTCACCACTATTTGCCTCCCCGGCACACGTGAGTTTTTCGGGCTCATCCGTGGAACCGCCATATTGGAGGTAGCGTGGAGAAACCTATTGAGAAGAGCCACAAGGCCCCAAACACTCCAAAGGATAGTGTTTCGTGGGCGTCGACATACATAGTATCGCATTCCTGTAGTATCGAGAGAGCCAAAAGGCCCCGAAAGATGGAGAAGACAGTGCTCTTGGGCGTCGACATAGAGGTGGGTGTGTGTAGCACTGTGGCGTCATAGTCGCCGCCGTCTGGATTTTCTCCACTGTTTGCCTCGCGGGCACACGTGAGTTTTTCGGGCCCATCCGTGGAACCATTTTTCAGGCTCGTCCGTGGAACCGCCATTGGAGGCAGCGCTACGTGTTTAGCATTTGCTCCATCTGTACCCTCATGCCCGTCCTCACGTTGTAAAGAAGGCTTACATTTGTTGTTTCTTCGCCACTATGTTAGAGTAGGCTATAAGTTTGTTGTGGTTACTATACTTGAGATAGTGTTTAGTCAGAAATATGCATATAAACATATCATGTTTTAGTTCTAGCTACACTGACATTGTTCAGTCGTAATAAAGATTGAGGTGACTCTGGCCCGACAAACAAGAGAGGGACCATAATTCTTGATGGCTGTTGCGTTTACCTCAAGAAAAAAAAAACTACGTCTTGTCGGGGCGGCCTCGTCCCGTCAAGAAGAAAAATGATTTTACGATTATTGGTATTGAAATTCTCTGTGGGCTTAAACCGTATGTAATAAAGGTCAACCCGTAGCAACGCACGGGCATTTTTGCTAGTACTAGATAAAGTAGATAGCGTGTCTGTGAACTACCAGATTAGGCTAGCTAGCGTAGCATCATTGTCCGCTCTTCAAAGGCAACACACGGGAGTATTCAAATTCTATTTTGGAGATGAGTGGCCATTAATTTGAAGTGATGGGCCACAAACGTGGAGGAGTAGGACACTAGTTTATGTTGATAGGTGTCGTGTTTCGCTTGGGAAAGTCACAGGAAAGGACACATGTGTGTCGTTCAGTGGGAAGAAAAAATAAAAGGGAAATAAGCACTTACCGGTTTGGGGCCTGGGAGTGGCATTGTCTGTGTAAATAGGCAAACATAAAAGGGCAAAGTCCTATACCTGTTCGGTCTTAAACTACCAACGCTCGGGAAGCACCCCTCCTAGGTGCTTTTTTTCGTGTGCGGGAGAACGACCTGCGTTGGCAGAAGCCCACCGCGCAGCTCCGCCCTTTGTTTTGTTCAGACTGCTTTTTTCTGTGGAAAGAACCCAGAAGCCCAAACAAAAAGGCCCTAAGTGAGCCTGGCTTTTACTGCTCCCTTGCTGTATATACGGAACATATAGGTCTATGTTTGGAAACATTGCCTCCTAGCCCTTCTTGTTTTTTTTGCATACACTTTGTGTGCACGTCCCAAGCTGACGCACATGCTAGCATTTGAGCATCACAGGTTAACCACACATCCAAAGAGAAAGACCAATTCACACTAATTGCAGGTGGTGTATCACACTAATGGTGATGTGAAAAGAGAAAAATAGCAACACATGTAACTCCCTTATTATATATACTCCCTCTGATCCATATTAATGGTCGCTAAATCAGATGTATCTAGCACTAAAATATGTCTAGATACATCCGATTTAGCGACCATTAATATGGATCGGAGGGAGTACTAGATGATACCCCGCACGTTGCTGCGGGGATATGTTAACAAGTTTATGATTAAATTTGAGGAGATCCGGTCACTGGTAGAAAATAGGCCTTCAGTCCCGGTTCGCAAAGGCCTATTTTCTAAAGGCCCGTCCACGTGGGCGCCAGGAGTCCGTCGGGGCGGAGGACCTTTAGTCCCGGTTCTCGTGGCTAACCGGGACTGAAGGCCTCGTCCGCAGGTTTAGGGTTTTAGTCCCCCCTAAACCTGGTTTCTTTTTAATTTGTTTTGTTTTATTTCTTTTATATTTTATTTTGTGTTTTATTTTAATTTTGATGAAGTTTCAGTACACATATATATATATTTTACGCTACTATATACATGCATATATGAAATTTCAAACAAGAAGAATTCAATAGGAATATATAATATATATTAAATCTCGGGTGGCCATATACAAATTCGAACAAGTTTCCATATACACAATTAAGATGGATGACCATACACAACTTTGAACAAGTTTCAATCTCAGAGATGCATATAAGCATCATCGTCGGTGGACGCATAGTGTTCTCCTTCAGGATCGACGACATGCCTAAGGAAAAATCCTGCTATTTCCTCTTGAATTGGTCGGAGCGAGCTTCTGGACGAAACGCCCTCCGCAAGTTATTGAGACTCTTCCGCGTGCTCTCCGACTTCTTCTTCTCAGAGGTTTCTTTCCGTATGTTCTCACAAACATAGTATCAACATAGATTGGTCCCCGGTGGCTGCTTATCCACACCACGAACCACTTTTTTAAATTCTAGCTGATGTTTGAATCCACCGACAGTTTCTTGTGAGAACCGTCTCCAAACTCTACAGTGCAAAGAAAATTAAACGAACAAGGGAGTTATTAGCTACTGCATATTAGGAA
The DNA here is from genome assembly GCA_028641055.1 of Alopecurus myosuroides. Taxonomy (NCBI): domain Eukaryota; kingdom Viridiplantae; phylum Streptophyta; class Magnoliopsida; order Poales; family Poaceae; genus Alopecurus; species Alopecurus myosuroides. The sequence continues at coordinate 406,779,317 of CM054060.1, read as the reverse complement.
ATGAACAAAAGAGACTGATCGATATAGAGCGCAAATGATTGAAAATAATGACCTTTGCATCATTTTTCTCATGTCGATCCAAAGCTTTGGATCTGAATCCATAGAGTCCATGATATAAACTATGGAGGTGTGAAGTTCAATTTTTAGCAGCATCCAGTGGAACCTGCGGACACGTTACATGCACAGTCATGCATAACTTATCGAGTAGACATACCATGCATGGAGTAAACAAAAGAGAATGGGCACAAGAGTGAAACACTCACCCAAAATGGTAAGGAAATAGAATATGACTTTTGAGTTCATGATTTTTAAGAAAATTGTACAAGTCTTTCTCCACGTCTTTGGGGTGACGTTCTAACATAGTTCCGTTAATGATTTGTGGGTCAATGAAGGCAACATCATGGATGAGTCTTATTTTGCATTCCCAAATCTTCAATCTGCATAATAGCGTACGCAACAATATAGTTAGGACAATATAGTGTAGGCAATGAAGAACGAGAGATGAGGTAGAAATAAATCACTTACATAACGTAGCAACTCAGGATAGATTTGTCGAGCTCGCGCAGATTGAACAGCTGGAACAATTCACTCATCTCAACTGGTACGGAGTACTTTTTGGTGTGATGCTCCTCTGTAACCTCCACATAAACAAATTCTTTGTTGGACCATGATAAGAAATGTTTGTACCAACGTAGCAGACTTTTCATTAGTGGTGGTAGATTATTTTCCTGCGTAGGCTCGACGAGAGGCCCTTTCTTCACATATTGTAATGCTACCTCACATATTGGCGTATCGTCCAGGCCTAACAAGGCACGAAGAGACAAACTCATCTCGGACGCAGTTTTCATGGGAGTAGCTACAGTCATTCCCATTGCTGCCGCAGCTGCTCTGACCTCGGGGTCCTGTTCCGGACCGGCTTTCACTATGAGCGGGGGGGGGGGGGGGTCGATTGTTTACTCTGCATCCCGAGCTGGTCAACTTGTTTCCCGCTTTTTTTCCTTTCTTCTTTCTCTTTCTCCTCCGTCAATTCTTGTGCTTGCCTACGAAGTTCACTTTCATAGTCTTTAGGCAAATTCTTCTCGTCTTGGGACGGTGTCGACAAAAAACCCGTAGCCCACTTCTGTACCGGCGGAGGGTATACTTCCTTGGGCTTATGCTCCCTTACCCCCTTCTTTTCGGCCATCCATTTGTCATAGTGACCCTTCGCGGCCAATTTGGTTTCAGCATCACTAAGTTCCCAAGACCTTGGGGGGATAGGCTTCAGTGATGGCTCCGGTACCCGTGTGGTCTTAGGTACATAAGGCTCCGTGTTAATACTCCAAGAGCGGGTTTCCTTGCTGTCGCCTGCTTCTGTTTCTTCGCCGGAGGAGGAATGGGGGGCGACGGCAGCTTATCCGCCGGAGGAGGAATGGGGGGCGATGGCTGCTTATCCGTTGGAGGAGGAATAGGGGGCGACGGCTGCTTACCCGCCGGAGATTGTGGATCGGGGGACGGCGTCGAATGGCGTGAAGGAGGCGTAGATGAACCACCACCACCACCACCACCAGCACCTGCACCATCGGAGGGGGGATGGACTTGTTAGCCTTGGCGTCTCACCTGGAAACACTATGTACTTCTTTTTCCATGGAATGAACTGGCGCTTGACATCTCCAAGTCTTTTCTCCCCTTCGGGTGTAGCTATGTAAATCTCCAGGTCCTCAAACAATTGGACTATGTCTTCCACCATGACACGAGCATAGCCTTATGGAATGGGGTTGTTGTGGTGGAGTGCTCCAGGTGTACAGGGTAAAGCACTGCCGGTAGCTACCTTTGTGGAAATGTTCCCCACGGGATAATGCAGATCACATTATTTCATCTCCTTTACATCATCCACTGGGTAGTGAGGCTCCGGTGCGTGACTCTCGATCATCGGTGCATTAGCACCTGCAGGCGGGGCCTCCGTGGAAGCCACGCTGCTTCTCCGCTGATGCTGGCTTCCGAGATCCGCTGCATGATCTTCATGCAACACTGCAGCCGCCGATGTTTCTTACTCAAGTATTCCCTGCACAGTCTGCTTCAACTCACTAACTTCCGATGCAAGCTTCGCCAGAAGATCTGCAGCCCGGTCTGTCTTTCTCTTACGGCTTCTGTAACAGTACGGGTCATTCTCCTGGGAAAACCCTACTTTCACGTCAATCTGCCTTTGCCTCGTATATGTCCTCCGTGTTCAGGATTCCCAAGGGCATGGGTCAGTGCGTCTTTCTCTCTGTTGAACGTGATCAAGCCCTGTTGAGCTTTGGCCATTGCGTCAATAAGGGCTTTTGTGGGAGCAAACGTTTTCTTCCGATGAACACACGCCCTTGTCTCCGGGTCTAGCGATCCCCCATGCCCTTACCACCCCATTTTGGCTCTTTCGTCCCATCCCTCTTTACTTAGACGGATTCCTCGCGCCGTCAGGCCGTCCTCCATCGCCTGCCACTTAGGCGCCGAAACGCGGTATCCTCCTGGCCCCATAACATGATGGTACTGTTTCTTATCCGCATTAACCTTTTTTTTTTTCGACATTTCCTTGAAATGCTCCGATTTCTTCTGCGTCATAAATTCTGGCCAATCAGCTCTCAGTTTCTCATGTTGTCCAATGAAAGTCGGAGTCTTGTCTTGTTGACATATTCACGGAACAATTTTTTCTTGAAGTTCCGGAATGCTTCGGCCATCTTCTGAAGAGCGAACTCTTTGACTAGCCTCCTCCTCTGACGTCCACCCGGAACCTCGTTATCGAATTCATCTTTTTTGTTGTATTCCGGAGGTAGAATGAAATGTACCATAAGCTTTCTCCACAGATCCTTTTTCGTTCTCTTGTCGACAAAACTGAAACCAAGACGTTTTTTCTTTGGCTCCTTCCATTCCTGGACGGTGATCGGGACGTTGTCTCTAACAATGACTCCGCATTGGTTGATAAACTTTGTGGTGTGCAGTAGGGGCTTGCCGGTTTCACCGACTGATTCGATGGTATATGTTTCTCCTTCTTTCATCGCCCTGGATTTGCCACGCTTTGCCGTACTCGATCCGGCCGAGGGCTAAACTAAGAAAGAGAGTCGCGCGCGTTAATGCATATGTATTCACATTTCAGTAAGTTCGTATCACGAGAGGCTCAATGTATATATATATACCTCGCCGGAGGTGGTTGGTCTTTGCAATTGGAGATCGTCGTTTGTCAACGGTTGACCTCCGTCGACAATGTCCATTCCTTCACCGTCTTGATCATCGACAATGTCCGTTCCTTCACCTTCTTGATCGTCAAGGTTCAGATAAGAAGAGACTACATCCTCTTGTTGTTCATCTTCTGGGCCCGGCACATAAGGGATCTCGTCGGCTATCATGCCGTATATAAAACCTTCAGCCTCCTGATCCGTAAGCGGCAAGGCTCTATTGTCCGCCATATGTCACTCCTACAGACATGCATGTAGTAAAAATTAATTAAGTATATAGGAGACTTAGCAAATATTGACGTAGAAGGAGGGAAAACAGATTGCTAGGGTTTTGGGTGGAAGAACGATGACCACCGGAGGGGGAAAACCATACTTTAGAGGTGTGTCCAAGATTAGTTGCTCAAATGACTTGGAGAACACCATAGCTAGGTTACATTTGCTTTCCTGGTCATTTTGGTATATTACACTTAATTTTCTGAATTTATTGGATTAAAACGTATTTTCATTATTTTAATGAATTTAATTCAAATTCAAATATGGTCTCATTTTGAACTTTGTCAAACATGATTGAAAATGATATAAACAGATAGCTTACATTTTTGTGAACATTTTGCATATTTTTCCATAATTTTTGGAATTATAAATTAAAAGTTATTTAATTTAGAAGATTTAATTATGTTTTGTAATTCCATATACAGTGGGCCCCACGTGTCACGATGACGTCATTAAAAAAAACCCTCGCCAACACGTGGCCAGGTGACGTCATGATGACGTCACCCTGGCGTCACACGGTGGCCGGCGGTGGCAGTTTCGTTTCTCGGCTCTCCGGCGATTCCGGCCACGGGGGATGGAACGGAGATGGGGAGGAGGCCACGGTGACTGTGGTGCTCGCCGGCGGCGAATCTGGCAGCGGGAGCGAGCGAGAGGGCGGTTCGTGGGCGCCGTTCAAGGGCGTTGGTTCGAGGGCGGCGCGAGGCCCGCGGGGAACCTACCAGAGACGGCGACGGGGCGGGGGCGGAGCAGGGTGGAGGCGGTGGAGAGAAGGGCGCGGCGACGGCGACGGCGCGGTCCTCTCGCAGAGTCTCTGCGCGGGCGACGGCGACGGAATCGGCGACGGAATCGGGGCAGACGAGCCGGCGCGAGGAAGACGAGGGTTTGGGACTTAGAAATTTTTGGGGCAGGAAGGCATCGCGAATATATAGCGGCAGCCTTTAGTCTCGGTTGGGGACACCAACCGGGACTAAAGGTCCCCCCGGGTACCCTCCGCGGGCCTTTAGTCCCGGTTGGTGTCCCCAACCGGGACTAAAGGTGTATTTTTTCGCGGCGTTTTCGTTCCCGCGCGGAAATAGCCTTTAGTCCCGGTTCGTGACACGAACCGCGACTAAAGGTGGTTTTTCAAATACTTTTCCTTTTTCCAATCTAACAAATACAAATAATATATCAGAAAATTCAGAAAAATAAAACTACTTCATTTTAAAATCTTAAAAATACAAATAATATATCAGAAAATTCAGAAAAATAAAACTACTTCATTTTAAAATCTTAAAAATACAAATAATATATCAGAAAATTCAGAAAAATAAAACTACTTCATTTTAAAATCTTAAAAATACAAATAATATATCAGAAAATTCAGAAAAATAAAACCCCTTTACTCCCGGCATGTTTTACCAACCGAGACGAAATGGTTAGGATTTTGTTCTATCCAATCAGAAAGATTCACACACATCTTGAATATATATATAGATAAAAAAGGCAGTACATAATGGCAAGAGTGGATCTAAACCTAAACGGAGAGCATAGATGCATGATCGACCTACATAATGGCAAGACACTGTGGATCTGATATCTGCTAGTCATACTCCTGCCTAGGCCTATAGTACTCCGACACGTAGTCGTCGTAGTCGCCGCCGTCGTCGTCACTTTCGTCTGACGGTGCTCTGCACTCCCTCGGAGGATCACGACTCCAGGACTCGGCTTGAGGGTAGCGCAGGCGGGGGATATCGCCAGCCCTGATGTAGTCCATGACGCTCTATAGAGTCCGGCCGGACCACCATAGCCGACGACCGGCCTCGTGAAAGTTCACAGGAGGCAGACCGTCCTCCTCATACCTGGCGAGCGCCCTCTCACGCCGATTGATGAAGAAGGCATCCCAAGTATGCTGGTTATCGGGATGCCAACTGGGATTCCTCTGCTGCTCCGGCGTGAGCTCGTGGTAGTAGTGGTTCGTGATGGCCGCCCGACGCGCCACACCTTGAGGAAGAGGAGGGACCGGCACTCCTCCGGCGCTCAGCATCCAACCGGCGGGAATGTTGTACGGGTACGTCCCCCTGGTATTTTTCCGTAAACCTATTGTTAATCCTGGAATTAAACCCGTAGTTCAATTTTACCGCAGTTGTTTCCACAAAACCCCGTAACAAATATCGTAACAACCTGTAGCCCAAGTGGATGTTGGACTTGCCACCATAATCTCGCGCAACTGGACAGAGAACATTGCACGATGTGCATCACACACATTTCATCGAACAATTTGGGGGCGTCGTGTAGATCCTCGCCCATCCAACTTCGGTCGTTCTCACTAGCATTGCGGCAGCAAGCAATGTAAAGCGCGAGGCCAATGGACAAGCCGCCATGTGACACGCGGCACGATCGAGGAGCCCAGCAGCCGCAAGACTGCCATCGTGGTGAGCCTAACTTGTCATCGCTCGGGCGCGGCTGCCGGGTTGTCCTTTCTCGTTGCAAAAGCTCACGATGCCTCATAGATACCTGATGTGCACTCGCGCTATAGCCAACCCGTCGATGGTATAGGTACTGAACCATCAGTAGGTGCATGCCCAACAATGCGCTGATTAGCGACACCGGTGGCTCTCTTATAAGGACGTGCAACACCTTGTAAAGTAGCAATGTGGGACTAAGATTTAATTAAACCTCTTGGTGTCCATGAATGAGCCACATGGGGCTTTGGGATTTTCGTAGGGATTATTAAGTCCAATTTAGATGGGCTGGCCCAATGCAATAATCGCGACAAGATTTTCCTAATAAATATACATTTTAACACAATTTGTATATATTACCTATATATGCATTTTATGTATGTCGATTTTGAAAAATAAAGATTTTTTAACCTAATTTTTTTTATTATTATCTTGCACAAATTATTAATAAGTTGCATACAATTTTTGTGAAGTAAAGTTCCAATATGCGATTGCACATTTTGACTCTAATATCCACGCCTTTTCAATTTCTTGTTTCATGATTTGTCACTTGAAAGACATATAATAATAGTTGTTTTCTATGAAACAATATATATAATATGATAAAAATATGCAAGGTCATGTAACATGATGTCAGCCTTCTCGCTTAAGCAGCCACACATGATATATTTAAAGTTAAAAGAGAGAGCAAAGAAACAAAAAATGTCTTCTCTTTTGCTAAGAGATGCTTTCTCAGTTTTGAATGAGGACTATTTTTTTTCATTTTCTATCGGTCATGGTGGAGAAATGGAGTGGGCAGGATTTCCCGTTGCCTCCATCTGTCGCTGGCCACCTATGGGGGTAGCAGAGGAGCAAGAGATGGACGGGAAATTTTTCGTGCGAGGACGTTGTTGAGCTACGGAGTCGCCCAAATAGAGTGACCCCGGAGGCAGTTTTCTATTTGATTAACACATCTTCCAGGGTGAGTGGAGTTCTAGCCTGGCTGGCGATGTACCTCCCATCTATGCCTTTCTACTATGTGACTAGTACAGCTTGTAGGGCGTGTTATTGACATGCAAACTACCTATAACATGTAAATTATATAATGATGCCAGGCTTCTCAGGTAAGTTGACATAAGTGTAGCATTTTTCGAGTTAGAAAAGGGAGCATAGAAATAAGGAGAAATGCTTTCTTTTTTTAATGATTGATGGTTTCAGTTCTAAACGGGGACGTTTCTTCTTATACCCAATGAATTTAATTTATTTTCAGTTAAATGTTAAACATTCCGAAATACTCCATCCCGGTTTCATGTAAGAGCTTTATAAGATTTATGCCATTCATAACTTGTTTACATCTTCATTTCTTTAACTCCTTTATGATAGCAAGATAGGTAGATGATCACCGGACGCACGCGTCGCTCCAGCGGGGGCGGCACGGGCGAAACCCTAGCCGCCGCCGCCCCACACCTCCTCCTTCCCTTCCACCCGCCGCCGCCGGAGGAAGCCACCGGGGGCACAACCCTCCGCGTGGTGGACGGCGGCCGGGGAGTTCTCGCCTCCTCAGCACAAACGCGGCGGTAAGCCTCCGGCCAGATGCGTTGGTCGGCCCTGAACGGCTGGCACGGACGGTAGAGCACGGACGCCGGGGTGGCGGCCCTGGTTCTTCTGGTGGTGGCTAGTGGTTGGGTCTGTGTATGCAGCCGGCGCTGGCCAGGCGGCGGTGCCAACGGTGTGGCGGTTGACTCCTCAAACCATCAGGTTTGTGGAGCATCCGGGCTGCGGAGTGCGGATGGTCAGGTGGTGGTTGGCTCGTCGACGTAGACGAGTGGCCGAGCGCGGCAAACCAGGTGGCGGCGCGCGAGGGATTCGAATCCTTCTGTCCGTATCTGACGGTCTCGGCAGCGGCTGTAGTTGTTTGGGCGGCGACAGCGTCTGCCACGGCGGGGGTGCTCACTGTAGCGCCCGGAATCGAGGCGGCGGCCCCTCTTCTTCGACGGTGGCGGCTTCCGAGGTCGTGTCGGCGACTCGGAGGCTGGATCTCGAGATGGTGACGGCCTTTCGAGGCTGGCGGCGGTATGGGACGTCCCCGCCACCAACAGACTAGGTTCGATGCGGCTTCACAGATGACACATGCGTCTCTTTCGGAGATGTCAAGCAATATTTGTCGCCAGCTGGTGAACCCTCCGGCGGATGCGTTGCCTGCGGATGTTACGCACGACGCCTCATGCAGTGGCGTCAAGTCATGCCTGCCACCGGGAGGTGTTGCACGATGGATGTGGCGGAGGTGTTATATTTGGTTTGTTGATGCTGAATCGAAGTTGGTCGACAGTTGCGAGAAGCATATGGTATGGGACATAAGTCTTTCGTTGTCTTCTCCAAATGTATCCAGTTATCATGGCGTTGGTAGCCGGATAAAAGGAGGATGGTACGGATGGGCTAGAGGACAACCTTATGCACTCGGGTGGAAACACAAGATCTCTGATCAGGCTATGTCGACACCCGTTTGTGTCGTATCCTTGCTGAAGGTGGTGGACTCAAACTTGAGGGATGAGAATCTGGAGATTAACTTTGTGTTGACTTATCACCATCGGCACACATGCGTTGTTTCCTTCTTGAAGGTGTATCCTAGGAGTTGTGTATTTGTTTTCTTTACTTCTTGTATAATAGGGCTAGTGGCTATCTGGTGGAGTTACTATCGTGAGGCATGCGGCCTCGGGTTTTCTTTCTGGGTCGATATGTTAGACTTCTGGATTTTGTATTTTTGAACTCTTCTTTAATAAACCGGCTGTGTGCATCGTTTCGATGCAGAGGCCAGGGCATACCTCACATTTCTAATAAAAAAAACTCCTTTATGTGGCAAGAAAAGATTCCCCTCTCGACCACTATACATGCCCTAGTTAGGAAGTGCGTAAATTTATTTCTACCAACTAAGCACATACAAAGTAGGATACGATGGCTTGTCATGCTTATGCTATACAAAAGTGCTAGAAACATAATAAAAAATTCTTCTTATTTTTCTTAAGCAATTTAACCAACTCCTGTTAGTTCGGGAATTACCATAAAAATAATGACAAGATATCACGGAAACTGGGTTGTGCAAAATCACTCATATATATATATATATGTGAAGTTCTTTTCCTCTAGTGCTACACCTTGCTCGTTGTTATGTATTCGACTTTTAATTTCGTGTTTAGTTCTATTGAGATCTTGGAGGAAACCAAAAGCACCGAGGATTGTAATATTGTTGTTTAGGAGAAAACTTGGAATCTTAGCGAGGGTAACGACGCACAAGTCGACCTCCTCTCTGAAGGGCGACATGAAAGTGCATGCTGCATCCACGAGTTCAAGAAGAGCTGTGCACACAACAGGTAGCGGCTAAAGAAATTCACTGAGAGGCGAGACGAGGGGTTCATGAACATCTACGGTCTGGCTCCATAGCCTCCAGGTGTATCTACCGCAGCCGTGGCAGTAATATTCTCTCAAGTCATTTCCCTGACAACATTCCACTGAATTAACCCTCGGCTAAAGATTAGTAACATTTATTTTAGAAGAGGGTGAAATATGTCAGGTAGTAAAATAACCTTGCTAAGTACTCCTAAATGCGAAATAAAAAAGATAAATAGGTTTTTACACTGGTAGAAAATAGGCCTTCCATACGCCCCCATTAGTCCCCAAAAGTATCGACCCGCGACTATAGGGGTCTCTAGTCGCGGTTCGGGAGGAGACCCGCGACCAACAGTCTGGGCCCAGCGCGCTCGGTCCACAGCTGGCGGACGGGAGGGGCTTTAGTCCCGGTTGGCCTGGCCAACCGGGACTAATAGGTCCCCAAGGCCTTTAGTCGCGGTTGTCCAGGTGAACCGGGACTAAAGGCCCATCCCTATATATAGGGCTCAGGTGGCTGCACTTAGCCACATTTGGTGTCACTTCTACTCACAATATTCACAAGGGGTGGTGGGTTTGCTTTTTGTTCCTCCTATGCACACAAGGTGTTTGATGAAATGCCCGAGAGCATGAAACACACATGATATGAAGTGTCCGAGCCGCACTTGAGCGTTTTCATTTATTTTACCTCCGCGATCGCGGTTAGCAACTTGAACCTTTCATGATTTGTATTATTTCCAGCTAGTTAGTTTAACAAATGCATGATGGTTAATTATATACTTTATATAATAATAATGCAGATGAATCGGCAATGGATGTACGGTAACCGACTCTCCGGCGAGTTCACTACGGGTTTGAAAGATTTCCTCGTAGTGGCAAATGCGAACAAGCAGCGAGGTTTTATTATCTGTCCATGTGCTGAATGTAAGAATGAGAAGGGTCACTCCTCCTCAAGAGTCGTTCACATGCACCTGCTTCGGCACGGTTTCATGCCAAGCTATAATTGTTGGACCAAGCATGGAGAAAGAGGGGTTAGAATGGAAGAAGATGAAGAAGAGGATGATATCGATTTCAACTATCATGACGCTTTCGGTCATACTTTCATGGAGGATGATGCTGAAGGTGGGGAAGGGTTTGGTGAAGGTGAAGAAGAGGCACATGATGAGCCCGCTGATGATCTTGGTCGGACCATTGCTGATGCACGGAGACGCTGCGAAACTGACAAGTAGAGGGAGAATTTGGATCGCATGTTAGAGGATCACACGAAGTCGCTGTACCCAGGATGCGACAATAGTCTGAAAAAGCTGGGATGCACACTGGATTTGCTGAAATGGAAGGCACGGGAAGGTGTAGCTGACTCATCATTTGAAAATTTGCTGAAAATGTTGAAGAATATGTTTCCTAAGAATAACGAGTTGCCCGCCAGTACGTACGAAGCAAAGAAGGTTGTCTGCCCTCTAGGTTTAGAGATTCTGAAGATACATGCATGCATTAACGACTGCATCCTCTACCGCGGTGCATACGAGGATTTGAATGAATGCCCTGTATGCACTGCATTGCGTTATAAGATCAGAGGCGATGACCCTGGTGACGATGTTGAGGGCGAGAAACCCAGGAAGAGGGTTCCCGCCAAGGTGATGTGGTATGCTCCTATAATACCTCGGTTGAAACGCCTGTTCAGGAACAAAGAGCATGCCAAGTTGTTGCGATGGCACAAAGAGTACCGTAAGTCTGACGGGGAGTTGAGACACCCCGCTGATGGAACACAATGGAGAAAGATCGACATAGAGTTCAAAGATTTTGCAGCTGACGCAAGGAACATAAGATTTGGTCTAAGTACTGATGGCATGAATCCTTTTGGCGAGCAGAGCTCCAGCCATAGCACCTGGCCCGTGACTCTATGCATCTACAACCTTCCTCCTTGTTGTGCATGAAGCGGAAGTTCATTATGATGTCAGTGCTCATCCAAGGTCCGAAGCAACCCGGCAACGACATCGATGTGTACCTAAGGCCATTAGTTGATGAACTTTTACAGTTGTGGGGCAGACCTGGTGTACCTGTGTGGGATGAGCTTAAAGAAGAGGAATTTAACCTACGAATGTTGCTTTTTGTAACCATCAACGATTGGCCTGCTCTCAGTAACCTTTCGGGACAGTCAAATAAGGGATACAAAGCATGCACGCACTGCTTACATGAGACTGAAAGTGTATTTTTGGATAATTGTAGGAAGAACGTGTACCTGGGTCACCGTCGATTTCTTCCCCGAAATCATAACGTAAGAAAGAAAGGCAAGCATTTCAACGGCAAGGCAGATCACCGGCCGAAGCCTGCGGAACGTACTGGAGCTGAGATATTTGATATGGTCAAGGATTTGAAAGTCATCTTTGCAAAGGGTCCTGGCGGGCAATCAGTTCCGCTGGGAGTTGACGGGCACGTACCCATGTGGAAAAAGAAATCGATATTTTGGGAGCTACAGTATTGGAATGTCCTAGATGTCCGCTCTGCAATCGACGTGATGCATGTTACGAAGAATATTTGCGTGAACCTGCTAAGCTTCTTGGGCGTGTATGGGAAGACAAATTATACAAAGGAAGCACGGCAGGACCAGCAACTTTTGAAAGACCCAGATGACCGGCATCCGGAATGGTTTCAAGGTCGTGCCAGCTACGCTCTTACCAAAGAAGAGAAGGTCATTTTTTTGAATACCTGAGCAGTATGAAGGTCCCGTCTGGCTTCTCGTCGAATATAAAGGGAATAATAAACATGGCGGACAAAAAGTTCCAAAACCTGAAGTCTTACGACTGCCACGTGATTATGACGCAATTGCTTCCGATTGCTTTGAGGGGGCTCGTACCGGAAAATGTTCGAGTAGCCATTGTGAAGCTATGTGCATTATTCAATGCAATCTCTCAGAAGGTAATCAGTCCAGAAGATCTACCACGGTTACAGAACGATGTGGTCCAATGTCTTGTCAGTTTCCACCATCCTTCTTCAATATCATGACGCACCTCCTGGTCCACCTAGTCGAAGAGATTTCCATTCTCGGTCCTGTATTTCTACACAATATGTTCCCCTTCGAGAGGTTTATGGGAGTATTAAAGAAATATGTTCGTAACCGTGCTAGGCCAGAAGGAAGCATCGTAAAGGGCTATGGAAATGAGGAGGTAATTGAGTTCTGCATTGACTATGTTCCTGACCTTAATCCGATTGGTATTCCTCAATCGCGGCACGAGGGGAGACTAAGTGGAAAAGGCACGATCGGAAGGAAATCAACGATATGTATGGACGGTCATTCTATGACTGAAGCACACCACACAGTTCTGCAAAATTCGAGCTTGGTGGCTCCGTACTTCGAGCAACACAAGAATATTTTACGCTCGGACAACCCGGGGAAGCCTGAATCATGGATTAGAAAGGCCCACATGGAGACTTTCGGCAGTTGGTTGCGAAAACATTTAATGAATGGCAATGATGTTGGAGATCAGCTGTACATGTTGGCCAAGACACCATCTTCGAATATAACGACTTACCAAGGGTACGAGATTAATGGGAATACATTTTACACGATCTCCCAAGATAAAAGGAGCACCAACCAAAACAGTGGTGTCCGCTTTGATGCAGCAACCGACATTGGGCAAAAGGTCACATATTATGGTTACATAGAGGAGATATGGAAACTTGACTATGGACCCTCCTTTAAGGTCCCTTTGTTCCGGTGTAAATGGTTCAAGCTAACAGGAGGTGGGGTAAAGGTGGACGAGCAATACGGAATGACAATGGTGGATTTCGACAATCTTGGTTACCTTGACGAACCATTCGTCCTAGCCAAAGATGTCGCTCAGGTTTTCTATTTGAAGGACATGAGTAGCAAACCGAGGAAACGGAAAGATAAGAAAACGATCAGTACATCACGTGATGATCCAAAGCGCCACATTGTTCTTTCAGGGAAAAGAAACATCGTGGGAGTGGAGGACAAGACAGACATGTCAGAAGATTATAATATGTTTGGTGAAATTCCGCCCTTCAAAGTCAACACTGACCCAAGCATTAAGTTATATGATGAGGATGCTCCATTGATACGGCCAAATCGTAAGAAAACAGGGACACAAGGGAAGAATTGATGTGTAATAATTTATTGTGTACCAAACTTTTTTGAATGGATCATGTGAATTATATTATCTCTGATGTGTTTAAGACTAACTCCTTTGCAAAATATTTGAGAAAACGAGTGGAAAGCATGGAAAACAGAAGGTTACTTAAATGTCTCAAAACCTTGTGAGATAAAATATCTGATTTCATAACTTTTATTAAAAACAGAAAACAGACGCGCTAGCGCGCCGCAGTGTCGCCGGAATACAAATTCTTTTATTAAAAAGAGAGAACATACGAACACTACTCCTCGTCGTCGTCGTCGGGGAACTCGTCGGTGACCTCCTCCGGGTCATCGTCGTCGGCGAACTCGTCGGTGACCTCCTCGTCGTCGTCGGAGGTGCATGATGGTATGTCCGAGATAGGCCCCCACCTCGGATCGTCGGAGGCCCAGACTTCGCCGGCGCGGTCGGCCCGACGAAGCTCTTGCAGCGCCCTCGTCCTCGCCTCCCGAGCGGCATCTAACGCGAGGTGGCGTTCGAGGCGGCGCTCCGCCCGCTCAGCCGCACAGGTCTGCCAGAGCTCCTCGTCGGCGCACTCCTCCCCCGGGTTGTTCCGGTAATACTCGCGGACGACGCGTTCTTCCCTGGTGTCGACTAGGCTCTGAAACGCGCGGTGACAGAGGTGGAGGTGGTCGGCGGCAGTGACGATCTGCGGCTTCGGCGCCCTGGCCTCCGCTTCCTAGATGGTGTGGCAGTCGTTGAAGTTCATCAGCGACCGCTGGCGGTTGAGGCGCCAGGCCGCCGCGTCCCAGGCGCGGGCGGCCTCCGCCGCCGTCGCAAAGGAGCCGAGGGGGATGCGGTCGCCCCCCCAGCGGATATCTGCGCTGAACATTCCGTTCTGCCGTGCTCGGACACCGCGGAAGCCGGTGGTGTTGTTCCTCGTCGGAGGCATGGTGGAAGCGCGACGGTGCGTGGAGAGGAGAAGACGCGCTCGAGGCGCGACAGTTTATACCGCGCCCTCCTGGCCACGCGTCACAACTCCCGCGCCACGCGTCGCAACTCCCGTGCCACGCGCCACCCTAACACAACCAAGCAAATAGTTGCACATTACTACCCGAGCTCAAAGTGAACACTGACCCAAGCATGGATGGATGTGTTAAAGGGGGGGGGGGTGTAGAACAAAACAATCGGTATCACCATCATACAACCCTACCGTGGCTACTCGGTGCAATATGCATACCAAATGCACGGTAGGACGTATGATGGCGAATCCGGATGTTTTGTATTTGCTCGATAAACTGAATATATGATGTATCAAACCTTAATGGGGGATGTAGAACAAAACAATCGGTATCGCCATCGTACAGCCCCACCGTGGCTACTGGGTGCAATATGCATACCAAATGCACGACAGGACGTATGATGGCGAATTCGGATGTTTTGTATTTGCTAGATGAACTGACCGGTGTATGAAGGTGGGCTATATATAGGGTCCTCTGGCTCACAAAGTGTTGTGCTAGGGTTTTGATCCAACGGTTAAGAAACCACCTCATCCAACGGCTCACAACAGCTCGAAATAAACACACCGTAGACCTGATCGAACGGCTCACAACAGCTCGAAAGAAACACACCCCGGATCCAACGACTCACAAGCGCTTTAGAGAAACACACGATCCGTGTGATTCTATCTGATTGGTCCAAACGAAACCCAAACCCATTTAGTCCCGATTGGTGTCCCCAACCGGGACTAAAGGGATGTTTTCTTCTCGCTATATATATGTATGCATTGACACACCATTGGCATAAACACATACAAACTTACCACTCTCTCATGGCTTCTACCGTACCCACTCTAACATTCATCCAGGCGGAGGCACTTTCCGCCTCAAACTACCCCTGCCCGCCCGGCTACAGCGTTCCCGCCGGTTGGATGCTGAGCACCGGAGGAGTGCCGGTCCCTCCTTTTCCTCAAGGTGTGGCGCGTCGGACGGCCATCACGAACCACTACTACCACGAGCTCACGCCGGAGCAGCGGAGGAATCCCAGTTAGCATCCCGATAACCAGCATACTTGGGATGCCTTCTTCATCAATCGGCGTGAGAGGGCGCTCGCCAGGTATGAGGAGGACGGCCTGCCTCCTGGGAACTTTCACGAGGCCGGTCGTCGGCTATGGTGGTCCGGCCGGACTCTACAGAGCGTCATGGATTACATCAGGGCCGGCGATATCCCCCGCCTGCGCTACCCTCAGGCCCAGTCCTGGAGTCGTGATCCTCGGAGGGAGTGCAGAGCACCGTCAGACGATAGTGACGACGACGGCGGCGACTACGACGACTACGAGTGGATGTACTATAGGCCTAGGCAGGAGTATGACTAGCAGCAGATATCAGATCATGCATCTATACTCTCCGTTTAGGTTTAGATCCACTCTTGCCATTATGTACTGCCTTTTTTATCTATATATATATTTTTTAAGATTTTAAAAAGAATTAGATTTTTTTTCTGAATTTTCTGATATATTATTTGTATTTTTAAGATTTTAAAAAGAATTAGTTTTTTTTCTGAATTTTCTGATATATTATTTGTATTTTTAAGATTGGAAAAAGAATTAGTTTTTTTCTGAATTTTCTGATATATTATTTGTATTTTTAAGATTGGAAAAAGAATTAGTTTTATTTTTCTGAATTTTCTGATATATTATTTGTATTTTTAAGATTGGAAAAAGAATTACTTTTATTTTTCTGAAATTTCTGATATATTATTTGTACTTTTAAGTTTGGGAAAAGGAAAAGTATTTGAATAACCACCTTTAGTCGCGGTTCGTGTCACCAACCGGGACTAAAGGCTCGTTCTGCGCGGGAACGGAAACGCCGCGAGAAATTTCACCTTTGTTCCCGGCTCGTGACACCAACCGGGACTAAAGGCCCGCGGAGGGTACCCCCAGGGGACCTTTAGTCCCGGTTGGTGTCACGAACCGAGACTAAAGGCTGGCCCTATATATTCCCGGCCCCGAAATTTTTCTAAGGACCAAACCCTCGTCTTCCTCGCGCCGGCGCCCTGCTCATCGATTCCGTCGTCATCGCCCGATTCCGTCGTCGTCGCCTGCGAGAGTACCGCGCCGTCGCCGTCGCCCGTATGCGTTAATGCATATGTATTCACATTTCAGTAAGTTCGTATCACGAGAGGCTCAATGTATATATATATATACGTCGCCGGAGGTGGTTGGTCTTTGCAATTGGAGATCGTCGTTTGTCAACGGTTGACCTCCGTCGACAATGTCCATTCCTTCACCGTCTTGATCATCGACAATGTCCGTTCCTTCACCTTCTTGATCATCAAGGTTCAGATAAGAAGAGACTACATCCTCTTGTTGTTCATCTTCTGGGCCCGGCACATAAGGGATCTCGTCGGCTATCATGCCGTATATAAAACCTTCAGCCTCCTGATCCGTAAGCGGCAAGGCTCTATTGTCCGCCATATGTCACTCCTGCAGACATGCATGTAGTAAAAATTAATTAAGTATATAGGAGACTTAGCAAATATTGACGTAGAAGGAGGGAAAACAGATTGCTAGGGTTTTGGGTGGAAGAACGATGACCACCGGAGGGGGAAAACCATACTTTAGAGGTGTGTCCAAGATTAGTTGCTCAAATGACTTGGAGAACACCATAGCTAGGTTACATTTGCTTTCCTGGTCATTTTGGTATATTACACTTAATTTTCTGAATTTATTGAATTAAAACTTATTTTCATTATTTTAATGAATTTAATTCAAATTCAAATATGGTCTCATTTTGAACTTTGTCAAACATGATTGAAAATGATATAAACAGATAGCTTACATTTTTGTGAACATTTTGCATATTTTTCCATAATTTTTGGAATTATAAATTAAAACTTATTTAATTTAGAAGATTTAATTATGTTTTGTAATTCCATATACAGTGGGCCCCACGTGTCACGATGACGTCATTAAAAAAACCCTCGCCAACACGTGGCCAGGTGACGTCATGATGACGTCACCCTGGCGTCACACGGTGGCCGGCGGTGGCAGTTTCGTTTCTCGGCTCTCCGGCGATTCCGGCCACGGGGGATGGAACGGAGATGGGGAGGAGGCCACGGTGACTGTGGTGCTCGCCGGCGGCGAATCTGGCAGCGGGAGCGAGCGAGAGGGCGGCGCGTTCGCGCGCGGTTCGTGGGCGCCGTTCAAGGGCGTTGGTTCGAGGGCGGCGCGAGGCCCGCGGGGAACCTACCAGAGACGGCGACGGGGCGGGGGCGGAGCAGGGTGGAGGCGGTGGAGAGAAGGGCGATACGGGAGTTTCACCCTATAAGCGCGTGTAAACTCACGAGAGAGAAGTGGATGCCGGTGAATCGGCCCACACCCCGGAGTGAAATCTTTGCCATCAAAAGCACACAACACACCTATAATAACATGCTATGGCACCACCTTGCTTGTGTTGGGGTCCAGAAGATCCGGAGCCCCCTCCGGTGAAACCCTAGACCCGCTGGAGAAATACCGGACTTATACGGAAACACGCGGTAACGACGTCGAAAGGGGGTAGCATTGTGGAATTAGGTGCTTGGTTGTGTTAGGGTAGGCCATAGGAACATAAAACAACAAGGTAGAACGCACCTCTTCGGAAGATTCACGACGTTTCGTCCGATAGTGAGTTTCACCCTATAAGCGCGTGTAAACTCACGAGAGAGAAGTGGATGCCGGTGAAGCGGCCCACACCCCGGAGTGAAATCTTTGCCATCAAAAGCATACAACACACCTATAATAACATGCTATGGCACCACCTTGCTTGTGTTGGGGTCCAGAAGATCCGGAGCCCCCCCTCCGGTGAAACCCTAGACCCGCTGGAGAAATACCGGACTTATACGGAAACACGCGGTAACGGCGTCGAAAGGGGGTAGAAATGTGGAACTAGGTGTTTGGTTGTGTTAGGGTAGGCCATAGAAACATAAAACACAAATAAAGTAGACTTAGTGTGTGAAAACCCACTCGATAGTGGTGTCGGTATAGTATGAATAAATGAAATTGACTTAGATCTCTCGATACATGGTAACGGTTGTAAATTTCTATATTTTAAACATAAAATATTAACATATTAATTTTATCAATTGATAGTAACTAATAAATACACATGCAACCACAAAATAAGAAAAAGAAAAAAATACACCTGTGCCGACGGCTTTGCCGTCGGCATAGGACGTGGTAGGACCAAACCAAACGGCGCAGCAACAAGTGCCGACTGCCTGTTGGTTGCCGAGGGCCACCGTCGGCCTCTTCGACGCTGTGCCGACGGCTATCTGTTTCCCGAGGGCCACCGTCGGCTTCCTTGACGTTGTGCCGACGGCCAACTTCGTGCCGACGGCCTCTGGCGCAGGCTGGGGCTCCGACCCCCTGTGCCGACGGTGCCCGACATTTGGCCGTCGGCACAGTGAGCCATTCCTGTAGTGTAGAAGCAGGGATCCGAGAGGAACCCGACGCGGAGGAGCACGGAGTATTTTCCATGTCTGCTGGAATCGAACCGTTTCCGATATGGCATCCGTACTTCGATGCGGGGTAATGGCAATTCCGGGAAAATCGACCCGTAGGCTGGCCGCCCTCGCTCGGGGTGGCGAGATGCGGGGCATGGAGGTGGGGTGGCGGCAGCGGAACGGCTCGTTGGGCGCTCGTCGCTGGATCTGGGCTGCATGGTCTCCCCGGCGCCACGGCTGCCGATCTAGAACTTTTGAGACGCGTCGCGTCCTCCGCGCACCGTGTCAGCCATAGCGGCACGGAAGGAGCCCGCGCGATGCAGTCCAAGCGATGAGCTGGAGCTGGTGCCGGCCTCCGCAAGATCCGCGCGATGCGTAGAGGGGATGAGCTGGTGTCGGACTTCGCCTGGTCCGCCGTGAAGGTATGCTAGTGTCCACTGTCCACTAATTTTTCTTACCACAACAACGATTGGGTTTCTTTTTCTCCGTTTCTTTGTAGCGAGCAACTGCAGCGGCGCGTTTCAGCATGCACGAGGTTTAAGGCAATGTGATCCCATCTCCCCGCTTCTGTCCATACTCATCATGGACATCCCGTTGGCATATTTTGGAACCCTGTGTATCCTCCAATGCATATCTTTTTTCTTCGGATGATGTCATTCTTTTTTTTTTCCCTTCCAATGGTGGATGAGGTTGAGGCGATCAAAGCCATACTTGCCTTTTTTGGGGAAACTTCTGGATTGTCGGTGAACTTTCGTAAGAGTGTGGCACACCTGATCCAGTGTACCGAGGAAACTATGTCGACCATCATGCCTGCCATCATCATGACCTCGTCGTTTATCCACCACCTCCTCGTTTTGTACTGACCCGTGTATTTTCAACTGCATAGACTAACTCTGTCGTGGATTCCTATGAGAGGGTAAAGAGGGTTTGCTATGCCATCAGCTAGGAAAAGGTTGGCCAACCTAAATAGGTCGGTGGCTTGGGCTTCCACAAACCGAAGTGACTCATAGCTGCCTTTGTGCCCGCGTGCTATGGCTCACCAAAAGTTATTGATCCACGACTTGGGCTGGCCTCGTGTGCTCGATCTCATCGGTATGTGCATGCCCAACAATGCCTAGCCATGGTACACCTGGCGACCACAACATAAGTACGTGCATGCCCAACAATGCCTTGATTAGTGACATCGGTGGCTATCTTATAATGACGTGCAACTCCTTGTAAACTAGCAATGTGGGACTAAGATTTAATCAAACCTCTTGGTGTCCATGAATGAGCCACATGGGACTTCGGGATTTTCGTAGGGGGCTGGCCCAATGCAATAATTCCGACAATATTTCCAAAATTACCTATATATGCATTGTTTAAATTACCTATATATGCATTGTATGTATGTCGATTTTCAAAATAAAGATTTTTAACCTAATTAATTTTATTATCTTGCACAAATTGTTAATAAGTTTCCTACACTTTTGGTAAAGTAAAGTTCCAATTTGCGGTTGCACATTTCTACACTAATATCCACTCTTTTTCAATATCTTGTTTCATGATTTGTCACTTGACACACATATAATAATAGTTGTTTTCTAGGAAAATATATATAATATGATAAAAATATACAAGGGCATGTAACATGATGTCAGCCTTCTCTCTTAAGCCGCCACACATGATACATTTAAAGTTGAAAGAGAGAGTAAAGAAAGAAACAAAACTGTCTTCTCTTTTGCTAAGAGATTCTTCCTCGGGTTTTTATGAGGACTATTTTTTTTTCATTTTCTATGGGTCATGGTGGATAAATGGAGCGGGCAGGAGTTCCCTCTGCCTCCATCCATCACTAGCCTCATATGGGGCAGCGGAGGAGCAAGAGACGGACATGAAAGTTGTCGTGCGAGGACGTCGTGGACCTTCGGAGTCGCCAAAACAGAGTGACCTGGGAGACAGTTTTCTATTTAATTTACACATCTTCCAGGGCGAGCGGAGTTCTAGCCTTGCTGGCGATGTACTGCCCATCTAGGCCTTTCTACTATGTGATGTAGGGTGTGTTCTTGACATGGAAACTACCTATAACATGGGAATTGTATAATGATGTCAGCCTTCTCCCGTAAGATGCCATAAGTGTGAACATTTTTTGTGTTGGAAAAGGGAGTATGGAAATAATGAGAAATGCTTTCCTTTTTTACGAAGTGATGGTTTCGGTTCTTAACGGGGACATTTTTTCTTGTACCCAATGAATTTAATTTATTTTCAGTCAAATGTTAAACATCCTGAAATACTCCATCCCGGATTCATGTAAGAGCTTTATAAGATATATGTCATTCATAACTTGTTTACATCTTCATTTCTGTAACTCCTTTATGTAGGAAGAAAAGATTGCCCTCTCGACCACTATACATGCTTTAGTTAGGAAGCGTGTAAATTTATTTCTACCAACTAAGAACATACAAAATAGGATAAGGCGGCTTATTATGCTTATGTTATACCAAAGTGCTAGAAACATAATAAAATTTCTTCTTATTTTTCTTAACAAACTTAACCAACTCCTCTTAGTTCGGGAAGTATGATAAAAAACTTAACAAACTTAACAAACTTAACCAACTCCTCTTAGTTCACGAGCATCTACGGTCTGGCTCCACCTCGATGGTGGCACGCGGCAGCAGAAAGAGCTTGCAGGATAGCCCGCTCAGGCACAGAAACGTCACCAAGGGGCTCCTCCAGGACCGACGGCCAGCGCAGGTTGATGAAACAACTGGGATGCGCTAGTTGACGGGCCTTGGTGGCCACGGTTTTAACAAAAGGAACCATGTAATTCGAGGCGTTAAACTTGGATCTCTACTATAATATAATAATGGCATAACAACCATCACGTATGTGTACGGGCACGTCTCTGGTATTTTTCAGTTAACCCATTGTTAATCCTGGAAATCAACCCGTAGTTCAATTATACCACAGTTGTTTCCACAAAACCCCGTAACAAATATCATAACAACCCGTAGCCCATGTCGATGTTGGACTTACCACCATAATCTCGCGCAACTGGACAGAGAACTTTGCATGGTGTGCATTACACACATTTCATCGAACAGTTTGGGGGCATCGTGTAGATCCTCGCCCATCCAACTTCGGTCGTTCGCACTAGCATTGCGGCTGCAAGCAAAGTAAAGCGCGAGGACAAGCCGCCATGTGTCACGTGGCACGATCGAGGAGCCCAGCAGCCGCAAGACCGCCATCATAGTGAGCCTGACTTGTCGTCGCTCGGGTGCGGCTGCCGGGTTGTCGTTTCTCGTTGCAGAGCTCAGATGCCTCATAGATACCTGATGTGCACTCGCGCTATAGCCAACCCGTCGATGGTATAGGTATTGAACAATCAGTATGTGCATGCTCAACAATGCCTTGATTAGCGACACCGGTGGCTCTCTTATAAGGACGTGCAACTCCTTGTAAAGTACTCCCTCTGTTCCATAATATAGGATGTTTTAGCTATTTCACATGTTGTCTAGTTACACACTAAAATGAGTGTACATATATGCTAAAATGTGTCTGGATACATGTGTATGTATGTGAATGTGGAAAAAGTCTAAAACATCTTATATTATGGAACGGAGGGAGTAGCAATGTGGTACTAAGATTTAATCAAACCTCTTGGTGTCCATAAATGAGCCACATGGGGCTTTGAGATTTTCGTAGGGATTATTAAGTCGAATTTACATGGGCTAGCCCAATGCAATAATTGCGACAAGATTTTACTAATAAATATACATTTAAACACAATTTGTATAAATTACCTATAAATGCATTTTATGTATGTCGATTTTGAAAATCAAGATTTTTTAGCCTATTTTTTTTATTATTATCTTGCACAAATTGTTAATAAGTTGAATACAATTTTTGTGAACTAAAGTTGCAATATGCGGTTGCACATTTTGACAGTAATATCCACTCCTTTTCAATTTCTTGTTTCGTGATTTGTCACTTGAAAGACATATAATACTAGTTGTTTTCTATGAAAAAATATATATAATATGACAAAAAATATACAAGGCCATGTAAGATGATGTCAGCCTTCTCGCTTATGCAGCCATATATGATATATTTAAAGTTAAAATAGAGAGCGAAGAAACAAAAATGTCTTCTATTTTGCTAAGAGATGCTTTCTCGGTTTTGAATGAGGACTATTTTTTTCAATTTCTATGGGTCATCGTGGAGAAATGGAGTGGGCAGGAGTTCCCGTTGCCTCCATCCGTCGCTGGCCACCTATGGGGCAGCGGAGGAGCAAGAGATGGAAGGGAAATTTTTCGTGCGAGGGCGTCGTTGACCTACGGGGTCGCCCAAATAGAGTGACGCCGGAGGCAGTTTTCTATTTGATTAACACATCTTCCAGGGTGAGTGGAGTTCTAGCCTCGCTGGCGATGTACCTCATCTATACCTTTCTACTAGGTGACTAGTACACCTTGTAGGGTGTGTTCTTGACATGCGATGGAGGACGGCCTGAGGGCAAGAGGAATCCCTCTAGGTACAGAGGGATGGGACGAAAGAGCCAAAATGTGGTGGTACGGGCATGGGGGATCGCTAGACCTGGAGACAGGGGAGTGTGTTCATCGGCAGAAAACGTTTGCTCCCACAAAAAACCTTGTTGACGCAATGACCAAAGCTCAACAGGGCTGGATCACGTTCAACAGAGAGAGAGAGACCAACTGACCCATGCCCTCGGGAATCCTGAACACGGAGGACATATACGAGGCAAAGGCAGATTGTCGTGGAAAGTAGGGTTTTCCCAGGAGGGTGACCCGTACTGTTACAGAAGCCGTAAGAGAAATATGGACCGGGCTGCTGTCGAAGCTGCAGATCTTCTGTCGAAGCTTGCAACGGAAGTTAGTGAGTTGAAGCAGTCCGTGGCGGGAATAGTTGAGAAAGATACAGCGGCGGCTGCAGGGCCGCATGAAGAACATGAAGCGGATCAACGGAGAAGCAGCGTGGCTTCCACGGAGGCCCCGCCTGCAGGTGCTAATGCACCGATGACCGAGAGTCGTGCACCGGAGCCTCACTACCCCGTGGATGATGTAAAGGAGATGAAAGAATGTGATCTGCATTATCCCGTGGGGAACATTTCCATGAAGGAAGCTACAGGCAGTGCTTTACCCTATACACCTGGAGCACTCCATCACAACAACCCCATTCCATATGGCTATGCTCGTGTCACGGTGGAAGACATAGTCCAAGGGTTTGAGGACCTTGAGATTGACATAGCTACACCCGAAGGGGAGAGAAGACTTAGAGATGTCAAGCGCCAGTTCATTCTATGAAAAAAAAGTACATAGTGTTTCCAGGCGAGACGCCAAGGCTAACAAGTCCACCCCCCTCCGATGGTGCAGGTGCTGGTGGTGGTGGTGGTGCTGGTGCTGGTTCACCTACGCCTCCTTCACGCCATTCGACGCCGTCCCCCGATCCACAATCTCCGGCGGGTAAGCAGCCGTCGCCCCCATTCCTCCTCCGGCGGT
Source organism: Alopecurus myosuroides (assembly GCA_028641055.1). Lineage (NCBI taxonomy): Eukaryota > Viridiplantae > Streptophyta > Magnoliopsida > Poales > Poaceae > Alopecurus > Alopecurus myosuroides. Next base: position 406,754,991 of record CM054060.1, on the reverse strand, counting down.
TAAGCAGCCGTCGCCCCCCATTTCTCCTCCGGAGGATAAGCAGTCGTCGCCCCCCATTCCTCCTCCAGAGGATAAGCAGACGTCGCCCCCCATTCCTCCTCCAGCGAAGAAACAGAAGCAGGAGGACATCAAGGGAACCTGCTCTTGGACTATTAACCCAGAGCCTTATGTACCTAAGACCACACGGGTACAGGAGCCATCACTGAAGCCTATCCCCACAAGGCCTTGGGAACTTAGTGATGCTGAAACCAAATTGGCCGTGAAGGCTGACGTTGAGAAATGGAAGGCCCGTCAGAAGGCGCTAAAGGAGCCTGAGCCTAAGGAAGTATTCCCTCCGATTGTAGACAACTGGGCTACGGGTTTTTTGTCGACACCATCCCAAGCCGAGAAGAATTTGCCTAAAGACTATGATAACGAACTTCGTAAGCAACCAAAAATATTGGAGGAGGAGAAAGCAAAAAGAAAAAAAGCGGGAAACAAGTTGACCAGCTCGGGATGCAGAGTAAACAATCGACCCCCCCGCTCATAGTGAAATCCGGTCCGGAACAGGACCCCGAGGTCATAAGAGCTGTGGCATCAATGGGATTGACTGTAGCTACTGCCATGGAAAATGCGTCCGAGGCCGGTATGTCTCTTCGTCTCTTTTTAGGCCTGGACGATGCGCCAATGGCTGAGAGTATTACAATATCAGAAGAAAGGGCCTCTCGTCGAGCCTACGCAGGAAAAGGATCTACCACCACTAATGCAAAGTCTGCTATGTTGGTACAAACAATTCATATCATGGACCGACAAAGAATTTGTGTATGTGGATGTTACAGAGGAGCATCACACCAAAAACTACTCTGTACAAGTTAAGATGAGTGAATTGTTCCAGCTGTTCAATCTGCGCGAGCTCGACAAATCTATCCTGAGTTGCTACGTTCTGTAAGTGATTTATTTCTACCTCATCTCGTTCTTCATTGCCTACACTATACATATATATATATATATTCCTAACTATATTGTTGCGTACGCTATTATGCAGATTGAAGATTTGGGAATGCAAAATAAGACTCATCCATGATGTTGGGTTCATTGACCCACAAATTAGAGCGTCACTCCAAAGACGTGGAGAAAGACTTGTACAATTTTCTTAAAAAGCATGAATTCAAAAGTCAGATTCTATTTCCTTACCATTTTGGGTGAGTGTTTCTCTTTTGTGCCCGTTCTCTTTTGTTTACTCCATGCTTGGTATGTCTAATCGATAAGTTATGCCTGTGCATGTAACGTGTCCGCAGGTTCCACTGGATTCTGCTAAAAATTGAACTTCACAGCTCCACAGTTTTTATCATCGACTCTATGAATTCAGATACAAATCTTTGGATCAACATGAGAAAAATGATGCAAAGGTAATTATTTTCAATCATTTGCACTCTATATCGATCGGTCTCTTTTGTTCATTTCCTAATAACTCTCTTGTTCATTTAATTTTATTTGCAATGTAGAGTTTGGAGACGGTTCTCACATAAACATGTCGGTGGATTCAAACATCAGCTAGAATTTAAAAATGTGGTCAAAGGTGTGGATAAGCAGCCACCGGGGACCGGTTTATGTGGATACTATGTCTGTGAGAACATACGGAAAGAAATCTCTCAGAGGAAGAAGGACGAGACCACGCGGAGGAGTCTCAATAACTTGCGGAGGGCGCTTACTCCAGAAGCTCGCTTCCGACCAATTCAAGAGGAAATAGCAGGATTTTTCCTTAGGCATGTCATCGATTCCAAAGGAGAACACCATGCGTCCACCGACGATGACTATTATACGCACCAGCCCCGAGTATTTTGAAACTTGTTCCAATTAGTGTATGGCCATCCATCTTAATTGTGTAATATGGAAACTTGTTCGAGGTTGTATATGGTCACCCGATATTGAATATATATTATATATTCTTATTGAATTCTCCTTGTTTGAAATTTCATATATATATATATATGCATGTATATAGTAGCGTAAAATATATATATGTACTGAAACTTCATCAAAATTAAAATAAAACACAAAATAAATATAAAAGAAATAAAACAAAACAAATTAAAAAGAAACCAGGTTTAGGGGGCCTAAAACCCTAAACCTGTGCCGGTTTTCAGTCCCGGTTAGCCACAAGAACCGGGACTAAAGGTCCTCCGTCGCGACGGACTACTGGCGCCCACGTGGACGGGCCTTTAGTCCCGGTTCGTAAGCAGCGCGACTATAAGGGGGAGCGTCTTTAGTCGCGCATAGCTAGTCCCGGTTGCGCGGCCGGGACTACTGGCCCTGGCGAACCGGGACTATAGGCCTATTTTCTACCAGTGTTAGATATGTCGGCAACATTAGAAAATATCACATCAATATCAGCTTTGTGAATCTTACTGAATCTTTATCTTCATTCAAGGATTGTAAATCAGCAACTTTTTTAATATGCTCCGGTTCCTATTAACTTATTGGAAGAGATAGCATCGATGATGTGTCTTATTATTATAGACGGTTGTTGACAACATCAATGAGAGTAATTCGGAGTGGCTGGGTTCTCTTCTTCTACCCTGCTGCCTATGAAAACTATCCGAGTTAGGTTGCCTTTGAAAAGTGCTTGAGTTAGGTTGCCCTGGAACTGCAAGTTGTATCTTTTACTGCTTGTTTTCCATTGCACGGGAAGCCTATAAAAAGGAGAAATTAAGTAATGAAACAGGTATGCCAGCCATAAAACAGTAACATCTTAGTGCACACTTTTTCTACCACGAATTAGCAGTCAAAAGAACCGATAAGCGTAACACTACCATGAATTCAGTACCAGTCATAAGCCAATATTTCATAAGATTATCCTTAGCATTAGAGATTCAGAGAGAGATATATGGCGCTGTACGCCTGTACCTGGTACTGGAATCCATCAACCGAAAGCCTCCCATGATGGTTCTTTCATTTTGTTCATGCTATAGAACGCTACCAACACCAAATTAAGGCCACGGGTTTTAATTTCCGTTAATCACGCAGTGCGAGAATATGGGCCATGGTCATCATTGGAGACAGGCAATGGAGCAACCTCGGTCCAAAATATTTTGACCACTTTATGAATATGAACAATGATATATATATATACATCATAGATGTTCTTCCTGAAAATCAAAATGATTAGATGGCAAACATACATGCCGCAGTGGATGGCTGCCGGGCATACCTATCTCGAGGTCGAGGGCATTGACGTCCCTGCCGGTCGCTGCTTGAGACCAGAGCCTGTCAGACCACCATTGGCTTTCCAATTTCAGGTCGTTGATCGCAGGGGAAGCGTTGAACACCGACGCAGACGAATGTCAAGGCCATCTGTGTCATCCCCGTGGAGAAACATCGGCAGCGTATGCGTGTCGCCGCATTGGCATGGTCGCATGGAGGACGGCATGGTCCGATAGGATGGCACGGCAAGCACGCTGTAGGTGTTCATGTCCTTGGCGTCGTGGATGAAGGACGGCATGGCCGCATGGTCCGGCAGGACCATCTGTGCCGTCCCCGACCGCGCGGAGAAACACCGGCAGCATATGCGCCTAACTGCATGGAGGACGGCATGGCCGCATGGTCCGGCAGGACGACACGACAAGCACACATAGAGGCAGCAGCAGCATGCCGAATGGCGAGGGTGCAGAACTGTAGATCGGTTCCAGTTCGTTTAGAAGCAGATCTGTTACAGATTGTACTCGATTGAGGGTAGACGTGCGGCACGGAACGTTTTCGTCGAGCGGCAGGCACCGGTAGAAAATATAACTTTAGTCCCGGTTCGTCAAGGCCATATTAATCCTGGCTGTGCAACCGGGACTAAATATGCGCGACTAAAGCCCCCCCTTTAGTCGCGCCGCTTACGAACCACGACTAAAGACCCGTCCACGTGGGCGCCAGGAGTCCGTCGGGGCGGAGGACCTTTAGTCCCGGTTCTCGTGGCTAACCACGACTAAAAGCCTCCTCTGTAGGTTTAGGGTTTTAGCCCTCCTAAACCTGGTTTCTATTTAATTTGTAGTGTTTTATTTCTTTTATATTTTATTTTGTGTTTTTTTTTTATTTTGATGAATTTTCAGTACACATATTCTACGCTACTATATACAAGCATATGAAATTTCAAACAAGAAGAATTCAAGGGGAATATATAATATATATTCAATCTCGGCTGACCATATATAACTTCGAACAAGTTTACATACACAATTTACCGCATAAAAAGTTCTTCGTCCTCGGTATAGTGTTATCCTTTAGGATTGATGACTTCCCTCATGAAAAATACTGCTAATTCCTCTTAAATTGGTCGGAAGCGAGATTCTGGACTAAGCTTCTTCCGCAAGTTATCGGTCGCCTTCCGCAAGCTATCCGACGCCTTCTGCTCAGAGGTCTGTCTTCGGATGTTCTCACAAACATAGTATCCACATAGTTTGGTCCCCGGTGGCTTCTTATCCACATTAAGTAACCTTCTAAATTCTAGCTCATGTTTGAATTCAACGACAATTTGTTCTGAGAACCGTCTCCAAACCCTACAGGGCAAACAAAATTAAATGAAAAAGAGAGTTATTAGTTACTTGATATTAGGAAATGAACGAAAGAGGCCGATCGATATAGAGCGCAAATGATTGAAAATAATTACTTTTGTAGCATTTTTCTCATGTCGGCCCAAAGCTTTGAATCCGAATTCATAGAGTCCATGTGATAAGAACTCTGGAGGTGTGAAGTTCAATCATTAGCAGAATCCAGTGAAACCTGCGGACACGTTACATGCACAGTCATGCATAACTCATCGATTAGACATACCATGCATGGAGTAAACAAAAGAGAATGGGCACAAGAGAGAAACACTCACCCAAAATGGTAAGAAATAGAATATGACTTTTGAGTTGATACTTTCTAAGAAACTTGTACAAGTCTTTTCTCCACGTCTTCGGGGTGATTTTGTAACACATATCCATTAACGATATGTGGGTCAATGAACCCAACATCATGGATGTTCCTTTTTTTGCATTCCCAAATCTTCAATATGCATAATAGCGTACGCAACAATATGGTTAGGACAATATATATATATATATATATATATATATAGGGTCGCGCTATTTGACACACAGGGTATTGAATAGTTATTCTACATCCACCCTCTATCTCCGCAACCGTATATGATTTTTACACCACGTAAATTTCGTCATTTTTCTTATGTCGAGTAGAACGTAATAAAATATATCCATATCATAAAAAAAATATTTACGTGATGTTACAAAAATAGACATATTTATCCTAGTTTTATGACTTTTATGTTGCTATGAACCATATATTTTTAACTTTTTACGCTTATTTTTCTATTATGGATCAACATAAACGTAAATATTTACATACGTGATGTAATATTTTGACTTAGCAACATAAATAAAATTGTGGGTGCAAAATAAGTTCTCTGCACCCAGGGTGCTAAATAGAGTGTCTATATATATATATATATATATATATATATATATATATATATATATATATAGACACCCTATTTGACACCCTGGGTGCAGAAATTTTATTTTGCACCCAAAATTTTATTTTATGTTGCTAAATCAAAATATTATATTACATATGCAAATATTTACGTTTATCTTGATCCATATTAGAAAAATTGGCGTAAAGAAATAAAAAAGATGGTTCATAGCGACATAAAAGTCATAGAAATAGCATAAATATGTCTATTTTTGTTATAATTTTGTACGTCACATAAATAATTTCTTTATGACATGGATATATTTTATTACGTTCTACTCGGCATAAGGAGTTCGACAAAATTTATGTGACGTAAAAATCATGTACGGTTGAGGAGATACAGGGTAGGTGTAGAATAACTATTCTATACCCTGTGTGTCAAATAGCGCGACCCTATATATATATATATATATATATATATATATATATATATATATATATATATATATATATATATATATATATATATATATATATATATATATATATATATATATATAGTGCAGGCAATGAATAACGAGATGAGGTAAAAATAAATCACTTACAGAACGTAGCAACTCAGGATAGATTTGTCGAGCTCGCGCAGATTGAACAACTGGAACAATTCACTCATATTAACTACTACAGAGTACCGTTTGGTGTGATGCTCCTCTGTAACATCCGCATAAACATATTCTTTGCCGGCCCATGTTATGAAATGCTTGTACCAACGTAGCAGATTTCACATTTGTGGTGCTAGACTCTCTTCCTACGCAAGCTCGACGAGAGGCCCATCCCGCACATATTGTAATGCTATCTCACTTACTAGCACATCCTCAAGGTCTAACGAGGCACGAAGAGTCAAACCCATCTCGGAAGCTTGTTTTATGGCACTCGCTACAGTCAATCCATGTGCTGCCGCAGCTGCTATGATCTCGGGGTCCTCTTCCGGACCGACTTTCACTATGAGCGGGGGGATCGATGTTTATTCTGCATCCCGAGCTGAGCAACTTGTTTCCCGCTTTTTTTACTTTCTTCTTTCTTCTCCTTCAATAATTCTGCTTGCCTACGAAGTTCACGTCCATAGTCAACAGGCATATTCAGCTCGGCTTGGGACGGTGTCGTCAAAAAATCCGTAGCCCACTTCTTTTGCTTCTCAGTGAATACTTGCTTGGGCTCAGGCTCTTTTATCGCCTTAATATCCGCCTTCCATTTCTCATAATGAGCAGCCGCGGCCAATTTGGTTTCAGCTTCACTAAGTTCCCAAGGCCTTGGGAGGAGAGGCTTCAGTGATGGCTCCGGTACCGTTGTGGTCTTAGGTACATAAGGGTCCGGGTTAATAGTCCAGGAGCGGGTTTCCTTGCTGTCCGCCTGCTTCTGCTTCTTCGCCGGAGGTGGATTGGGGGGCGTCGTACCCGCCGGAGGAGGATTGGGGGGCTTCGTACCCGCCGAAGGAGGATTGGGGGGCGGTGGCTGCCTACCCGCCGGAGTTTGTGGATCGGGGGGCGGTGTCGAATGGCTTCAAGGAGGTGTAGGTGAAGCACCACCACCACCACCACAACCACCACCATCGGAGGGGGGGTGGGCTTGTTAGCCTTGGAGCCTCGCCTGGAAGCACTATGTACTTCTTTTTCCATAGAATGATCTGGCTCTTGACATCTCCAAGTATTCTCTACCCTTCGGGTATAGCTCTGTCAATCTCCAGGTCCTCAAACTCTTGGACTATGTCTTCCACCGTGACACGAGCCTAGCCATATGAAATGGGGTTGTTGTGGTGGAGTGCTCCAGGTGTATAGGGTAAAGCACTGCCGGTAGCTACCTTCGTGGAAACGTTCCCCACGCGATAATGCAGATCACATTCTTTCATCTCCTTTACATCATCCACGGGGTAGTGAGGCTCCGGTGCATTAATCTCGATCTTCGGTGCATTAGGAACAGGCGGGGCATCCGTGGAAGCCACGCTTCTTCTCCGCTGCTGGCTTCCAATATCCGCTTCATGATCTTCATGCGGCCCTGCAGCCGATCTTTCTTTTGCTAGTTCATAAACGGTCTGCTTCACCTCATGGAGTTCCGATGCCAACTTCGCCACAAGATCTGCATCCTGATCCGTCTTTCTCTTACGACTTCTGTAACAGTACGGGTCATTGTCTTGGGAAAACCCTACTTTCCACGGAATTCTGCCTTTGCCTCGTACATGTCCTCCGTGTTCATCATTCCCGAGGGCTGTTGTCAGTGCGTCTTTCTCTCTGTTGAACTTGATCAAGCCCTCTTGAGCTTTGGTCAGTGCGTCAATAAGGGCTTGGGTGGGAGCAAACTTTTTCTTCCGGTAAACACACACCCCTGTCCCCGGGTCTAGCGATCCCCCATGCCCGTACCACCAGCTTTTGGCCGTTGGGTCCCATCCCTCTGTACCTAGAGGGATTCCTTGCACCCTCAGGCCCTCCTCCATCTTCTCCCACTTAGGCTCCGAAAGGCGGTATCCTCCTGGCCCCATAATATGATGGTATTGTTTCTTACCCGCATAAACCTTATTTTTTTTGATATTTCCTTCAAATGCTCCGATTTCTTTTGCCTCACAAATTCTGGCCAATCATCTTTCAGTCTCTCATGTTGTCCATTGAAATCCGGAGTCTTGCCCTTGTTGACATAGTCACGGGTAAATTTTTTCTTGAAGTTCTGGAATGCTTCGGCCATCTTCTGAAGAGCGAACTCTTTGACTAGCCTCCTCCTCTCACGTCCACCCAGAAACTCGTTACCAAATTCATCGACTTTGTTGTATTCCGGAGGTAGAATGAAATGTTCCATAAGCTTTCTCCAGCAATCCTTTTTCGTTCTCTTGTCGACAAAACTGAAACCAAGACGTGCCTTCTTTGTCTCCTTCCATTCCTGGACGGTTATCGGGACGTTGTCTCTAACAACGACTCCGCATTGGTTGATAAACTTTGTGGTGTGCTGTAGGGGCTTGCCGGTTGCACCGACTAATTCGATGGTATATGTTTCTCATGGTTTCATCGCCTTGGATTTGCCACGCTTTGTCGTACTCGATTCTGCCGAGGGTTACAAAAAGAAAGAGAGTCGCGCGCGTTAATACATATGTATTCACATTTCAGTAAGTTTGTATCACGAGAGGCTCAATGTATATATATACCTCGCCGGAGGTGATTTTTACTTGCAATTCGAGATCGTCGTTTGTCGACGGTTGACCTCCGTCGACAATGTCCGTTCCTTCACCTTCTTGATCATCGACAATGTCTGTTCCACTGTCAAGGTTCGGAAAAGAAGAGACTAAATCCTATTCTTGCTCATCTTCTGAGCCCGGCACATAAGGAATCTCGTTGTTTATGATGCCCATTAAATAACATTCAACCTCCGGATCGGTAAGCGGCTCGGCTCTATCATCCTCCATATGTCACTCTTGAAGACATGCATGTAGTAAAAATTAATTAAGTATAAAGGAATAAAAAATAAGATTAAGGGGACATAGAGGAGGAGCAGCGACGGTTGTACGGTGTTAGGGAGACGCTCAGGGGAGGAGGGGGTTTAGGGGGTACGGTATAGAGGAGGAGCAAATATTGGTACTTAATAATTTTGCTACTTAAAAGTACTAGTATTGACGGTGATTTTTTAGTAGAAATGAGACTTAGCAAGACCGTACTTTTTTTACTTAGGAATATATATTTAGGGTTCTACGTTGTGAACGATAAACACCGGAGGGGGAGAAAACCCTATTCTAGAGGCGTGACCAAGATTAATTGCTCAAATGACCTGGAGAACCCCATAGATAGGTTGCATTTGTTTCACTGATCATTTTGGTATATTACACTTAATTTTCTAATTTTATTGAATTAAAACTTTATTTTTAATATTTAAATGAATTTAATTCAAACTCCAAATATGGCCTCATTTTGAACTTTGTCAAACATGGATTAAAATGGTATAAACAGTCTGAACATTTTGCAAAAAAATTTATGATTTTTGGAGTTATAATTCTTAAAATCGTTTTATTCTCTATTTTCTATATAAGAGGGACTTAGCTATAATCCTTAAAACAATTGGGGGGTATACTTTTTGTTTGTTTCTTTTCTCCTTTATTCTTCCTCCGCCAGAAGTCAGAGGAGAAGAAAGACCGTGGCGCAACACCTCCATGGCCACCTCCTGCTTGTGTGCCTCCTCGTAGAGGATAAGGGAGGCAAGCCGTCGTGCCCCTCTTCGCTTCTCATCTCCTATCTCTCTCTCTGCCCAACACAGTACCGAAACCTAACCTATCCCGTGAAGAAACCTCCATCGTCGATCTCCTCTACCCCTCAAGCACGCATGGGAGCTCTGAAGCCCTGGACCAACCAAATCGAGGGCGGAATCAGGCGCACGTGGCGGCGGGCACCTACCGGAGACGAGGGCGGTGCGGAGAAGACGAGGGCGGAACCGGGCGGAGCTCTGTTCCTTGATGCGGAGAAGACGAGGGCGGCTCAGAGAAGACGAGGGAGGAATCGGCGTAGATAAGACGAGGACGAGCTCTGTTCCCGCCTCTTTCTTCCCGCCTCCTGTCTTCCCGCTCCCATTTTTCCTCTCATTTCCCACTATATATATATAGCCCGGCTTGGTCAGCATTATCCATCTCTACAATATCTCATCACTCTCTCATGGCTTCCACCGTACCCACTCTAACCTACCAGCAGGTGGAGGATCTTTGCGCCTCGAACTACCCTTGCCCACCGGGCTACCGCGTCCCCGCCGGCTGGAGCCTAAGCGCTGGAGGCGTGCCGGTCCCTCCCATCCCTCAGGGTACTGCCCGCCGGACGGCCTTCACAAACCACTACTACCTCGGGCTCACGCCGGAGCAGCAGATGAATCCCCGCTGACATCCCGATAACCAGCATATTTGGGACGCCTTCTTCATCAATCAGCGTGAGAGGGCGCTCGCCAGGTATGAGGAGGACGGTCTGCCTCCTGGGAACTTTCACGAGGCCGTCGGCTATGGTGGTACGTCCGGACTCTACAGAGCGTCATGGACTACATCAGGGCCGGTGATATCCCCCGCCTGCGCTACCCTCAGTTCGAGCCACGAGCGCCACCCGACGACGACGGCGGCAACTTAGAAGGCGATGAGTACGAGTACAACAGCGGCGACTATGAAGACTACGAGTATGCATATTATACGCCTAGGCAGGAGTATGACTAAATCACTCCAACATTCCAAAATGTACTACTAGGCGTATAGGCATGCTCTTCACATCAGTGGTTGTAGTTGAAATTTCACGTATCATCAGTGGTATCTCGAGTGGGTAGCAATGTTCAAGTCTTTGCTTGGTTGTGCTAGGGTGGGCCCAAGGAAGCCCCAAGACACATCAGAGATAATATAATTCACATGATCCATTCAACAAAGTTTGGTACAATAAATTATTACATATTAATTCTTCCCTTGTGTCCCTGCTTGCTTACGATTGTGCCGTATCCGTGGAGCATCCTCATCATTTAACTTAATGCTTGGGTCAGTGTTCACTTTGAAGGGCGGAATTTCACCAAACATATTATAATCTTCTGACATGTCTGTCTTGTCCTCCACTCTCACGATGTTTCTTTTCCCTAAAAGAGCAATGTGGCGCTTTGGATCATCGCATGATGTACTGATCGTTTTCTTATCTTTCCGTTTCATCAGTTTGCTACTCATGTCCTTCACATAGAAAACCTGAGCGACATCTTGGGCTAGGACGAATGGTTCGTCAAGGTAACCAAGATTGTTGAAATCCACCATTTTCATTCCGTATTGCTCGTCCACCTTTAACCCACCTCCTGTTATCTTGAACCATTTGCACCGGAACAAAGGGACCTTAAAGGAGGGTCCATAGTCAAGTTCCCATATCTCCTCTATGTAACCATAATATGTGACCTTTTGCCCATTCTCGGTTGCTGCATCAAAACGGACACCACTGTTTTGGTTGGTGCTCTTTTTATCTTGGTCGATCGTGTAAAATGTATTCCCATTTATCTCGTACCCTTGGAAAGTCGTTATAGTCGAATATGGTGTCTTGGCTAACATGTATAGCTGATCTCCAACATCATTGTCATTCATTAAATGTTTTCGCAAGCAACTGCAAAAAGTCTCCATGTGGGCCTTTCTAACCCAGGATTCAGGCTTCCCCGGGTTGTCCGAGCGTAAAATATTCTTGTGTTGCTCGAAGTACGGAGCCACCAAGCTGGAATTTTGCAGAACTGTGTCGTGTGCTTCAGTCATAGAATGACCGTCCATATATATCGTTGATTTCCTTCCGATCGTGCCTTTTCCACTTAGTCTCCCCTCGTGCCACGATTGAGGAATATAGTCAATACAGAACTCAATTACCTCCTCATTTCCATAGCCCTTGACAATGCTTCCTTCTGGCCTAGCACAGTTACGAACATATTTCTTTAATACTCCCATGAACCGCTCAAAGGGGAACATATTGTGTGGAAATACAGGACCGAGAATGGAAATCTCTTCGACTAGGTGGAGCAGGAGGTGCGTCATAATATTGAAGAAGGATGGTGGGAACACCAACTCGAAACTGACAAGACATTGGACCACATTGTTCTGTAACCGTGGTAAATCTTCTGGATTGATTACCTTCTGAGAGATTGCATTGAGGAATGCACATAGCTTCACAATGGCTACTCGAACATTTTCCGGTAGGAGCCCCCTCAAAGCAATCTGAAGCAATTGCGTCATAATCACGTGGCAGTCGTGAGACTTCAGATTTTGGAACTTTTTGTCCGTCATGTTTATTATTCCCTTTATATTCGACGAGAAGCCAGACGGGACCTTCATACTGCTCAGGCATTCAAAAAAAGTGACCTTCTCTTATTTGGTAAGAGCGTAGCTGGCACGACCTTGAAACCATTCCGGATGCCGGTCATGTGGGTCTTTCAAAAGTTGCTGGTCCTGCCGTGCTTCCTTTGTATCATTTGTCTTCCCATACACGCCCAAGAAGCTTAGCAGGTTCACGCAAATATTCTTCGTAACATGCATCACGTCGATTGCAGAGCGGACATCTTGGACTTTCCAATATGTTAGCTCCCAAAATATAGACTTCTTCTTCCACATGGGTGCGTGCCCGTCAACTCCCTGCGGAACAGATTGTCCGCCAGGACACTTTCCAAAGATGACTTTAAAATACTTGACCATATCAAATATCTCAGCACCAGTATGTTCTGCAGGCTTTCTTTCTTACGTTATGATTACGGGGAAGAAATCGACGATGACCCAATGATGCATGTAAAATGCATAGATGAATTTTGCATATTTTCTCATGGTTTTCTATCACCTATTGTATAATATAAGGGTATAATTCAATGTTTTATAGTATTTTGGGGTTAAATTACAAAGTCCCCAAACTTTTATGGAATTAACCCTGCCTGTCAGAAACCCCGTTTTCTATATTTTTCACGTTTCAAGGGGCAAACTTCCGCGAAATCACCTGAAAATCTGCGGGGGTCATTTTCTTGGAAGGAGAATACTTGCGGGCAAAGGATCCACGAGAATTGGGCAAGGAGGCCCAAAATAGGACCCTCCACGCGGCCATATTCCTTGGCCGCGTGAGAGGCCCCCTTTTGGCCCATGTGGCCCCAATTCCTTCCATCTTCGAATTACCGACTCCGTCTTGACCTAAACCGACTATAAAAATGGTCCCCCGTACCCTTACGGAGAGGAGCGCCGCCGAAACACCGAACCACCAAAACAGAGACCTGGAGTTCCAGATTGGAGGGGGAAAACTCCGGTGGGGCGCCGCCGGTGTGATCTCCTACCCCTCCAACGTCATCTCCATCGACATCTCCATGAAGAGGGAGTAGTCCACCCCAGGGCTATGGGTTTGTGGAAGTAGCACTTGTATCTCTCTCTCTATGTGCTTCACTAATTAGATCCGTATGAGCTGCCTCACATGATTACGGGCACCGTTGTAATTCCTATGTGGTGGATCTTTTCTATGAGTTATTGAATCTCAGATTGCAATTGTTTCTCTTGAGTTATTTGAGTAGATGTATCTTATGCACCCCGTTCTTATTTGCTAGATTTGATAAATCTAGTTCTTGAGAGCGTGTGTGGGGTGATGGGTGCATTAGTTGGAGTAACGGGGGGTGGCTAGTGCTGTGAAAGTGACAGAAGTTCAGCGATCCGCTTAGGTTTTGTTAAACCTTTCTTAGTTACCTCACTAGGGATAAAAAGGAGTACCTTGTTACCGGGGATTTGAAGTGACACTAATCAATCTCCATGACTAGATCTAGCAAGTTCTTACTTTAACTTAATTATCGAGATGTTATGATTTATTTCGCATCTTGGTGGAGTATAAGAGGGATCAATATGACCGTAGAGATCTCTATGCTAGGACGTGATGCCCATATGAAAGTACTCAATGTTAAACATGTTATTATAGTCTCACTTGTAATTCTTTATGTCCACCGTCTACCACTTTATTTGACAAAATGCAAGTGTGAAACCATGAAACCCGGTCCTATTTTAATTATAAGAAAACACTCTAGTTACTTTGCTGCAATTTACTTTACTTGCACTTTACTTTACTTGCGTCTCCAATTCGAATTTACATTATCTCCATCACCACTTGCGTCACAAAAATACAAAAACAATCCATTGCATATTTATTTTCTCATTTTCATTTAGTAGTAGATTTAATTATTGCACATTTACTTTCAGTTTTGCATTGCAATTTAGAAGTCTCGTACCTTGTGCTTGACAACCACTTGGTGAGGTTGAGGGCACAAAATTCTCTACTTGTTTGCAGGATCCTGGAGGAAGTTTGGAAGACAACTGCTAAAATACTGGCTCACCAAGAGTTCGATATAAACCCTCGAGTCACCCTCGTGGGGAAGAAGGCATTCCACTAGCTACACACTCTGCACTTGGAGTCTCAACCTAGCCATCAAGCGTTTTTCTAGCGCCGTTGTCGGGGAGCCATAGGTGAAGGAGTTGTCCAAGGGAGGTCACAAGAAGTCTTCATCACCAACAAGGTGTGCAAACACCTAAGCTTGGGGAGGTTGCACCTACGTGAGTACCGTCCTTTCTATCTCCACCTTCTTTCAAATAGATTGTTTTGTTTCTTGTCTTGTTTTTGTTTTTGTTTTTGTTTTGTTTTTGTTTTGTCTTGCATATTTTATTTTACTTTGCATTTTAGTTTTGCATTTAGTTATCTAGTTTATTTTAGTATTTTGAATTTGCCTAGTTACTTTAATTTTCAGTTTTGCATAAAAAATTAAAAACTACATAAAAACTGTGAAGTAAGTCCAAATACACCCAAATACACAAATACACCCAATGACCAATTCATTGCTGGGCCAATTACTACACCTCAAATACAAGCTGAAAGCTATGAAGTAAGTCCTAGTTTATTGAATTTAATTGCCAGAGAGCAATTTGGTGGTAGTGCTATGGAGGATGCCTCTATGCATCTTCATGATTTCATGGAAATATGTGATATGCAAAAATTTAAAAATGTGGAAAGTAGTGTTTTAAAACTGAAATTATTTCCTTTTTCACTTAGAGGAAAGGCTAAAGAATGGTTACTTTCACTACCTACAGCTAGTATAAAGTCTTGGGATGATTTAAAAGAAGCTTTCATTAAGAAATATTATTCTCCCGTTAAAAGTTTGCAAAATAGGAATAATATCCTCTCATTTAGGAAAAATGATAATGAACATGTAGCCATGGCATGGGATAGAATTAAATTAATGATTAGAACATTCCCATCACATGGACCATACTACACTCTTTTTTATAATGGTCTAAACTACATGTCTACAAATATACTTGATTCTGCTGCTGGAGCTGCCTTTATGAGTAAAACTGTAGGTGAGGCTAAGAGCATATTAGACAGCATATTGCAAAATTATAGTCAATGGAATACTGAAAGAGCACCCAATCCCACTAAGAAAATAAACTCAATTGAAGAAACCAATGATTTGTCTTCTAAAATGGACACTATTCTTGCTTTTATTAATAAACAAAATATGGAGAATGTGCCTTTGCAGGAGCTAGTTGGTAGTAATTCTGAAAGTGTGGATGTTAATTTTGTTAGGAATTATGATAGCAATGGTTTTGGTAATGCTTACAATTCAAATAGTAAACCTCCTTATGTGCCAAATAAACCTTTTGTTCTATATCCTAATGCTAATGAAAATAAGTGGAAGCCTTCTAGTGAAATTTCTGAATCTAATAAATTTCTTATGGAACAAGTTGCTAGTCACAATGCTATGATACATGAGTTAAATAAGTCTATTGCATCCATTAGTAGTGATATTAAAGGATTGCAACTTCAATCTTCGAATTTAGATAAAGCATTGTCAAAATTAGCTGATAATCAAGCAACTCTGTTAAGCATGTCAGCAGGAAATCCACAAGCACAACCTAGTGTAGGAATGAATTCTATTACTATTGCTGCTCCTATTATTGAAAATATTGATCATATTGCTGAGAATACAAGTGAGCATGTCCCTACTAGCTTAGAAGAAACTTTGAATGAATTAGTGAAGTACCCTGAATATTTACTTCCATATATGTCTTATCTTGCTAGGAAAGATGAAATTAGTCCTCATCAATCAAGCATGCTAGCTAAATCAGAGAGTAAAGTAGAGGAAATTATGATTCTTACTGAAATTAAGGATCCATTGCTTGATTTAGAAAAAAGTAGCTTGCAAGAACTTATTGCTAGTCTACAAAAATTTGCTAGTGATCCCACTATAAATGTTAATCAACCTGGCTTTGGATCTTATATTGCTAATCATGTCTTGCAAGAAAAAATTGATAGGTACAAGAATGAGGCCATTATACCTCCTAAGCTTGGGGATGCATGGATCCCCAAGGTACTAGTTTCAATTGGAAAATAAATTCACCATGCTATGTTAGATCTAAGTTCTAGTCTATCGGTACTCTCTAAAGAATTATATGAATTGCTAGAACTAGAAAATTTAGAAAAGTGCTCAAGTGAATTTGTCCTTGCTGATAACTCTACTAAACATGTTGTAGGACAAGTAAAAGATGTTATGATTGAATTGCACATGACTTTCGTACCTGTTGATTTCATTATTATGGATATGGGGGATAAATCCCCTAGTCCTATTATTTTGGGTAGACCTTTTCTTCGTACTACAGGTGCAATCATAGACTCCAAGGAAGAGAATGTCAAGTTTCAGTTCCCTCACAAGAAAATCATGGAGCACTTCCCAAGGAAGAGGGGCACGCTGAAGAACAAGCTCCCTCATGAGCTTTATCCCTCTTGATTATCAAGTAAGTAAAGCCTAGCTATATGGCTATAAAGAAAGTGCTTTACGGGAAGCAAGCCGGTTGTTTTTGTTTGGAATTTCCTAATGTCCTCTTTCTGTCTCAAGAGATTAGTTTTTTTGTTTTAATTCTGGATTTTTCAATAAAGAGTCAAGTCAAACCATTTGGACTTATAAGTTGCTATCCTAGTGCATGAAATTTCTGTTTCAGCATGAGTCTGATCACCGTATGATTTTACGTTTTTTATTGGTATGTCAGATTGAGCTAATTTTTTAGTATGTTCTGCAACTTTTCGTCCTCTGTAAGAATTAAAATTGGATTAATTGTTTGACGAGTCTAGATTAGGTAAAAACGTTCGTTTTTCGGCTGCTGCTTTTCTGGACAGATTCTGCCTTCTTTTGTTTTATGCACTCTTTGGGCTTGGGAATTGAATTTCCATGATTCTTTCAAGCAAGAGAGTGAAAATACAACATAATTAACCTTATTGTCTATCTACTGGAGAATTTGATTTGGAATTTTGCACAGCAAGCATGTGATTTGTTTGTCCTTGCTAATCTCACTCCACGGAAAAAGAATGGGATAAACATGTTTTGTGAAGTTTTTTTCACAGGGAATAGAGGAGCTGCGCCTCAAGATATCCAAAATGGTGAAAGCCATAAGCTTGGGGATGTGATGGACACCCCACAGGAGCTACACTCATTTGGTTAGCACACGTCTACTTTCTGTTTTTCTAAGCAAATCATTTATCGTAGAGACTTGAAGCGTCTAGTTTTTGTTTTTATTTTTGTTTTGATAAGACAACCACCATCATTTTATATGAGATTGAGCTACTGGAGTTTGGGGTTGGAATGTATTGGATGCTAGTATTATGACTTGGAATAGTGATGTCATGGTTGATTTGAAGAGCTACATATGTTTGCATGATTTATAGTTTTTTTATGTGTAGAAATTTGCAATAATGTTGTCTTGAGCTATCTCTTATTCATGTCCTTGATGTTAATTGCTGGTTTATTTAGTTTGTCATGAAATGAGTAGTTCTATAGACATATGCATGCATAGTAGCTGGTCAACTATCTCCCTCTTGCTAGCCCAAAAATTTAAAAATTCCAACAAGTAAAAACTTGTTTCCAACACTCCTTAGCCAAGTATTTCCAGTGAGTCCACCATATCTTCCCATTAGCTTCATTGCTATTCTGAGTATGTTCACCATGTTATTGTGTTATTTATGTTCTAAATTAAGATATTCACTTTATTAATTGTCATGGGCTGAACTTGGGATAGGACTCTCACGAACTTTTGAAGGCACACTTTACTTTTTATGCATCTAATAAACATGACCCAATAGTGGGAGCCACAAGTTTTGCGTTTGACAAGTGTGTGGTTGGGAGCTAGCTCTAAACGTGTATCACCGAAAGCTTTCAACATTGCACAAAAAAATTTACATTTGGTTGATATCATGTACTTTTGTTTTTGGACTCCTGCCATGCCGAAATGAAATAGAGGAATAGTAAGTTTTGATGAGTAAGTATCTATATGACTAGAGAAACGCATTGGGCCGCTAACCCAAGCCATGCTTTATCATGGTGGAAATTTACTTACAGCTTGAGTGACTCTACAACACATCCTATAATAAAATAAGAAGCTATGCATAATAGTGAATGAAAATAAAAAGGATGATGAGTCTACTCCGTTTGTTCATCTTGTCATTGTAACATGGGCTTGTTTCCATGTCTTGGGGCAAGAGGTACCTCTATGCGGTTCTCTATGATGTCATTAATACTTATTATGATTGTACAAAGCTTATTAGGAATCTTAAGTTGAGTAATCATGGAGTAGAATTTCACACTCACGGGGCATGAGGCTTTCAACCACCTTATCATTCTCATTACTTCAATACTCACAATTTTAAGATGCTAGTGATAAAGGGGCAATGAGAGTCCTAGATCAATGGATACCACATTTCAATTAGTAATTTTAGTTGAATAATTTAGAGGCTAAATAAGACTTGATCATGTTTTACCTCTACTCAATTTTCTCCAAAGTGTCCACCATATTTTCTATTCTCCATTATGCTATTCTTTGACCAATATAGGATTTTATATTTCATTTTGTGTATGCATTTGGTCCATAGTGCTTTTATTTCATTATACACTTTGTGAACTTTCATGAAGCATCTTTGCTTGCATATTTGATATTTCTTACAACATGAATTGTATATTGCTACTCATTTCTAGTATTAATCATTTGATTATATGTAGCATGAATAATCCTCCTTGATATCCCATGATTGTTTCAATATGCAAAACCCATCTTAGTTTTATCACCTTCATACTCGAGGACGAGCATGGGTTAAGCTTGGGGATGTTGATGCATGTAAAATGCATAGATGAATTTTGCATATTTTCACATGGTTTTCTATTACATATTGCATCATATAAGGGTATAATTCAATGTTTTATAGTATTTTGGGGTTAAATTACAAAGTCCCCCAACTTTTATGGAATTAACCCTGCCTGTCAGAAACCCTGTTTTCTATATTTTTGACGTTTCACGGGGCAAACTTCCGCGAAATCACCTGAAAATCTGCTGGGGTCATAATCTTGGAAGGAGAAGACTTGCGGGCGAAGGATCCACGAGAATTGGGCAAGGAGGCCCAAAAGAGGACCCTCCACGCGGCCAGATTCCTTGGCCGTGTGAGAGGCCCCCCTTTTGGCCCCTGTGGCCCCAATTCCTTCCATCTTCGACTTACTGACTCCGTCTTGACCTAAAACCGACTATAAAAAGGGTCCCCCGTACCCTTACGGAGAGGAGCGCCGCCGAAACACCGAAACAGAGACCTGGAGTTCCAGATTGGAGGGGGAAAACTCCGGCGGGGCGCCGCCGGTGTGATCTCCTACCCCTCAAACGTCATCTCCATCGACATCTCCATGAAGAGGGAGTAGTCCACCCCAGGGCTATGGGTTTGTGGAAGTAGCACTTGTATCTCTCTCTCTATGTGCTTCACTAATTAGATCCGTATGAGCTGCCTCACATGATTACGGGCACCGTTGTAATTCCTATGTGGTGGATCTTTTCTATGAGTTATTGAATCTGAGATTGCAATTGTTTCTGTTGAGTTATTTGAGTAGATGTATCTTATGTACCTCGTTCTTATTTTCTAGCTTTGATCAATCTAGTTCTTGAGAGTGTGTGTGGGGTGATGGGTGCATTAGTTGGAGTAACGGGGGGTGGCTAGTGCTGTGAAAGTGATAGAAGTTCAGCGATCCGCTTAGGTTTTGTTAAACCTTTCCTAGTTACCTCACTAGGGATAAAAAGGAGTACCTTGTTACCGGGGATTTGAAGTGACACTAATCAATCTCCATGACTAGATCTAGCAAGTTCTTACTTCAACTTCATGTCACATTGCTTAAAGCTATACTCTGGTTTTTCCTTAATTATCGAGGTGTTATGATTTATTTCGTATCTTGGTGGAGTATAAGAGGGATCAATATGACCGTAGAGATCTCTATGCTAGGACGTGATGCCCATATGAAAGTACTCAATGTTAAACATGTTATTGTAATCTCACTTGTAATTCTTTATGTCCACCGTCTACCACTTTATTTGAGAGAATGCAAGTGTGAAACCATGAACCCTGGTCCTATTTTAATTATAAGAAAACACTCTAGTTACTTTGCTGCAATTTACTTTACTTGCACTTTACTTTACTTGCATCTCCAATTCGAATTTACATTATCTCCATCACCACTTGCATCACAAAAATACAAAAACTATCCATTGCATATTTATTTTCTCATTTTCATTTAGTAGTAGATTTAATTATTGCACATTTACTTTCAGTTTTGCATTGCAATTTAGAAGTCTCGTACCTTGTGCTTGACAACCACTTGGTGAGGTTGAGGGCACAAAATTCTCTACTTGTTTGCAGGATCCTGGAGGAAGGTTGGAAAACAACTGCTGAAATACTGGCTCCCCAAGAGTTCGATATAAACCCTCGAGTCACCCTCGTGGGGAAGAAGGCTTGCCACTAGCTACACACTCTGCACTTGGAGTCTCAACCTAGCCATCACCCAGGTACACGTTCTTCTTACAATTATCCAAATATACACTTTCTGTCTCATGTAAGCAGTGCGTGCATGCATTGTATCCCTTATTTGTTTGTCCCGAAAGGTTACTGAGAGCAGGCCAATCGTTGATGGTTACAAAAAGCAACGCTCGTAGGTCAAATTCCTCTTCTTTATGCTCATCCCACACACGTACACCAGGTCTGCCCCACAACTGTAAAAGGTCATAACTAATGGCCTTAGGTACACATCAATGTCTGAACTTCCGCTTCATGCACAACCAAGGAGGAAGGTTGTAGATGCATAGAGTCACAGGCCAGGTGCTATTGCTGGAGGTTTGCTCGCCAAAATGATTCATGCCATCGGTACTTAGACCAAATCTTATGTTCCTTGCGTCAGCTGCAAAATCATTGAACTCTCTGTCGATCTTTCTCCATTGCGTTCCATCAGCAGGGTGTCTCAACTCCACGTCGGACTTACGGTCCTCTTTGTGCCATCGCAACAACTTGGCATGCTCTTTGTTCCTGAACAGACGTTTCAACCGTGGTATTATAGGAGCATACCACATCACCTTGGCGGGAACCCTCTTCCTGAGTTTATCGCCCTCAACATCGTCACCAGGGTCATCGCATCTGATCTTATAACACAATGCAGTGCATACATGTCATTCATTCGAATTTTCGTATTCACCGCGGTAGAGGATGCAGTCGTTAATGCATGCATGTATCTTCAGAACCTCTAAACCTAGAGGGCAGACAACCTTCTTTGCTTCGTACGTACTTGCGGGCAACTCGTTATTGTTTGGAAACATATTCTTCAACATTTTCAGCATATTTTGAAATGATGAGTCAGCTACACCTTCCCGTGCCTTCCATTTCAGCAAATCCAGTGTGCAGCCCAGCTTTTTCAGACTACTATCGCATCCTGCGTACAACGACTTTTTGTGATCCTCTAAACTGCGATCCAAATTCTCCCTCTCCTAGTCAGTTTCGCAGCGTCTCCGTGCATCAGCAATGGTCCGACCAAGATCATCAGCGGGATCATCATGTGCCTCTTCTTCACCTTCCTCTTCCCCACCTTCAGCATCATCCTCCATGAAAGTATCACCGAAATGATCATGATAGTTGTCATCGATATCATCCCCTTCTTCATGTTTTTCCATTCTAACCCCTCTTTCTCCATGCTTGGTCCAGCAATTATAGCTTGGCATGAAACTGTGCCGAAGCAGGTGCATGTGAACGTCTCTTGAGGAGGATTAACCCTTCTGATTCTTACAGATAACACATGGATAGATAATAAAACCTCGCTGCTTGTTCGCATTTGCCACTACGAGAAAATATTTCAAACCCGTAGTGAACTCGCCGGAGAGTCGGATACCGTACATCTATTGCCGATTCATCTGCATTATTATTATATAAAGTATATAATTAACCATCATGCATTTGTTAAACTAACTAGCTAGAAATAATACAAATTAAACTACACACATGCATATTTTATCAATGACACATGAAAGGTTCAAGTTGCTAACCGCGACCGTGGAGGAAAAATAAATGAGAAATCTCAAGTGTGGCTCGGACACTTCATATCATGTTTGTTTCATGCTCTCGGACATTTCATGGACCACCTTGTGTGCACAGGAGGAACCAAAAGCAAACCCACCACCCCTTGTGAATATTGTGAATAGAAGTGGCACCAAATATGGCTAAGTGAAGTGAGCTAAGTCCGATATAGGGATGGGCCTTTAGTCCCGGTTGGCCTGTCCAACCGCGACTAAAGGCCTTCGGGCCAGCCTGAGACCTTTAGTCCTGGTTGGCCTGGCCAACCGGGACTAGATCCACTCTCGTCCGCCAGCAGTCGACCGAGCGCGCTGGGCCCAGATAGTTGGTCGCGGATCTCCTCCCAAACTGCGACTAAAGACCACTTTACACTACTAGGGAAAAGCTTACCCGTGACGCACCAATTTGCTTATCCGTGACGCACCTGGGCGCGTCACGGCTATCACGCCGCGCCTATGGGTTTAGCCGTGACGCACCTAGCTGGTGCGCCGCGCCTACTTATACCCGTGACGCACGGTCGCGGTGCGCCGCGGCTACTGCGAGGCGCGTCACGCCTAACCTCTCAGGTGCGTACGGGTACCCTTTATGGTGCGTCACGGCTATACTATGCTGTATTTTTTTTAATACGCAGTACCGTATTTATACAGGTATATACAGCTCAAATATAGAAGAATATCAGTAGACAAAATGTATCAAAACAGTTCTCTGACAAACAAATTATATATCATAGTTGATCATAACAGAATCACAGCAAATTGACAGAAATAAGTATGCAATTGACAGCAAAATGACAGAATAAAGTTTCATAACAGAAATATTCTCGAACAATAGTCTCGATCATCACCACATAGTTCAACAAATATTACATAGTCCCGAACAATAGTCTCGAAAACAACCAAACTACTAAATGCAGGAGTTAGTCAGATGGAAATGATTTTTTTTTCTAATTTCAACAAACTCGTCATCTATCTAGCGGGCTGAGGTAGTTGATGACCATCATCATGTCCAAGTTGGGGATGTCAGTATTCCTCATGGTGATCAGAATAGCTCGGCCAGCCTCCATACCAACTCTTGGGGAATGGAACTGCCTCCATGCTTGAGAGTTGAGGATGACGCGACCATCAGCATTATCCCTGGTGAACGGAACTGCGGTGACATTTCCTGATTCTCCACGGCGTACTCCAATGGTACCTTTATGCTCCATGCCAGCACTGTCCGCTACCGCCATAGGTATTTTCTAGAACACACAATTCCAAGAATGAATAAAAGCACAGTGTCACATACCGGCCACATTATAACATAAGCAACTATAGGAATAAGAAAGTGTTAAGAAACATACCATGGCATGTCCATTGGAGATATTAGTGTTGGTGATGCGATGCACGAAAGGGACCCCGATGTAGCTATCTATCTGTGGTAGTTTCTGAAGGACACGGTCCTTCTCAAGCTCGCTAAGATTGGCTCTTTGAGCAACCACCACATGTTTCCATGGGTCCTCCTCGTCCATATAATCCTCATTGTTCCCAATTTCCTCCTCACTCCCGCCATCCACCTGTATACTCTTGCTATCCTCGCTCGCAATCTCGCCCATATACGGAAGTACGATATGAGGTTGCGGTCCTGCCATAGAGAAGTGAATGAGATCACCTCCGCTTAAATTATAGGTGGCGATGATAGACACCAATTTTTTCCCGTAGAAGTAGGTTTTCTTTCTTTCTTTCTTCACTCAAATCATGTAAGTGGTCCCGTGAACATCGAAATCCACGATATTTCCTACTAACTCGTTGAACTCTTCCCGAATATTGCATGGTACAATCTAAAAAATAAATATAAAAGAATCTTTTGTTAAGAAACATACCAATCTAAGCTGGATAGTAAAACGAAAGAACACAAGTTGCAAGTTAACATAAAAAGAATCGTTTGTTAATTACCAAAGAATCAAGGTGACCGTCGTTCAGCTGAAGCATAAAAGAAGACCCGGTGAATTGTCCTCGGGCACATAGGGACCGACATACTTTGCAAGCATTGTTCTATTAAATTAAGAAAGTAGACATAGAGGTATAAAGCATCAGGTATAAAGCATCAGGTACAAAGCATCTGGTATAAAGCATCAGGTGTTAGAAGAAAGCAACATTTTACTTGTGACAACTAGCTGAACAAAATATTGTACAACATAGGTAAATTATTGTACAACTAGGGGGGGTGTGGGGGAAGTTTATTTGTATAACCATTAGTGAATAATCAACTTAAATGAATTTAGTGTACAACTAATTGAGTTTTCTGCAACTTGGGTGTTTGTTTGCTGTCACACCAAGTTGGGAGACATCTATTATACAACTAGATGAAATTTGTTCCTCAACCAGATGGAAATTATGAGGTGCCTGTATGCAACTAGATGGAATTTTTTTTGTACAACAAGGAAACGTGGTCGATGGAAATAACAACTTAAGAAAGTACATGAACTAGTTGAGTTTTATTCTTTAACTTGGGGGATTATTTGTACAACCAGGAGGATATTGTTCTGCAACTAGGAGGATATTATTCTGTAATTTGGTGTGTATGTACTCACATGTGTACTCCCATGAGCAACCCTATTTGGGCAGACAAAACCGACAAAAAATATGCTAAGCACCTAGAAAAAGAATGTTGCTAGTAGAAGAACCAATTTTGATTTCCAGAACATCCCAGTTCTCCATACAACTGCCATTGTTTGAACATGTGCTGGCTCATCAAAATTTTTAACGAAAAGTGCTCTGTTTTTCATGTTTGGGTCAAACGTCCAAGCAAAAAGTCAACTTGAATTTGGCATTCGTTAGGTGAATTCTGAATGACTTGAAAGTAGTGTACTTGGCCAATGGGAACCATGCTGTACAAGCTGTAGATATCAACTAAGTGGAACAATTACAGAGATGAACAACCAAAAAAAAATCAATAATATTACACATCTGCATACATATGCGTCAATTTTTTTTTGTACATGCGCAAGTCACGATCGAGCAGCATATAATTACTGGACCAAGTTAACTGGACAATACTCCTGTAGAATTACTGCAAGTTACTGCAAGTGTGTTGTGTGTACATACATGCATATGGATGGGCCAGCATCTATGTCCGCAAGCAAAAATTAGCCTAGGGTTCGATCTCCCATGTGTGATGTCTCAGGTTCGTATCTTAGGGTTCGATCTCCAAGAGATGGCCTAGGGTTCGATCGGTTTCAGAAACAAGAACAAGAAAAGGATAGGAGGGATGGAGGAGGGGCTTACCTGGGGCTCGGTGTGGTCGTTCACGTTGGGGAAGTAGGGGCAGAAGATGGCGGCCTTGGCACTCCTGCAGGTGGACGGCGTCGAGGACGAACCGGGCGGATGGCAACGCGACTCCTCCTCGTCCTGGATGGTGGCCCGGCTCCTCCTCCTTGTCCTTGATGGCGGCGTGACTCCCCCTCCTATTGGGACTCCTCCTCCTCCTAGTCGTGCTCCGTAGTTGGCAGCGGGCGGTGGGGCGGTGGGCGGCGATGGAGGTGGGCGGTGCTCTTCTCGCTCGACGGTGGGCAGCGGGATGGGGAAGCGGCGTGGTGGCTACAGGGGGCTAGAGGGGATAGGGAAGTGGCACGACGATGGCTAGAGGGGGCGCGGCGGTGGCTAGAGGGGCAGCGGCGCGGCGCGGTTCAGATGGATCGAGATTGGAAGAGATGAGATGGGGAAGAAGAGGGGAACGGCCCCGTGCTTATAGAAGGGGATAACCGTGACGCACCGCAGAGAGGTGTGCCGCGCCTATCTCACATAACCGTGACGCACCAGCGGCTCCGTGCGTCGCGGGTATGCCTCGGAGGCTCGCCACCCCGGCCCCACACATAGGCGCGACGCGCCATCTGTCTGGTGCGCCGCGGGTAAGGCTATAGGCGCGAGGGACCAAACCGTGGTGCGCCACGGCTATTAGGCGTGACGCGCCGTATTGCTGGTGTGTCACGGGTATCATCACTCCTATAGCTGTTTTCCTAGTAGTGTTGGTCGCGGTTCGATTATTTTGGGGACGAATGGGGGCGTATGGAAGCCTCTTTTTCTACTAGTGAGGGTTTTCGTCCGCCTGTGCATTTTGATAGATGTACTTTTTGTGAGGGTTGTCGTTAATCTTGACGGTTGATCTAATGAAGTGGGACTGAGGCTGTAATTGACATGGGTTGTTGTGTGTACATTAAGTAGGGTGCGTTTAGAGATAAATATGTTTGCTCTTTCACGTGCGGTTATGGCCCTGTGATCGGTCGTCCGCGATTGAAAAATTAGCTTGTTACGGATTTCTTGGTGGACCTGATTGTAAAACGGTCGCATGGGCTCAATCTTGCCTCGCTCGGCCTGTCAACCACGGATCGGTCTGTTATGGATATGAAGCACACCGAGGACGGGGTATTGGCCGCGATCCAATGGTTTAACGTTCCCCTATAAAAAACATGGTTTCACCAAGCATCGCTGGTAATTTGCGAAATCTGACATGCTTGTGGGTGTTCGTGCAATGTTCTTTGGTTCATGATCAGCACCTTCCTAAGAAAGACAACATTGATGATCTCAAGGATCATCGCGCCGTCTATCATAGGCTTTTGCGAAACTTTTTTTAGACCTTAGCCATTTGACTCACCCGGAAGATGCCGCAGTTGATCGACGCAAATCAGAACAGATTTATTCGTGAACGCCGATGATAACTTCGTCCCGGTACAGGAACATGCTCTACCGCTTCACTGGAAACTCACCCCGACTGTCTTTCTCGAGCTCGACATTACCCGTGCATTCGATAGTGTTTCTTCATTGTTTTAGTAAAGCATGAATCCTGGAGCAGCATTGGTTTGGTCGTAGATGGATAAATTAGGTTGCGAGTGAACTTCGTTAACAGTGTGTCATACCCGATCCATTGTACCGACACTACAAGAAATATGTTGATACATGACCCTTTTTTAATGACCATGGATGAATTAGTCATAGACCCATGACCATTTTTAATCTGTTGGTCATGACATGTTTGGGAGGGACTAAACACATGACGTTTTTGCCAAAAAAGTCATGATTTTGTTTAACAAGATGGTCATAGCACATGATACCTGGTGTATGACCCTTTTTTTGCTTAACTAAAACCAAATTAATTTGTCATGAGTTTGTTGGCAGTAATTTTTGCCTATGTATCATGCCCACGTGTCAATTTTTGCCTATGTGTCATGTCCACGTGTCAATTTTTGCCTATGTGTTATGTCCACGTGTCAACTTTTAATCATCCACAGAAAACAAAGAAAATGTTGGCAATAATTTTTGCCTATATATCATGTCCACGTGTCAATTTTTGCCTATGTGGCATGTCCACGTGTCAATTTTTGCCTATGTGTAATGTCCATATGTCCATTTTTAATCATCCATAGAAAACAAAGAAAATGTTGGCAGTGATTTTTGCCTATGTGTCATGTCCATGTGTCAATATCCCGTAGTTCAAATTTGGCCCGGTTTCAGCGGAATCGGCTGAAATTTGTCTTTTTCGAAAGAGGTGTATTTTGAGCTATTGAGAGGTAGTAACTTTGTTATTTGTTGATCAAATATGACATAATATAATTATAATTTTACTTTGTACAATTCTGCAACATATTTTGTGTATGTGCTTCACAAAAAACCCAGTTTTGACACTCCGAAAATGGAAAATGATATTTTTATTCAACGAAAAATAAAAATTTCTTCGTGACATTGTTAGTTGTACCAATATGCATCTTTGTGTGGAATATGGTCACATTTAAACAAACTATGTCATGGATGTGGCCAAAACATCCGTCATTTCGCCCGAAAGCCATGAATCTTCGTACGAGATAGCTCATTTCTGTGAACACATTTTCCACCAAATTGTCGTATTCCAAGTTTATTATTTTTGGTGTATACTAGGACATATATAACAACACCATGCGAAGGTCTTGCATTGTTTCGAGTTTTTTTGAATTTTCTGGAATTTTCTAAGCCGGTTTCGGGAAACGGTCAAAACAGGGGGCATGACCGTTAGTACCTAGGTGCTGAATCTTTATGAACTCTTTGGTGTATCTCTGTTGAAATAGGTACTTGGGTACCTAAAAATGATTTTTACAAAAAATCATGAGCAAACTATGAGGCACCTGTAGTTCAAATTTGGGCCGGTTTCAGCTGAATCGGCAGAAATTTGTCTTTTTCAAAGGAGGTGTATTTTGAGCTATTGAGAGGTAGTAAGTTTGTTATTTGTAGAAATAATATGACATAATATATTTAGAATTTTACTTTGTACATTTTTGCAACATATTTTGTGTATGTGCTTAAAAAAAACCCGGTTTTGACACTCCGGAAAGGGAAAATGGTATTTTTATGCAACGAAAAATAAAACTTTCTTCGTGAACATTGTTAGTTGTACCAATATGCATCTTTTTGTGGAATATGGTCACATTTAAACAAACTATGCCATGGATGTGGCCAAAACATCCGTCATTTCGCCCGAAAGCCATGAATCTTCGTACGAGATTGCTCATTTCTATGAACACATTTTCCACCAAATTGTCGTATTCCAAGTTTATTATTTTTGGTGGATACTAGGACATATATAACAACACCACGCGAAGGTCTTGCATCGTTTCGAGTTTTATTGAATTTTCTGGAATATTCTAAGCCTGTTTCGGGAAACAGTCAAAACGGGGGGCATGACCGTTAGTACCTAGGTGCTGGATCTTGATGAAATCTTGGTGTATCTCTATTGAAATAGGTACTTGTGTACCTAAAAATGATTTTTACAAAAAATCATGAGAAAACTATGAGGCACCTGTAGTTCAAATTTGACCCGGTTTCAGCTGAATCGGCAGAAATTTGTCTTTTTCAAAGGAGGTGTATTTTGAGCTATTGATAGGAATTAAGTTTGTTATTTGTAGATCAAATATGACATAACATATTTAGAATTTTACTTTGTACATTTTTGCAACATATTTTGTGTATGTGCTTAAAAAAACCGGTTTTGACACTCCGGAAATGGAAAATGGTATTTTTATTCAACGAAAAATAAAACTTTCTTCGTGAACATTTTTAGTTGTACCAATATGCATCTTTTTGTGGAATATGGTCACATTTAAACAAACTATGCCATGGATGTGGCCAAAACATCCGTCATTTCGCCCGAAAGCCATGAATCTTCGTACGAGATAGCCCATTTCTGTGAACACATTTTCCACCAAATTGTCGTATTCCAAGTTTATTATTTTTGGTGGATACTAGGACATATATAACAACACCACGCGAAGGTCTTGCATCGTTTCGAGTTTTTTTGAATTTTCTGGAATTTTCTAAGCCGGTTTCGGGAAATGGTCAAAACGGGGGGCATGACCGTTAGTACCTATGTGCTGAATCTTGATGAACTCTTGGTGTATCTCTGTTGAAATAGGTACTTGGGTACCTAAAAATGATTTTTACAAAAAATCATGAGCAAACTATGAGGCACCTGTAGTTCAAATTTGGCCCGGTTTCAGCTGAATCGGCAGAAATTTGTCTTTTTCAAAGGAGGTGTATTTTGAGCTATTGAGAGGTAGTAAGTTTGTTATTTGTAGATCAAATATGACATAATATATTTATAATTTTACTTTGTACATTTTTGCAACATATTTTGTGTATGTGCTTCACAAAAAAACCCGGTTTTGACACTCCGGAAAGGGAAAATGGTATTGTTAGTTCACAATAAAACTTTCTTCGTGAATATTGTTAGTTGTACCAATATGCATTGTTAGTTCCCACACACCCTTGACAGCCCACGCACGAATCACTTATACCAAAAAAAAAAGACACCATCTTGAATTTATTGTATTACAAAGCAATTATCAATTAAAAATATATATAAATAAAACTATTAATTATTAGTTTTGAATTTTCTGCTACTGACATAGAGAAATAGTGAAAATAAACTACTCCGTATTGTTTGCCAGATATGAGTTAAACTAGTTTATTGTTACTATCAAACCACCCACTAGAGACGTGTACAATGGGGCCAAGAAATGGCAGGGCCCAACTGCAGTCGCTTTACGGTGAGTATGAAAAGGGGTTGGGACTTTGGGAGGAAGAATTTTGGAAACGAGCGCACGACACCACGCCTCTCTTATCCCCGAACCGGTCAAAACCCTAACTTCCCTCCCTCGCGCCACCACTCTCTCCTCTCCTTCTCTTACCTCAGATCTGCAGCCCAGATGCGACCTCAGATCCCAGCCCGCGAAGTGGATGTCTCACCTCGCCGAGGCAGATTTCTCCAAGGCGTGCGTTGCTGCAACACCTGCGGCGGTGCCTCCTGCCGCGAGCACTGCTGCGCGGGGCACCACGGAGGCCACGACACATCCGCCGCCGACTACGGCGCGGCGCATCGCAGGGACTCGTTCTGCATCCTCGGCGGCTCGGGCGGCGGGACGTGCTGGTGTCGTTCCGCGACACAGTCACCCCCGCCGAGTGGCTGGCCAACCTCTTGAGCTCCCTCGAGTCGGCGCGCCTCAATCCCTGCGATCCACGCCCGGACGTCAAGGTCGAGTCCGGCTTCCTCAGCATCTACACCTCCGCCGACAAGACCTGCCGCTTCGGCGGCGCCGGCAGCTTCCGCGAGCAGCTCCTCCGTGAAATCACCCGCCTCCTCGCCGACAACTCCTCCAAAGCCACCAAAATCACACTCGCCGGTCACACCATGGGCGGCGCGATGGCGCTGCTCCTGACGTACTTGCGCTCGTTTTCTTATCCTTTGCCTAGTAGTATGTAATTTCTGAACGGAATGATTAGTTGCCCCCAAATTCTGATTCTAGATCCATTGTTAACTGCTACATGGAGGTGGAGTAGGACTAAGGTTTCAAATCTTGTTGGTCACCGCTCACCAGATCTCATAGTTCATCTTTGTGCATTATCTCATTGGGGTTTGTTGATTTTCAGGCAGTCAGCCACTAGCGGACAGCAGCGCCTTCGAGCTGCCGCCAGATTCTCACACAATCTGTCTCCCATGTTGCTCCTCCGTCCAGTTGCTCGGAACTGCACCACCACTACTTCCTCCAGCAGGATATCAAGTTAGGTACCCTCACTCTCTCCAGCCATGCTGCTGTTGTTGCTTCGGTCATTGGGCATTCTTGCATGAACGCAACTTTGAATCTCATCTTATTGCGTGCATTTTACAGCTCAATGACGAGCCCACCACTGACTGTGGTCTCCGACGGCACCTCTACTCACAACCTGGAGCTGCTGCTGCTGTCTGTGGCCGCCGGTGGGCTTGCCTACACCTCAGTGTGGACAGGACCGACAGGAGTTGGAGGTCCGCACGGTTCCATTCTCTCCGACTTGGCTACTACGCCATGAACGGTTAGCTGCTCAAGCTGTAGCAATTCCCATTCGAGGGGATGAAGCACATCAAGTTCATCGCAGTTGTAAGCTCCCACTTCCATTCACGCATGAGGCATGACAACTTGAGTTTTGTTTGTTGAAGTGTGTCTCTCTTGACCGATCAAAATCTGTGCTGGTGGACTCTGATTTTTTTTTGGGATTTAATGTTGAAGAGTTGTACAAGAATTAGCTCTAGATATGATGGTTTCTTCAGATTAATATGTTATAGTCAAAACATCGGACATTAATGGGTCATATCTTCTATAAATGAAATGTGAAGTCAAGAATTTTCTGAACACTTGGATATATTTTGGTGCTAGTTAATTAGAAAATGATTGTGATTAGAAAATTGTTCATCTAGTCTTGTGTCATGAATTTCCTGAACTAGTACTTGAGAATAACTATGTTTAGCACTTGTAGCTAGAGCTGAAGTAAGATCTGCTGATAGCCAATCGGCTTTGACATATCATGATATCAATATAAGTTGTGTCCATCTATTACTATTGGTAGTGCTCTTCTTAGTACCATAACTGTTGTAAGTTCTTACTTAGTACCATAGCTGCTTGCTGTATCAAGATAATTGCCTCCATTTATGTTGTGCTGGATGTGTCAATTATTGTTGCATTGTAAGTTCTTTGATTCTCTACTATATTTATCAAGTCTGAATCCCAAATTTAGTACTTCACACTCTAAATTAGTAAACCTTGTTCTCTAGCAGTGCTACTGTGTTTATATATTGTCTTTGATTCTCTGATTGTGATTCTCTGATTGTTCAGTTTTTGTCTAGGTATTACATTGTTCGTAATTGTGTATTTACCATTTTTAGGATTTTCTTTTGTGTACTTTGAGGATGAGCCCAGTTGGTGATGATGTCATACAAGATCTTGATGCTTATCCCTTAAGCCCTGAGTGATGTAGGCTTTCATTGCAGATGCAAGTTAATTTTCTCTTGCTGCTGTTCTAACCCTTGGTCGCTGGTTACAAATGATTATACTGAATACTTTTGGACTTTTCGTTGGCTTAATACATCATATACTGGAAACTAACGTGTGAATATCACTTGTTCATATACTGGCTTAATACATCATATATTGGACACTAACGACGGGTGCGGCGAATTGATCAGCAAGATGGTGATGCTATTTGTAAAATAAAAATAAAAGTCTGTGCTAAGTTGATTTTTTTTGTATAAGCTTATTTTCCTTGTCTTTAGTTAGGCAAGGTATATATAGATGTGTGACACATTGTCACGCTGTTAGGACCGGTTGGTGTTACCCTAAATACGGAATCGGAAACCCTGAAAAGAAAAAGGAAAAAAAATCATTAGGACCGGTTGGTGTTACCAACCGGTTCTAAAGGTCCTCCGCCTGCGCGCACTCCTCGGCGCCCACGTGGAGGCCTTTAGCACCGGTTTGTGACAGACCGGTTCTAAAGGGGGGGCCTTTAGTTCCGGATACGTAGCACCGGATTTGTATCCGGGCCCAAAGGCCCTTACAAACCGGTGCGAATACCCCTTTCTCCACCAGTGCACTGTGTTAACCTACTATGGTGGAAGTGAATCTATATGGGCTATATTGATCATGTCCAGAACATTACTTATTTTTAGTTCTGTTCGTTTCTTTACTAATAAAGCTTTCTTTGTTCTTCAACAGTTTGTCAATTTATGTTCTTCTTAGCCAGTGGGTGTTGCATGCAATCGGAGGCAGCGGAGCCGTACCTGGTGCGAGACGTGTTGAGTCGTGTTCTGTTAATTAAGAGTTCGTGTCAGTATTGTTTTTTCCAGTGTGTTGTGTCAGTAGACTAGCAATGTAATAAGCAATATAATCAGTAGACTACTCTGATGAAATGAGATGATTTGAATGGGAGTGGAATGAAGTTGTATGTTGTTCTGTCGCATGTTGTTAAATATGTACATGTTGATTTAGTAACTGTTGAATATATATAGAAAAGTTCCTACTCCCAATGTTGGCCCAGCTCCATCGGAATATTAAAAGGCCACGGCCCAAAATGTACTAGGCTATGAATGCCGTGGCCCAAATAAACAAAAACCAAAACTGTCAGATCGTGAAAAAAGACAAAGGCCCAGGATAGAAAAAGGCCCAGAAATATTCCGCTTGGTCCATTTAGGCTGAAAAATAAGGCAGGAAAAAATGTCAAAAAGGCTTAATTGTTGGGCCTGGCCCATATGGAGGATCAGCATGGACTGGGCTGAATCTCTTCCATGACCTAATAAGTTGGTCATAATTTTGCCACGTAGGATTGCCCACGTAGGATCTGACGTGGCTATGACAGGATATCACATGACCAAATCACTTTGTCATAAGGCTATGACGCCTCTGATTGGGTCATAGGGTCTATGACAATTCCATTAAATTAGTCATTGACGATCAAATAAGACGCTCGGTATGTGACTTTTCATTTTTGGTAAAAAATGAGTCATGAATGAAACTACGTGAACTTCTAGTGACAAAAATTGAGAGTCATGTATCAACATATTTCTTGTAGTGCGAGGAGACTATTGTGACCATCGTGCATGTCATCTAGTGTCATGTTGGTGATCTTCCAGGTATGTATATACCTTGGACTCCCCCCTCTTCCTTTGAAAGTCGTGGAAAGTCAACGTTGATCCGCTTCTCGGTCAAGTCACCAACGATCTTGAATTTTGGTGGGACATGCTTCTCTCTGAGGATGGGAGGGTGGCCTATTTCCATATCATCATGACCTCCTCGTTGCTCTACCACCTCCTAGCTTTGGACTTAGACCCATGAGTTTTTAGTGTGTAGACTAACTCTGTTGTGCATTCCTTGACAAAGGGAGATTTTATTACTTAGCATAAGTATTACACCCAGTCTCTGCATAACTAAAATGCACGCAGCCGAAAAAAAGCAAACAAAAGACAGGCAAATTACAAAACAAATTGGAAATCACCAATGGTGGTGTAGGGACGATCCGCAAATTATGCTGACATCCATGCTGGAATAACAAGTCTCTCGCCGTATCCTCTAGTCTGATACACACCTCCAAAAATAGGTCCCGGTGCTCCTCACACTGCAGCGGTACCCAAATACGGAGTATGGTTGTAGTCCTGAAGATAATCTGCATGAGAGAGCAATTCTTATAATTAAAAGTATTTTCATTTCTACATAGCCACAGTGACAAAAAAAAGATAAGCGCTGCCACCCTGATAAGCCTTTTAAACCTTTTATCAACACAATTAAGCCAATTGCCAAAAATATTGGTAATGCTCATTGGTGGATATACGGTAGAACCTATTTGAATGATTGACCATATAGAACTAGACACATTGTAGTCAAAGAACCGGTGTTTAATTGGCTAGTCTTTATGACAGAAGACACACTGTCTACTACCATGTAAGTTGCATTTTGCAAGGTTATCTTTGGTAAATATTACCCCTCGACGAAGATACCACGCAACAACATTATTTTTAGTGGAATCTCCATCTTCCAAATTTTCTTATTATTATCAATTTGCCTATCAGGTTATAACATCGCTTCATACATTGAGCCAACCAAAAATTTACCATTTGAGTGTAAATTCCATCGGAACTCATCAGCCCCCTTTGACAGATGAACTACCATGAAACACTGAAGTTGTTCCATCAAGGCAAGAGGTGGGGGCCAACGAGGTCTCTCTTAAACGTCACATTCGGTGCAAACTCACCAACACCATAATATAATCCCTTTTGTCACGTCCAAGGAATATATCGTATAAAGTTAGATATTGTTCCTGGAGTGTGGTATTACCTAACTACTTATCCTCCCAGAACCATATCTCGATTCTAATATTAGTGTGACCAAGTGTCGATTCTAATATTGTTGCTACCACACAATTTGTGTGATATACGTATTTGCTCTTCACAAGTATATTAGTGTGAGAAATTTGTCTTACGGCTATTCCGCTACGTAGAAATAAGGTGGGCAACATATATTTGGTCTCGTCACAACCAAACTTGTTTAACAATTTCAATCAGTTATTATTGAACTAAAATTAAATGTAGCTAACAAAAATAATGCTCTCTCTAGGACTAAGAGAACCAATTAATGGTTCAAAACCATCAATAATTTACTAACGTCAAACTTGTCCCACACCTAAATAATTCACACAATCAATGGTCATGGCGTGATTGGCCATCATAGTTAGATCACACTACCTTGATGATTTTGGCTGGTAATAGTGGAGAGTAACTAGGAGTAGTAACATGATTATGTTACTAGCCTATATTACTACCTCCATAGTGAGGAGTAACATATATATGTTGTCATGCAGATTCAGTTATTTTGTTGTAGACGCATAGTGCATTGAAATGTGTGATGTTACGGTAATTAGTTATGTTACCACCACCATCTCTCTGCATTAATTAGTTGCAAAATCAGATTTTTTGACTATGTGGCATCGATGTTAATACTCATTATAGTTACCATTTCAAGATAGTGCAAAGGTTGTGTTCACTTTCTGCATGGCCAGTTATGTGTTGGTGCAATGCATGGATGATTGGGTGCCAGGGAAGACATGGCCAACATCCACACAACTATGGACTTCAGAGTTGGCATTTTTGTGAGACATTTGTTTTTCAATTCGCTAGCTCACAAATATTTGTTTTACGAAGGCGTAATATTAGAAGTAAGCTATCTTTTGTCATGGAACTAGAAATTATAATAAATACTACATGGGAATTCACATAGTCTGCTCTCTTAAGATGCCACCAATAATACTTTTTGAGTTGGAAGAGAGTCGAAAATGAAATTTTTTTCCTTTGTTGATAGATGATCTCTCGATGCTGAACAGGGCCTGTTTTTATGTATTGTGCTTCATTGCGTCAACTATTTTTGTAAAATATTAATCTTCGCGGAGTAATAGGGCCTTGAGAGAGTTAACCCGTTGCTTATGACTTTAACATTTCCCCATTGGATAAAATATTTTTAATTACATGCGTAGACGCCTTGGTAAAAACAGATTTCCTTCCTAACCACTATACATTCTATAATTAAGATGTTTTTTAATCTACCAATTAAGCACGTGTGTTGCAGTGTGTTTATTGACAAATGGAGTCTAGATAGGGTATGATTTTTTGTCACACGATGCCAATCCTATTTACATAATTTAATGATATTTTATTTCTTAGCTGAGAAACCCAACTCTTGGTTGTTCGCCTACTGCTGTAAATTTTGAAACAAAATGCCACGCTTATTGTGGTGTGCACCATGGCGAAATGATCAGCCAACATAAGACCGCATACAACCATCGTTTTATTATTATCTCTACTATATAGTTTGTGGTAACGTTGGTTGCGTACTGGTCCTGATCGATGGATGAATTAATGTGGTAGGTAGCGATCGATCTATCTAAATAAAACCAACCTAGAACTAACGTTGTAGGTAGCCATCGATCGATTAACTAAAAAAAGCCCAAATGATTCATTCTTCTCAGCCGACGCGATACTTATCCCTTTCCTTCCTAGGCGAAGCAATCAGGTACGTCACCGCACTTGTTCAGATAAGTGCACTATTTTTGTTAAATCAACCAGTGATGCATGTAAAATGCATACATGAACTTTGCATGCTATTTCTTGTTTTTCCTACATATTGGCAACTTATATTCATGTTTTATAATGATTTGGTGGATTTTCTGAACAATCCCCCTTCTTTTGGTTCTAAATCTGTTTTTCCAGAAAACGTACTTTTTAGTGTTTCAGACTTTCCGGGAGTTTCGGGACTCCAAAAAGGGCAAGGCCAAAGAGCAAGTTCAGAATTTTCGAGACGAAGACCATGGGCCAAAGTAGAGGGCCAAAAGGCAACCAGGTGGAAAAGAGGACCCTCCACGCGGCCAGATTCCTTGGCCGTGTGTGGGGCCCCCTTTTTGCCCCCATGGCTCCGATGTCGTCGATCTTTCTTCTCCTGAGTGTCTCGTGACCTAAAAACGACTATATAAAGGGTCCCCTGACCTTTTCAAGAAGGAGACGGCGCCGACAGACGAAACCACGAAACAGAGAGACAGAACGCTGCCGCCGGAGAAGATCGGAGGGGGGAAACGCCGCCGGGATCACCCCCGGAGGGCTCCACCCCCCTCCGGTGTGTTCATCATCAACATCTACAGCAAGATCAGCTCCATCTCTTGACTGTAATCTCTTAGCAAACACGATGTATGATGCAATACTATATTCCCTAGATGTATTGTGTATCCGCGTCTATGTTTGAGTAGTGAATTGTTCTTGGAATGGTGAAATAGTTCGTTGATTGGTTGCATACAAGTTTGTTATCTTCTATGATTGTCTTTATGTACAATATATGAGTGCACGCATATGTTGGGGAATGCATGTAAGGTGATCACCGGTAGCATAATGGAGTGGTGGTGACTTGAGAGTGACAATAACCTAAGACCGAGCCACAAAGTTAAGTTATTGGGGGATATATATAGGGGACCTTAGAACGTAAGGCTATGGTGGGACTTTATGTCTTAATCAATCTTGTGCAGTCATTTACTTGGCCACATGATCCATCATAAGGGTTGTAGATCATCTACTTGACTATACCTATTCATGGCTCCTTCCTAGAAGAAACAACTAAGACTAAAACATGTGCTTCACTAATTGTGACAACCACACGAACGAAACACCTATTGCTAGAACATTTGCTCCCTTGAGATATGTCGGATATATACTGAATAGGGGTATAGAAGATGGTAGACAAAGAGCCGGACTGCCAGGGTGGCCTACATGGTAATGGGCTTAGGTCCATTGGGCGGCCCAGTAGTCCGACGCGCAGAAGCCGGATTCTAGAAGAACCCGGATCACGGCCCGCGTGATCTGGCTTGGAGGAGAAGACGGATTCCTTGCTTTCCAAGTTACGAGTTGAACGTAGTCTTCTAGGTTTCTGATTCTGTAAGCCCTAACCCGGCTATTATATAAAGCCGGACGGGAGATAGATTAGAACAAGTTAGGCACAACAGAGAAGCTCTACGCAACTCGCCGAGAAGCTCATCCTCGCCGAGTGGCTAGATCTACACCCTCACATTGTAATCCTGTTAAACGGGCTTTAGTCCCAATTAGTGAGAAGTGCAGGAGTAGGTACGCCGTACTGTCGCGACGTACCGAACCTGGGTAAATCCCGTGTTCTGTGTTACTACGCTATCCCGTTACCCCACGTCTCTACCGTAGTCTCATGGCACCCCCGTCTATGAAAACTACTACGATGTCTCGACAGTTGGCGCCCACCGTGGGGCAAACGACGTCAGGCGTGAAATTCCGATCTGGGATACTCGGCGGAATTGGAAGATCGATCACTGTCGGAAGCCTGGAGTTCGACGACGACGTCGGGCGCTTCCTCGACAACGGATCCTACATACCGGCGCAAAACCACCTGGTAAGTGCCTGCGTGTTACCGATCGGATCTGCTAACATCTTTATCGGACTAACTGCAGAGGCAATGGGGTTTTGCGGTGGAAGCAAATTTATCCCACCCGCCCTATACCCAGTCGAAAACGACTATGATGCCGGATTCTGCTCAGATCACCGACAAAAAAGTGATACACACTTTATCGGCATGGTGCAATCCGAAATCGCTGAAAACACGGATGACGGAAATCCCGTGCAAGAGGCAGATAACAACCTACCCGTCATAGAGACGGAAGAACAAATACCCGTCACAGAGGCGGAAGATCCGACATCCGTCAACCAGACGATGAACTCGGAAGCAGAGTCCGTGCTTGCCGCCATTGAGGCGAGGTTGGAGTCGGAAACCGGATCGGATAACTTCGACTCCGAAGACGAAGACGACGATGCCTTCGTAAGAAAGGTTAAGTCCTTTCAAGAGGGATTCCATGAAGTGCTAATGGCAAAACGGGTGCCGGCAGCCAGGAAAGCCCTAAAACCCCTCCGCCAGAGGAAGAGAGAGAAGACGGAGAAACTTCTCCGATATTCCCTAATGTCAAGGAGATGACAGAAGATGAGCCTGCCAAAAAACCTCCCTCTTCCAAGAAAAAGCACCGTGCTTCTAAAAAACTCCAATACAAAATCCGGAAGAAAAAATCAGCCGATCTCGCTGATGAAAACCTGGAAGTTGGAGATGTTAGCGGCACAAAGCCTGCGGAGAAGAAATCTAAGGAAATCACTGCTCCGCCAATGACGGAACAGGAAGAGCAAGAGCTATTGCAAACACCAGTGGGACCAGATGAACCCCCTGAGATGCTGGAAGCCAGGAGACAAGCTTTCCAACGGCAACAGCAACATTTACTCCGATCTCGGCAACATCTCCAACAAACCCAGCATGATATCAAAATCATGAAGGAGGAAATAGAGGAGTACGAGAGAAAGAATAGATCTGCATTAAAACCTACTAGGTTACCCGGAATCGCAAAACCGGAAGAACTGCTGCCAAAAGAAAGGTTCTATAACCCATCTTGGCAAAAGCAGTTAAACGGCAAAGATGCCAAGGGCGAACCAATATACAAAACCGCAGCGGAAAACGCGGAAGCAGCGTTCGCCATCCTAAACAACGATCTGTACTCCAACGGGGAAAAACTCCAAGGGGTGTATGCTTTCCTAGGAAAAGCATTACAGCAGCAACAGCGAGGCCAAGAACGATCAGGGAGGCTGCATGATAATTCCGCCCTCTGCAAAACAGCTACTTACGCTGCTGGAGCACCTGGACCGGAAGAACCCGGAGACTCGGATAAAAAAGAGGATTCCAGAAAAGACAGGAAAAACCCAGATAACTGGGACGCAGCGTCTAGAACCGGACCTCATCTCCCGAAAGATGGATATAAACCACATGATCGGGAAGACAAACACCGGAATGACGGCAAAATAATGCCCCCTCCGAGAAACCCAGCTGAAAAAGCTGGAAGATATGATATACCTCACAGACGTGAAAGATCCCGGACACCTCCTAAGGATAAGGAAAGGCACAGAAGCAGAACTCCGCCTAACCCAAAAGGACGTGAACACGGAAGAGATAGAGATAACCTCGGAAAAGCGCGTCCGCGCAACAATGGAAAAGAAAGGAGTAGATCCCCTTCTGTCCATTCAGCCGGAAGATATTCTGCACACATGGATAGAGCAGAAAAGGATGATCTATACTTTGGTCCTAAGTGTTTTACTGACAGGATCCGAAGGATAACCCTGCATTCTGGCTTCGCCAAAGTTGGTCCAACCTACCAAAAATATACCGGCAGTACAAACCCGGATACTTGGCTCTCAGATTATCATACAGCCGTCCAGATAAACAATGGGACAGACCTGGAAGCTGTCAAATTTCTTCCCCTAATGTTGTTAGACGGAGCCAGAGATTGGATCAATGGTTTACCATCAAGAACTGTCGACAGCTGGGATGATATGGCTAGAGTATTCAGTCAGCATTTTCGGGGAACATACAAACGCCCAAATAGCATCAACCAGTTGAACCGTTGCACCCAATTTGAGGACGAACCATACGTGGATTTCATCTCCAGATGGACTGCAATGAAGAATAGTTGTTCTGGAGTAACTGACGTACAAGCAATGCATGCTTTCGTCAATGGCCTAAAACCCGGACTCGTACCGTTCATGGTTGGTTCTAAACAGCACAAAGATCTCGGATCTATGCTTACAACCGCTAATGAGCACGCTGCAGCCGAAGATGATATCAGAGCAAGAGGAGGCAATATTGAGTCACTAATACTCGCCAAGAAAACCCCTCGTTCTGACAAAAAAGGAACTCCGGAGTCAACGACAAAGCCCAAGGAGGTCAACATAGCCTTTGGAGGAGATAAGGGGAATAAG
Organism: Alopecurus myosuroides; assembly: GCA_028641055.1. NCBI lineage: Eukaryota > Viridiplantae > Streptophyta > Magnoliopsida > Poales > Poaceae > Alopecurus > Alopecurus myosuroides. Next base: position 406,713,484 of record CM054060.1, on the reverse strand, counting down.
TGGAAAGGTCGCAGCCCAGATCCAATCAATTACACTCCCGAAGAATGGGAGAGAATTAAGTCGGAACCCTGCGTCCACCACTCGCAATTTGGGAAACCAACCCACACAAATGCGCAATGCCGGCTAAACAAGCACATGAAAGGCAATACAGGATCCGGAAATAAAGGGAAGGGTTCCAAAAGGAAACCTGCCAAACAAAAGCCAGAAGCTGACAAAGAAGACAGTGAATCGGACACTGATGACAAAATCCAGGAACAACAGCGAAAGGGCGAACCCAAATTTCCGAGAGTTGACGGAGAAGCAATGCTAACTTTTTTAGCACCCCCGTCAGCAAAGGTGGCCAAAAGAACACTTCGAGAAATAAACGCGGTTGTTCCGGCAACCCCGAAATTCTTGAAGTACTCCAACACACCGATAGTCTGGGATCAGTCTGATCATCCCGGAAATATCCCTGAACCCGGCACACAAGCTCTTGTTGTCAGTCCTATTGTTCAAAACACTAGGCTAAGAAGAGTGCTGATGGACGGAGGATCCAGCATTAATATAATGTACCTGGATACACTGAAGCACTTGAAGATCTCCGAGTCCCAGCTCAACTACAGCAATATACGCTTCCATGGCATCGTTCCTGGCAGGCAAGCACGATCCCTAGGAGAAATTTCCCTAGATGTCACCTTCGGAGATAAAGATCACTTCCGGCAGGAAAAAGTATCCTTCGAAGTAGTGCCGTTCGAAAGCGTGTATCACGCAATACTCGGACGTCCAGCTTTCGCCAAATTCATGGCAAGATCCTGTTATATCTACAACAAGTTGAAAATGCCAGGACCCAAAGGAGGAGTAATCACCATAGCCGGTGATTTCAAGCTGGCAAACGAGTTGGAGAAAGAAAACGCCCTTTGCGCTCAAAGAGTTATAGCAAAGGAGGAACTGAAGGAATTAGCCAAGGAGGTATCGCCGAAAGAAATGCCGGCAGGAAAAGAAACTCGGAAGCCAACAGATAGCTTCAAGGCGTCCGAGAATACAAGACAGGTAATCCTAGATCCCAAAGATCCGACAAAAATTTTCATCGTAGGGACTGGGATGACCGACAAATAGGAAGGCGAGCTCATCAAGTTCCTCCGTGAGAACTGGGATATTTTTGCCTGGTGTCCAGCTGACATGCCAGGCGTACCCAGGGAACTTGCTGAGCACCAACTCAAGGTTATTCCCGGATCAAAACCCGTCAAACAAGGTCTCCGTCGATTTGACGGAAGAAGACGGAAGGCTATTGGCAAGGAGATTATCCGGCTTTTAGCAGCGGATTTCATCAAGGAAGTAATCCATACTGATTGGTCCGCAAATCCGGTCCTAGTACCGAAGAAAGACACCACTGCTCTTAGAATGTGTATAGATTACACAGGATTGAACAAGTTGTGTCCGAAAGATAGGTTCGCATTACCGCGAATCGATCAAATAATAAATGCCACTGCAGGCTCCGAGCTTTTATGCTTTTTGGATGCATACTCCGGGTACCACCAAATACGCATGAAAAAGGAAGATCAAATCAAGACTTCTTTTATAACCCCGTATGGGACGTACTATTACATGACCATGCCTTTTGGCCTGAAGAATGCAGGTGCAACCTACCAGCGTTGCATGCAACGCTGCTTGCATAGTCAGATTGGCAGAAACGTTCATGTTTATGTGGACGATATCGCCGTCGTAACCAAGGAAAAAGATACACTCCTTGAGGATCTGCGAGAAACTTTCGAGAACTTACGCACTTACAAGATGAAGCTGAATCCATCTAAGTGCGTATTCGGGGTTCCCTCAGGAAAACTTCTGGGTTTCATTGTTTCCCACAGAGGAATAGAAGTTAACCCGGAAAAGATCAAGGCAATCTTGAACATCTCAAAACCTACATGTGTAAAAGATGTCCAAAGATTGACGGGTTCTGCTGCAGCCGTCAGCAGATTTATTAGTCGGCTGGGGGATAAAGCCTTACCACTCTACAAGCTGCTGACAAAATTCAACAGCGAAGCCAGGAGGATTGCGGAAGCCTGGGAACGTCTAGCAAGTTATGTACCTTTCCGTACTTAGTTCAATTCTATGTAAACATCTTTTGAGATCATGAAATAAAGTTGTCGGAATGCGGTCATCCATATTCTTTATAAGTTAAAAGCGTTTCCGTCTGATCTATTTCCCAATGATCTTACAAATTTCTCAACGTTAACCCGAATTGTGCTTGCGTACTCGGCGTTACAAAACTGAATGATTTTTCAGCCTGGTAACGGCTAAGGGAAACTTGAATTGCCTGCGTGCCCAAGTTTCACTTAAAACTTTCCTTGTTTTCTCTAAGTCTTATCTGATTGTGTGTGTGTTGGGTTACTGGAACTAGTTAGTAAAAATGCCTTTAGCATGGTCCATGTCTCCGAGTTTCAAAACTGCTTGGTTCGTCCCCAGTTACTCGGCATGAAGATCCATATTGCTATTTGAGCCATTTCAAACACTAAGGACAGTTAAAGCATATACACCAGAGAACTTAGAAGATAAAGGAATGATAAAATCCAAAAAACTTGCAAAGAATTTCATAATTTAAACTGCAAAAGACAGAAGTTTCATTCATACAAAAAGAAGCATTACATTTTGGATTACATTGAAAGAATGGTAATGCTCCTATTGTCTACTTTTGCTATCCAGGTTCAAGATAACCCTTCAAGCATCTGACTCCTCCTCGCTGCTTTCATCTTCGGGGATCGGAGGGATCTCGTCTTCTGGATAGTTGACGGAGATATTCACCATGGAGGAAATCTGGGTGGCGTGGCCTTTGACTTCACCAAAGATGGTGTTTCGCTGAATATCCGTGTATCCTTGAGGGACACCGGACGCCACGCGCCAGGATTTGGCAGAGGGGTAGTGCGTGCGCATAAGGCCGAGAGCCATGCGCGCACCACCCCGTGCAGCGGAGTGAAGAAGGGACTCCTTGGACTCCGCCACCTCCATGATGGCACCCGGAAGTTTTTTAACCTCCGAGCATTCCCCAGATTTTTCGGGAAGAAACTTGTCTACCAGCTGCGTGGCAGCAACTTTGAGCAAAGTCCATGTCTCCCCGAAAGCTCGGATGCCTGCAACCCGAGTGCCATCTGGGGTATCTCCTGTTTTTTCCAATAAAACACCCAAAAGGGTTAGACGAAAAAACAGAGAAAACAAAACATGGACAGATGATAAATGAGTCAGAGATTTACCGATGAGCTTGTCGATCTCGGAAACTTCCTCCAGGCGAAGGTTCAGAGCGACAGTCAAATCCTTAATGGTGGATTTGTCCTTCTCCGCCTGTTCGGAAGCCTTGGAATTGGAAATTCCAAGGGCCATGTTGCTGGCTTCCAGGTCTTGTTGTGCTTTCAAAAGGTTATTATGAAGCTCAACATTCTCCTTGCGGAGAATTTCGGCATTGCCAGAATCTTCCGCTGCTTGTTTAGCCTGAGCTAATGCAGCTGAAAAGCAAGAAAAAAATCCGGGTTAGCCAGCTCCTCAGAAAAAACTTAGGCAAATGATTGAATCGGAAAATTCAGAAGGAAAATGCTTACCTTGTGTTTCCGACAGTGCGAGCTTAGATGATTCCAGCTCTGCCTCCCTTTCTTCAAGAATAGAAAGAAGACTTCTAACTTCTTTATTCTTGATGGTGAGTTTCTTGAAAACTTCCATGTTGATGGCTTCGGAGGTTTGCTGAAACATAGCAAGGAGAAGAATGAGTACAAAAAACATCAAAGCAAAAAGCACGCATTTTGTTTAATGCTTGGGGGCTAGAGTTATATACCTGGCTCATGCGCTGCAAACCTGCCAAGTTTTCTTTAAACTCTTTCGCGTATTCCGCGAAGAGATTCCCGGCTCCGTCCAAGCCGTCGTTGATAGCTTTGAAATCCTTGTCAAAGGTGGGAATTTCCTCGTCGAAAGTCCGAGAAAATTTTCCCACCTCTGGGGCCGCCCTTTCCCTCGTGTCCGTGTCGGACACAACGGGATGGCTGGGCTCCGGGGGCTTGGTGGTGGGGGCTGCAGTAGGCCCTTCCGCCATTGTGCGTGGCGTGTCCGGGGCGACGGCGGGAGAAGGTTGGCTGCCTCGGCTGGAAGAAACCTTGTGTTTCTTCAGCTTCTTCGGCTTCAGGGTGGAAGGCTGCAGGCTAAAAACAAAAAACCCGGAAAAGTCAAAAAACTGAAGATGGATGAAAAGTTCCCATGAAAGAAAAAGAACCCAGAAGAAATAACCTGGAAGTGGCGACGGGGATTCCGTCAAGATCGATAATTTCTTCCGAGGAAGTTATCTTCTTACGCTTGCGTCCACCTGTAGCGGCGGTGCGCAGCGCGTCCAGCTCAGCCTCGGATGCCAAGTCCGAATCTGAAAGATCCGCGAACTGTCGAACCAACAAGGTCAAAATCAGAAGCTAGAAAATCCGAGAAAAAATAAAACTATACCCAAATGATTGAAAAGTTACCTTGGGAACCGGATTTTCGGCGGTGTACATTGGCCGACTCTCTGTGTATTGGTCGCGCGATGCGACCAACTGATTGATGCGCCGCCTAAGTTCCTTTGCGGGCCAATCTTTGGCGGTTGTCCGCATTGGATCCTTGACTCCCGTGTATTCGCACAGGAGACGGCCGCTGTGGTTGGCTAGTGGCTGGATTCGCCTAATCAGCCAGCATAGAACCGTGTCCATGCCGGTTAGAGGCGGATCCATGGAGGTGAGCTTGGCGATGCGCCGCTTGATCTTTAGTAGATCTGGCGGCAGAACCTGGACGGCTTCCGTTCCCCAGTTATCCTGGGGAACTGCGGCAGAGTTCACGAAAGGTGGAACCCCGACAGCTTCCTTAGGGAAAGGCACGTCGGGGCGATAAAAGAAGGAACCCGTCCAAAATTTGACGGATTCCGAAGTTTTTATCTTGGGGAACCAATCTTCTCGGAATCTCCGAAGAGTGAAAGATATGGTCCCTCAAGTCGGGAGTGCGCCCTCCGAAGAGTTCCGCTTAACCCCGAAGCAGTAAGTCCAGAAATCTAGCCTAGGTTCTAGCCCTAAGTAGCCCTCAAACAAAGCCTGGAAGCCGGCCATGTAGAGGATGGAATTGGGAGGAAGGTTATGGGGCTGGATGTGGTAATGAGAGAGAATCTGGAGGAAGAAGGAAGAAGGCGGAAGCCCCATACCTCGCAAAAGGTGGGAAGTGAGAAGTACCCTTTCGCCATTCCGCGGCGTTGGTTCGGTTTCTTCTTCTGGCAGCCGCCATTTCTTCTTAAGAACCAGGCCCTCCTTTTCCAAGTTTGGAAGGAGAGCCGGGGGAATACTGCAGGCACTCCAGTTGCCTGCAGATTCCGCTTCCTCGTCTGCTCCGGCGGCGGCGGCGGCGGCGGCCTCCGCAGCGGCGAGTTCGTCGCCGAGGAGCTCGATTTTTTCCTCCGCCGTTTCAGGTGCAAACGGCGGGTTTGTCGCGGCACTCGATGTCGCTATGTCCGCGGCGGCGGAAGTGTTTTCTCCGCCCGCCGCGGAGGTCGTGGTCTTCTCCGGCACGTCGCCGGTGAGCTTGGGCGATCCCGGCTGCGGATCCAGATCGCTGATCAGCTCGTTGATGGCGGCGCGGGTTGGCGAGGACGGCGAGGAGGCCATCTCGTTGGTGGCGCGTTGCGTTTTGGCGTGTGAGGAGGGTGCGTGCGTTGGGACAGGGCTTGCTCTCGAGCTCACGTTCGCAACAATGGCGTGGACAGTGAGGGAGTGAGGAAAGGATTCGACGAGGACGAGGACGGCTATTTATAGCCGGAAAACCGTTTAGATACGTGCCAACGGCTCTTTCGACCGTTGGATGTTCGACGCGTGTCGCTCGCCGGAAAATCTGGGAAATATAACGACAGGGGAATGATGGCTATCTCCTCGTTTCCCGTGAGAATCTGTCAGAGATACGTTGCCGGGTTTTCCGCGTGAAACCAAGCGTCGCCTACGTCAGCATGATTAAAGCGCTGACGTTAGAAGTTCCTTTTCCGCGAAGGATCGCGAGAAGAAAAGCCGGATGTTCAGAGTTCCAAGTTTTATGTTACCATCTCCTTTAAAAGGAAAGTAGAAAGAATCAAGACTGCTGAATCAAGATTTCTCAAACAAAATATATTTGACGAAAGGCGGAGAATCAGAGTTTTGATCCTTCCTGGGGGCTACTGTCGGATATATACTGAATAGGGGTATAGAATATGGTAGACAAAGAGCCGGACTGCCAGGGTGGCCTACATGGTAATGGGCTTAGGTCCATTGGGCGGCCCAGTAGTCCGACGCGCAGAAGCCGGATTCTAGAAGAACCCGGATCACGGCCCGCGTGATCTGGCTTGGAGGAGAAGACGGATTCCTTGCTTTCCAAGTTACGAGTTGAACGTAGTCTTCTAGGTTTCTGATTCTGTAAGCCCTAATCCGGCTATTATATAAAGCCGGACGGGAGATAGATTAGAACAAGTTAGGCACAACAGAGAAGCTCTACGCAACTCGCCGAGAAGCTCATCCTCGCCGAGTGGCTAGATCTACACCCTCACATTGTAATCCTGTTAAACGGGCTTTAGTCCCAATTAGTGAGAAGTGCAGGAGTATGTACGCCGTACTGTCGCGACGTACCGAACCTGGGTAAATCCCGTGTTCTGTGTTACTACGCTATCCCGTTACCCCACGTCTCTACCGTAGTCTCATGGCACCCCCGTCTATGAAAACTCCTACGATGTCTCGACAAGATACTTGAGATATTTTCTGCTTGCTACTTGTGAAACTTGCTTTAGAAACTTGCTCTAGGATTACTTGCATTTTAAACTTGCTTCACTAGTTACTAGACAAACCACACTCCACGTCACTTGCTTTTAATTAGTTAGTTCCTTTTATTCAAACTTATTGCTTTGCATAAACAGCCATATAAGAGGGTTATAGGGCTTTAGAGAATAGATAGCTTACCTTCAGCTCCTCGTGGGTTCGACACTCAAATACTTATCGAAAGGTACTACAATTGATCTCCTGCACTTGGGGGTCATCAAGCACTTTTCTGGCGCCGTTGCCGGGGAGCGTTGTGCTAAGATTTTATTCTTGTTTGCATTGCATACTAACATATAAACCTAAAACACAAAAAAAATTATAAAATGGAAAACAACCAAACAATTTTAGAACTGTATAGTATCTACCTTGAATTAGGACATGAAGTGTTTTAGGAGAAATTGAAAAATTATTTGCACAACAATCATATTTGTGATAGTACTAATTCTTTGAACACCTTTATTTCTAAGGAAAACCTTGAGCTTGGGGAAGTTTGTCTTGATGAATATGATATTTTTAGTCCCCCTACTATTGAGGATAAAAATGATATACTTTCTGATTATATGGAAAGTTTTAAGCTTGGGGAAGTTGGTTTTGATGAGCATGATATTTTTAGTTCCCCAAGCTTGGAGGAGAAAATTCGCTTTGATGATACTATGCCTCCTATATATGATGATTGCAATGAAAATTATGAATGTTTAACTCCCACTATCACTAATGAGGATTTTACTTATGTTGAGAGTAGTGATTCTTTTATGCATGTGGCTCATGATAATAAATTTTTATGTGATATTCATATTGTTGAATCTATTCATGATGCTACTGAAAATTATTATAAGAGAGGGAAACATGGTTACACATATTTAACAATATTAAGTTTCCCCTCTTTATGCTGAAAGTATTGAAGTTGCACTTGATCTACCTTTCTATGCTTGCTATTATGTGCTTCTTTTATTTGTTTCATTACAAAATGCCAATGCATAGGAAAGGGGTTAGACTTAAAAATAAATTGTTTAATATTTTTTGGTGTGTTCCTTATGCTTTAATTTCCTATTCGGTTTGAGCACACATTTATGTCTTTACAACATGTAAAATACCTTTACCTACTGTTATCTATCATTTAGTTTAAGATTTTCATTTTATAAATTTTTTGGGAAAGTAAATGAGAAGGATGAGTAATGGAGAAGTTGGGGTCGACCTTGAACATGTGTTGTTCATGCCAATGAAACCATTGCAAAGTCTCTATCATTAAAACTTTTTCCAAAGCTAAAAACAATAAAAATATTAGTTCACTACTGTAACATCACATTTCTGTCTTATTTCTCATCTTAAATGGCAAGAATAATCTTATATGAGAGACAGGATTAAACAATAGTAATTAGCTGTCCAGAAAACAGATTCCTGAGCTTCACTGCGAAAAATGTTTAAAATCACAGAAGTGGAATTTTGACCTGGTAATTTACGACAGCAATATCTAGTTATCACTACATATTTCATTAGTTTTATGTTTTCTGATTTGAGCAACTTAAGGGCCTCTAAAAATTCACTCTTTACGGTCTGTTCACTTTTTCGTAGATTATGTCTTTATTTTGCATTGCTCTCATTACTTGTGTTTTGTGTGGTTCTTTTGATCAAGGAGGAATGCACAACTGTAGTAACAGTAGTTAATATTTAGAATCAACAAATGATGCGTCTTCGCTGTACCTATGTGGATTTTAATTGTGGAGACACTAGCCCCTCTAATCAAGTTTTATGTTGAGATTTCTGTAAGAAGAATTGTTCAGGAGGAAGAGTTGAGTGAGATGAACAAAGATCAAGAGGGACAACCAATCAAGCTTTGGGATGTACCCCTGGGCTCAACCTACATGTATCAAATAAGTACAAGAATCCAATCTTGGGGATGCCGAGCCACCTCACTCCAACCATCATGATGTTAAGTAAGAAAAGCCTAGCTATACGGCTATCAATAAAGCGCTTTACAGGAGGCAATCCGGTTGTTCTTAGTTGGTTTTTCCTAGTGTCCTATTGCTGTAACAAGAGACTTAGTCTTTAATTTAGTTTCTGGAGTTTTCAATAAAGTGTCAAGTTTCACCCATTTGGATTTAAAAGTTGCTATCCTAGTGCTTGGAATTTCTGTTTCAGCATGATTCTGCTCACCATACGATTTTTAATTTTTTATATGTAAGTCGGACTGAGCTAATTTTTTAGTATGTTCTGCAAATTTTCGTAGTATGTAAGCACAAACATTGGATTAATTTTTTGATGAGTCTAGCTTAGGGAAAACGTTCGTTTTGCTGCTATTTCTTTTCTGGACAGATTTTGCCTTCTTTTGTTGGATGCACTCTTTGGGTTTGGGACTTGAATTTCCTTGATCTTTTCGAGCTAGAGAGTGAACATACAACATTATGAACCTTATTGTCTATCTTCTAGAGCATTTGTTTTGGAATTTTGCGCAGCATGCATATGTTTTTTTTGTCCTTGCTAATCTTACCCCACAGAAAAAGAATGGGAGAAACATGTTTAGTAAAGTTTTTTCACAGGGAAAAGAGGAGCTGCGCCAAGAGAGATCCAAGAGTGGTGAAAACCACAATATTGGGGATGTGGTGAACACCCCCCTGGACCAACACTCTTTTGGTTAGCACACGTCTACTTTCTGTTTTTCTAAGCAAAGCATTTATCGCAGAAACTTGAAGCGTCTAGTTTTTTTTTTAGTTTTTTTGTGAGACCACCACCACAATTATCTTTATGAGAATCAGCTACTAGAATAATGGGTTGAATTAAGTTGGATGCTGTTATATTTATTAGGAAAAGGATGCTTTAGTTGATTATAAAAGCTACTTATAGTTGCATGATTGTATGTTGTTTTAGGTGTAGAAATTTGCAATAGTGTTGTCATGAGCTATCTCTTATTCATGTTTTTGATGTTAATTGTTAGTTTACTTAGTTTGTCATGAAATGAGTAGTTCTGTGGACACTAATGCATGCATAGTAGCTGGTCAACTATCTCCCTCTTGCTAGCCAAACAAGTAAATATTCCAACAAGTATAAACTTGTTTCCAACACCCTTTAGCCAAGTATTTCCAGTGAGTCTACCATATCTACCTATTAGCTTCAGAGCTATTCCGAGTATGTTCACCATGTTATAGTGTTATTTATGTTCTAAATTAAGATATTCACTTTATTAATTGTCATGAGCTGAATTTGGGATAGGACTCTCACGAACTTTTGAATGCACACCTTTACTTTTCATTGCACTTAATAAACATGACCCAATAACGGGAGCTAAAAGTTTTGCGTTTGACAAGTGTTTGGTTGGGAGCTAGCTATAAACGTGTATCACTGGAAAGCTTTCAACATTGCACAAAAATTTACATTTGGTTGATATCATGTACTTTTGTTTTTGGACTCCTGCCATGCCGAAATGAAATAGAGGAATAATAAGTTTTGATGAGTAAGTATATTTATGACTAGAGAAACGCATTGGGCCACTAAACCAAGCCATGCTTGATCATGGTGGAAATTTACTTACAGCTAGAGTGGACTCTACAAACACATCCTACAATAAAATAAGAAGCTATGCATATAGTGAATGAAATAAAAAAGGATAATGAGTCTACTCCGTTTGTTCATCTTGTCATTGTGACATGGGCTGGTTTCCATGTCATGGGGAAAGAGGTACCTCTTTGAGGTTCTCTATGATGTCATTAATACTTATTATTATTGTACAAATCTAATTAAGAATCTTAAGTTGAGTAATCATGGAGTAGGTTTTCACACTCACGTGGCATGAGGCATTCAACCAACACCTTGTCAATCACATTACTTCAACATTCACAATTTAAGATGCTAGTGATAAAGGGGCAATGAGAGTCTTAGACCAATGGATGCCACATTTCAATTAGTAATTTTAGTTGAATAATTTAGAGGCTAAATAAGACTTGATCATGTTTTACCTCTACTAAATTTTTTCTAAAGTGTCCACCATATTTTCTATTTTCCATTATGCTATTCTTTGACCAATATAGGATTTTATTTTTCATTTTGTGTATGCATTTGGTCCATAGTGCTTTTATTTCATTATAAACTTTGTGAACTTTCATGAAGCATATTTGCTTGCATATTTGATATTTCTTATAACATGAATGTTGCTACTCATCTACATTATGAATCATTTGATTATATGTAGCATGAATAATCTTCTTTGATATTCCATGATTGTTTTAAAATGCAAAGTCCATGTTAGTTTTATCACCTTCATACTCGAGGACGAGTATGGGTTAAGCTTGAGGATGTTGATGCATGTAAAATGCATACATGAACTTTGCATGTTATTACTTGTTTTTCCAACATATTAGCAACTTATATTCATGGTTTATAATTATTTGGAGGATTTTCTGAACAATCCCCCTTCTTTTGGTTCTAACCCTGTTTTTCCAGAAAAACGTACTTTTTAGTGTTTCAAACTTTCCGGGAGCTTCGGGACTCCAAAAAGGGCAAGGACAAAGAGCACGGTTCAGAATTTTCGTGACGAAGACCATGGGCTAAAGTAGAGGGCCAAAAGGCCAACCAGGTGGAAAAGAGGACCCTCCACGTGGCCAGATTCCTTGGCCGCGTGTGGGGCCCCCTTTTTGCCCCCGTGGCTCCGATGTCGTCGATCTTTCTTCTCCTGAGTGTCTCGTGACCTAAAAACGACTATATAAAGGGTCCCCTGACCTTTTCAAGAAGGAGGCGGCGCCGACAGACGAAACCACGAAACATAGAGACAGAAGGCGGCCGTCGGAGAAGATCGGAGGAGGGAAACACCGCCGGGATCACCCCCGGAGGGCTCCACCCCCCTCCGGTGTGTTCATCATCGACATCTACAGCAAGATCAGCTCCATCTCTCCACTGTAATCTCTTGGCAAACACGATGTATGATACAGTACTATATTCCCTAGATGTATTGTGTCTCCTCGTCTATGTTTGAGTAGTGAATTGTTCTTGGCAATGGTGAAATAGTTCGTTGATTGGTTGCATACAAGTTTGTTATCTTCTATGATTGTCTTTATGTACAATATATGAGTGCACGCATATGTTGGGGAATGCATGTAAGGTGATCACCGGTAGCATAATGGAGTGGTGGTGACTTGGGAGTGACAGTAACCTGAGACCGAGCCACAAAGTTAGGTTATTGGGGGATATATATAGGGGACCTTAGAACGTAAGGCTATGGTGGGACTTTATGTCTTAATCAATCTTGTGCAGTCATTTACTTGGCCACATGATCCATCATAAGGGATTGTAGATCATTTACTTGACTATACCTATTCATGGCTCCTTCCTAGAAGAAACAACTAAGACTAAAACATGTGCTTCACTAATTGTGACAACCACACGAACGAAACACCTATTGCTAGAACACTTGCTCCCTTGAGATACTTGAGATATTTGCTGCTTGCTACTTGTGAAACTTGCTTTAGAAACTTGTTCTAGGATTACTTGCATTTTAAACTTGCCTCACTAGTTACTAGACAAACCACACTCCACGTCACTTGCTTTTAATTAGTTAGTTCTTTTTAGTCAAACTTATTTCTTTGCATAAACAGCCATATAAGAGGGTTATAGGGCTTTAGAGAATAGATAGCTTACCTTCAGCTCCTCGTGGGTTTGACACTCAAATACTTATCGAAAGGTACTACAATTGATCTCCTGCACTTGGGAGTCATCAGCCAGCCTTCTAGGAAATCGGCAATTTTGCATGTTACCCCCGTAGGACTGGAAATCCATTGGACCCACCCACGTCCATTGGATTCGCTATCTCTCTTCATTATCCTCATGCGATGATACTGAGGGGGCATGGATCTCCTAGGAGTTGAGCGCCAGTGGGACGCAGAAGAAAACGACCAACCTAAGGTGGCACGGTGAATCAAACAACAACGGCCTTTCTTGGTGTGGGTGTATAGGAAAGGAGGCTAGAGGCTGGTGGCACCTCGAACCTCGGGGGAAGCGAGGATTCAATCTATTTTCTCCGATCGTTTGCAATGCAACTGGGAATAAATACAAGACGCGTAGTAGGAGATGCAGCCAGCCATGGCGAAAGAGCTGCAGTTCTAAGTGCACCAGGGCTTGTAGTGCTGGTTTGATTCAATTAAGCATCGTGTGGTTGTTCTTTCTTAGACTGCATGCATTGATTTTCCGTTGTATGGTTTTTATTGGTGAATGCAATAAGTTAATTAAGTTAAAGAGAAATCTCTGCCCCTAAAGTCCGTAAAATAAGAAAGTTCATATTCCTATTTTTTTGTTGTCCAAACGCATAACTGGTTAGTGATGCTGAGATGATCTACTAATGTTGTCGGATTGTCCAACTCACAGTACATTAATTGGATTATTTCATACCGAAGTTAGCCTGACATTATATATTTTGACAATACTTCTTACTGCTAATAAGAACTTCACTAAGATTATGAGAGTTCACCAGATTATACATGTCTGACTGAAATTTAGAGAGTTTTTGGTTGTATGGTCCCTTCTCTATTCTTTTATTTTGAATCTTTAGATCAGTTAAGCGGAAGTGCAGTTCAGTTGCTAAAAATGGCACTAAGTTGGTCACGGTTTAATGCTACTGAATGATATCCATGAACAAATAAACATAAGCTTATGCTAGGGCCAAATGCCAGCGACAATGTACAGTTCCGCATCTCTGGATACTTGGGGAAAATCAAGATGAGTAAGGAAAAAAGAACCCTGGCAGGCAAACAAAAATGACATACCAGGAGGCATATGTGAAGTTTTTTTTCCTTTATTGTGTATTGTATGGTCGTGTTCTTCACTTCTTATTCGGTTAGCACTGGTTCTGTTGATAACGATTTTGATTAAAATTGACTTATTTCCGTTTAAGTGTAGTCTGCTTCTCAAAACAATGATGGTGATAGTTGCAAATTTAATAGGCTTAAATGAACAAGTTTATATTTTGCAACCATTTATAAAGCTCACTTCATGAATCATGGATGGTCGTAGTCATGTTATATCCATGTGCCATTGAATAAGGTTTAAATTACAATTTGATTTTCCCGCCAAACATCAAGTGTTTCTTGTTTCCCGGAACATGATCAATTGATTATCTTGTAAGAGTATGTGTAAGACTGATGCCAATCTCATATTAAATTCGTAGAAGATATACATCTGGTGTATTCCTCTTCTGAATGAAACATAATCTGCACAAGATAGCTTTGGAAAGGGTTTCTATCGTAAGATATGGTATCGGTAGCTATCAGGGCAAGCACTATTTGAGACATTGGCAACACCGGTTGTTCTATGCATATGAGTTCAAAAGCTTTTTGATTCATAGGCCCAGAAGAATGAAATATTACACAAACTTTTTGAAATATATTAAGCGGTTCAAGAAAATGTCATAGTTAATAAGATCTCTATAATTGGTTCGATCATTGCTTTAAATGCTTTTGATATTGAATTTTTGAAGTGAAATCTTTCATAATACTATGTGAGTTTCTTTAGACGTGGATATTTACATGTATTTCAAGTTTACATGTCAAAATTGTGCCATAGAAGAACTTTAAAGACAATAATAATGTTAAATTTAAACCCGTTGCAACGCACGGGCACTTTATTACTATATATGTTATATTTTTCCTGAAGTATTACACCTTTACCCATATCATATATTTACCATTTCATTTCATTTGGATTTTTATTCAAATCTTGGTGTAAACCAAGTTTAGTACGGTGATGTTTGGGAAAACAGTGTCACGGTAGTCGGTGTCATTGATCTGGAGGACAAAGAGCTTGCTATAAATTCATTCACGGACTTTATTTTAACAGTCCAGCAACAATCGCATGTACTGAGGACAAGGTAGGGGCCGCGATCCGCAGGGTGCTACGGGACAAGTCGCACCGTTCAGATGGTTTCAGGTGAGGTTAATTCCCTCAATCAAACAGACAAAAAACAAAACAAAAAAAAACAAAAAGATAGTTTAACATGAGACTCAAAGAAAAGAAACATGGTTTCATGTGGACCTTTTTGACTTTTTTTGTGAGGAATATTTGAGTGTGCTAACATAGCTTACGACTACGTGGTTTCACGTGGACCTTCTTAAGTCCAGGCAATTTGTGAAATATGACGTTCTTGCCGTTTTTTGTACGGTGTTCCTTGGTCATGGTCAGCACTTTGCAGCGTTAAAGACAACTTTCCTTAACTTGCTTCCTAAGAAAGACGACATTGAGGATCTGAAGGATCATCGCCCCATCAGTTATGTTCATTCTTTTGCTAAACTTTTTTTGGAAGATCTTGGTCATGTGGGGTCGCAAAGATGACACGGTTGATTGATGCGAATCAGAACACGTTAGTTTATACACGCCGCATCCATGATAACTTTGACCTAGTGCAGGAATATGATCTTTTTCTTTACTAGAAGTATACGCCCGGCTGTATTGCTCAAGCTGGACGACATTACCCGTGCATTCAGTAGACTCTCAATGTTTGTTTTAGTGAGGCATCAATCGTGGAGAAGCATGGGTTTTGTCAAAGATGGATCAACGAGTTTAAGCTTCTTATTAACACCTTGTCCACCCGCGTTATGGCCAATAGCTGCCTGGTGCGCGTTTAGGCATGCACGAGGTTCTGTCCATACTCATCATCGACATCCCCGCTGGAAATATTGTCTGGGGGAAGAACGTGGCATCCTTCCCAATCTTGGAACCCCGCATATCCGCCACTGCATATCTCTTTATTCGGATTATGTCATTCTTTTTGTCCTTCCAATGGTGGATGTGGTTGAGGCGTTCAAAGCCATAGTTGTCATTTTTGGGGCAACTTCTGGATTGTCAGTGAACTTTGATGAGAGTGTGGCATACCTGATCCAGTGTACCGAGGAGACTATGTCGACCATCATGCCTGCCATCATCATGACCTCGTCATTGATCTACCACCTCCTCGTTTTGTACTCACCCGTGAATTTTCAAGTGCGTAGACTAACTATATCGTGGATTCCTATGAGAGGGTAAAGAGGGTTTGCTATGTCATCGCCTAGGAAAAGGTTTGGCAACCTAAATAGGTTGGTGGCTTGGGCTTCCACGAACTGAAGTGGCTCAACGCTGCCTTGTGCTGGCGTGCTATGGCTCACCAAAAGTGATTGATCCACGACTAGGGCTGGCCTCGTGTGCTCGATCTCATCTACATCGCGTGCCATGTCCAACACCTAGCCATGGTACACCTGGCGACCACGACATCACTATGTGCATGCCCAACAATGCTTTGATTAGCGACATCGGTGGCTGTCTTATAAGGACGTGCAACCCCTTGTAAACTAGCAATGTGGGACTAAGATTTAATCAGACCTCTTGGTGTCCATGAATGAGCCATATGGGACTTTGGGATTTTCGTAGGGATTATTGAGTCCAATTTACATGGGCTGGCCCAATGTAATAATTCCGAGAAGATTTTCCTAACGAATATACATTTCAATACAATTTTTTTAAATTACCTATATATGCATTGTATGTATGTCGATTTTGAAAATCAAGATTTTTAACCTAATTTTTTTTATTATCTTGCACAAAATGTTGATAAGTTGCATAAAATTTTGGTAAAGTAAAGTTCCAATATGAGGTTGCACATTTTTACACTAATATGACTCGTTTTCAATTACTTGTTTCATGATTTGTCACTTCACACATATATAATAATAGTTGTTCTCTAGGGGGAAAATATATACTATAATAAAAATATACAAGGGCATGTAACATGATGTCGGCCTTCTCTCTTAAGCCTCCACACATGATACATTTAAAGTTAAAAGAGAGAGTAAAGAAACAAAGAAACATGTCTTCTCTTTTGCTAAGAGATGTTTTCTCGGTTTTGACTGAGGACTATTTTTTTTCATTTTCTATAGGTCATGGTGGAGGAATGGAGTGGGCAGGAGTTCCCGCGGCCTCCGTCCGTCCCTGGACTCCTACGCGAAAGTTCTCGTGCGAGGACGTCGTGGACCTTCAGAGTCGCCCAAACAGAGTGACCCGAGAGGCAGTTTTCTATTTAATTTACACATCTTCTAGGGTGAGTGGAGTTCTAGCCTTGCTGGCGATGTACCGACCATCTAGGCCTTTCTACTATGTGACTATTACACCTTGTAGGGCGTGTTCTTGACATGGAAACTACCTATAACATGGGAATTGTATAATGATGCCAGCCTTCTCCCGTAAGATGCCATAAGTGTGAACATTTTTGAGTTGGAAAAGGGAGCATAGAAATAAGGAGAAATTCTTTCCTTTTTTTTACGGAGTGATGGTTTCGGTTCTGAACGGTTACGTTTTTCTTGTACCCAATGAATTAAATTTATTTTTTTAGTTAAATGTAAAAAATCCTGAAATACCCCATTCTGGTTTCATGTAATAGATTTATAAGATTTATGTCATCCATAACTTGTTTACATCTTTATTTTTTTATCTCCTTTATGTGGCAAGAAAAGATTGCCCTCTCGACCACTATACATGCCATAGTTAGAAAGCGCGTAAATTTATTTCTACCAACTAAGCACATACAAAATAGGATACGATGGCTTGTAATGCTTATTTTATACCAAAGTGTTAGAAACATAATAAAAAAATCTTCTTATTTTTCTTAACCAACTTAACGAACTCCTGTTAGTTCGGGAAGTATGATAAAAAAATTGAGACACCATATCGCACAAACTGGGCGGTGCAAAATCACTCACACCAATTTTGATGTACAGTATCACACTAATAGTGAGGTGAAATGGAGCAACTAAACTTCACATATAATTAACTATCTTTGTGTTATATATATGTGAAGTTCTTTTCCTTTTGTGCTACACGTTGCTCGTTGTTATGTATTTGACTTTTAATTCATATTTAGTTCGATTGAGATGTTGAAGGAAACCAAAAGCACCGAGGGTAGTAATATTGTTGTTTAGAAAAACACTTGCAATCTTAGCGAGGGTAACGACGCAGAAGACGACCTCCTCTCTGGAGGGCGACATGCTTGCTCGTGCAGCATCCACGAGTTCAAAAGGATCTGTGCACACAACAAGTAGCGGCTCAAGAAATTCACAGAGAGGCGAGACGAGGGGTTCATGAGCATCTACAGTCTGGCTCCAACTCGATTGTGGCACGCGGCAGCAGAAAGAGCTTGAAGGATTGCCCGCTCAGGCATAGAAAAATCACCAAGGGGTTCGTCCCGGACCGAGGGCTACCTAGTTGCTGGGCCTTTGCGACCACGGCTTTAACACAAGGAACCATGTAATCCGAGGGGTTCAACTTGGATCTCTAATGGCCTAACGACCATCGTGTAAGTGTACTGCTACGTCCCGAATATTTTTCAAAAAATAACGACCCACTGTTAATCCTGGAAATCAACCCACAGTTATTTCGACAAAATCCCGTAACAAATCGGCCGACCAGCCCAGCCTTCCTGACGCATCTTCTGGCGCCCTCCGTCTTCGTCTCCCCTGTTTTCCTCGCGAGTAAAATATATGGGCGGTTGTAAAAGTTTCAGCGGAGTGTCAACTAGTACTAAATCTAAAAAAATGTGCGTCTACGTCCTAAAAGTTCCGTAAGTGGTTCACGCCAGATCCTTTTCTGGTTTGACTAGTGACGGGTCGCCAGTGGGGCCGAGGAGGGCCAACGCCTAGTCATAGATATTTGCGAAAATGCCCAGAATCGTAATCCTTCTCAGCCCCGGTCCGGTTCCATTCTAGCTCTCTTTGTTTCTTACGATTGGGGAGTGACCTATGGCTACAGGTGTTGCCGGTACTACACAGTTCATTGCATATCCAGGCAGAACTGATACACAAAATTATTAAAAAATCGTATAATTAAATACATGGACATCCTCAGATTGACTACACAACATTGAATTTCTGGCACCGCCACTGGGTGTTGCTCCGGCGAGGAGACCTGGGGCCGTCCTTGGATGCGGCTCCCGCATGGATATTGGACTTGCCACCACAATCTGGTGCAGCTGAACAACGAACGTTGCACGGTGTGCATCATACACATTTCATCACACAGTTTGGGGGCGTCGTGTAGATCCTTGTGCGTCCAATTTGGATCGTCCGCACGAGCATCGCGGCAGCGAGCAAAGTAAAGCACGCGGCCAATGGACAACCCGCCATGCTACGCGTGGCACGATCGAGGCACCAGCAGTAGCAAGATCGACTGCCATCACGGTGAACCTGTCTTGTCGTCTTCTTGCAGCAGGAGCTCACGATGATGCCTCATAGGTACCTGATGTGCGCTCGCGTCGTAGCCAACCCGTGGATGGTATCAGGTATGAAAGCAAATATGAATATGGATGTGCAGTTCCTGCTCTTGATCTTAATGTGGATGCTCGAGTTGAAGACGTTGTCAACTGCACACTGGCCGTCGTGTTGTTGGTATCAGGTAGGGCACCCTGGCCGGCGCTGCACGAGCCACCTTCTCGACCTCGCCACACTGTACTTGCCACATGCACAGGAAATGGATCCGCTCCTTTTCTTCTCGTGCCTAACCGTTGGCGTGGGTATCTCTGTGGGCTCGGTTCAGGTGGCGGCGACAACTATGTTATGCTCTGATGGCCGCCCCGACGAGCTAGCTGGGGTGCTTCTCCATGTCGGGCAGCAGGTGCCTCGCCGACCTCCTGAACCACGGCCACCTACAACAAATGGAGAAGCGCGATGCTTTGGATATTGGGTGCAACCGGCAGGAGTCGGTTGCGAGGGATTTATACAACCAGCAGAGCTGGCGTTCTAGTTTACGGATAACTTATTAATAAAGAGACATATCATGTCCTTGTTCTTTAGATGATTTGTAATAACTAAGTTTTAATAAATCAATCTATTCTATACCTAATAATAAAGGAGCTAAGGTTTCTTCCTCCGTTTTTCGTCCGTCTTTTCGTTCGTTTGGTACGTCGTCGCTGAACGTTTCGTTTTGCTCCGCTGTGAAACCGCCACACGCACGAGAACAGTTCGTGTTGGAGTAGTACTTTGATTTCCGATTTTTTTACATCTCATAAAAAGATCTACAACGACCTCGAGCACGCAGCGCCGCACTGCAATCATAGTAGCCGGAGATGTCGCCTCGATCTCTGCCTCACCCTCGTGGAACGCTAGATCCCCAGCCCGATCTCGGATCCTTGCGAGGGCGACTCTGGACTACTACGAGCGCCGGCGTATTCTACCAAGGAGCGCCTATATGGAATTCCAGGAGTACCGGCAAGTACGTGATGAGGCGCAACCGATGAAGAACGTCGCGGGGATCCTGGGCAGCAGAAGAACCTAGCGCCGCCCCAACCCGACGCGTATGTGGTGCAGGTCGGCTCCAGGCCTCCAGCGGCAGGATCTACGAGGGTGTCGTCACACGGCCGCGGGGATGAGCCCATCCGCACCTGCACCATGCCCATGAGCACGGTCAGTATTACACAACGAGCTCAGTGAAGCGGATGACCCACACCTTGGTCTCTTGTATGCCTGTATGTAGATGATGACAAGGGCCGCACAGACGATGGAACCGCACCACGGTTAGTATCAGTTGAAGAAGGTCTAGAACACGTTCTTGGCTCTGTTGTCCGGCTTGTTCAGCTGGTCCGGCCCAAACGTCGATACGCACGGCCGGATGCCGCCTGTCCGGTCCGATACTCCGACATGATCATGAAAGACGTGAACAGCGGCCGTTGGTATGGCAGATTGACAGCAGCCTGGACTTCCGGGGGTGTGTGGCGGACTCCCGGTTCTTCTCAGTACACGTACAGAATCGTCGTTAACAGCGGCATGCACGTCCCCTAGAGCATAGTGACATACACGTACACAATAAGATTGATGTTCGACTAATGCAAGACGCAGACATAATCGAATAATTTAGGAGTAAGGATCCAAGTGAGATGGTCCGGAACTGGCCGAGCTAAACGTTCGGAGATGGGCAGGAAGTTGGTCATGGCGCTTCAGAGGTAGAGTAACATGGTGTCGTTGGACACACAACCTTCGAGCCATGGAAAGTACATTATAGGTGCCCTGTGCAGGTGCTGATGAATTGCATATACAAACATCCGGATGTAGTACAAGCTGAAAAGTCATCAGTCCAGAAATCTGATAGGCAAGTATACACATCTTTTGGAAATTACAGTCATCAATAATCCTAGAAAACTACTGAAGTTTTTGTTTATCAACAGCCTGTCCTAAATATTCCACAAGGGCACAAAAGGATGTATTAATACCAGAATTCCACAAGTTTTATTTAGAGTAAGAAAGGATCCGATCTTCTTAAGCTGTTATCTAATCCTGGTGGGTAGTAGGAGTACAACTTTTTTCTCTTGAGCGACATGTACAAACTGTCATCTTTACTTGTTTGTCGTGGTACGCTACCAATTTCGATGCTGGGTTGTAATACTTGGGACTAAAACTCCTACTGTTCCATCTACACTACTGACAAATAATGGAAGCTATGCTAGGAGTTGATGCTGGGTTTCAGAAGTAACATGTTGATGCCTATGTGATGCCGATGCCGATGTAGACCTAAGCCACAATGGTAGGAGCTTACAATTTTTTTGTTTCCCCCGTTGCAACGCACGGGCACATTTTCCTAGTATATACTAAAAGCAATATACGGAAGTCTAATAGAGCCACCACGTTAAGCCACATCATCTTAATTATTTTAACCGTTAGGTCTCAAATTAATGGTTAGGATTTAACCGAGGGATTAACTTAAAAGGTGTTACGTACAATAATAAACATGTGCACGTGTACAAGAGAAAAGATATGCCACGTTACTACATGAACACACTTTACGTGGCTACATGAAAAAATAGATGGATCGGCCAACATACACCCGACCATTGAAAAAAGTAAAATTAATTACCCACATAAGCCATTACACGTGAAACCAGCCTATTTGTATCCGTGCTATTCTCAGCATTAAAAACAAATACATCAATCTTCTATTCTTTCCGGTCCGTTTCCCATGAAGCATCCTCTCACTCTAGGGTAATTAAAAATCCTTCCAGGCCATGCTGCCGTGAACAAGCTGAGCGAGAGGCCGCAGCTCATGCCCCATATCGAGACGCGCATGTTCATCCGCTGGATCTAATGGCAGATCGAGGTGCATGTTCATGCGCCGGATAGATGAATCTGGTGAGGTACTTCCTTCTGTGGATAATCAGCGCTGGTGGCCGTGATCGATCATCGTCTAATTTCAATATAAGTCACATCTACCACATGGATTGCACCAATTAGGAGCAAGATGGTTTGAGCTTCACGTAACAACATACCAGTGAGCCCGAGATCATATTGGCACTCTTCGGAATTTGGATCATATGAGAAACGCAATCCAGGGCAAGTTACAATTTATTCAGACTAGGTTGGCCAGTTGTAATCAACGACTATTTGTCGACAATAGTTCTCATTAGCCAAGCACGTGCATGCATTGATATACTCCAACAGATTCTGTACTATCAAAGCATCATTAATTATTGACAGGGCCGGCTGGCTCGGTACAGTGGAAATTTGGTGTAAAGTATGACTCAAATTTAGGTTTATTAGTTGACGTTAACCTATCCTAGATGATTTTTTTTTCAGTTGAATTTTGTATGCTGCCTTTGTCAGTACATCTTAGAAATTGTATTCACACATTGTATAGAAGAATGCATGTTAGACAATTAGTTGGTAACTTTCTAAATTTATTTGGAACTTACCATGTATATTTCCAAGCGATTGCTATTGCCAGATTTCCCTTCTTGATGTGGCAACTAACAACGCCACTAGCTTTTTTTTAATCGCTCAATGAATTAGCTCCATCAACTGTCATAGGTGTCCATATGATACTCGACTCTTCATCCCCCTTTGACCAACTAGGCTCAAGATCATCGTTTCCTTACACGAGAGGGTCACCTACCTCACCCATAGGTACAAATTATGCCCTCTATCTTCTTTCCTGGTTGGACATGATCTATTTTTTGTGTTTTCCGGAGCCTTGAGGTCAATTGCTATATTCTTGGGTGATTTATTTAAAACTCAACGTGATGGGATTTCAATACGGTAAGGACTATTTCGCACATGAAAGCGTCGTGCATAAGGTTTTCAGTATCTTAGTGCTCAGTTATTTTTTGTGCTACTATGTCTGATTGGTTCATCACCATAGTCTCTCTTGATTGAAATTTTCATTTTCAGAAGCGGACGCGGTATTTTATTGCATCAGGTTGTCAATATTGCCCTCGCATTTGCGAGGGCCACTATGCTAGTTAATAAAAAAACGTATGCATCAATCGATGCAAAGGACCGACCGGGGCTTTCCCCATTTCGAAATAAAGTAAACCACTTACGAAACATTTAAGACATAAATATGCATTTTTGTACAATTAGGACCTACTTGACACTCCGCGGAAACTTTTTGGACCGCCCATGCATTTTTACTCTTTCCTTTGCGATTCCCGGCTGCGGACTAGCCCCTCGGCAGACAAAGATCGTCCCCGATGGTGGTAGCTCCACAGTGGCTTGCTTTTCCTCGAACGCAGACGGGGGCACACTGCCACTCCACCCGCCTAGATCCAAGTTGTCGTCGCCCTTCATCGGCTGCTCCATTGATGAGCTCGAGCGGGTGGTGACGCCGGTGCCAACCGCCGCTCCGAGCCCTCCCCTGCCCCATTGCGGGCCCGCCTTGGCGCGGCGGAGGTCGCTGGTGACTCCTCCTCCTCCCCCGCCGTGCATTTCACATCTTTGTCTATTTTCCCTAGCCGGGTTGTGTCTTGATTCGATTTGGTGCATCTCGCGGGCAGACTACGTTGTGTGATTGGTGGCTGACGAGGGTGGAACAGGGCAGAGCGGATACTTGTAGTCTCCGAGCTCACTCCAAACTACTCTAGGTGCCAATGCCAAGATATGATACTTATTGCAAACTACGTTCTCGCAGTCATTCACCCCCGCACCCATAGAAGAAGGAACATCAACATTTCTCTACTCAAGAAATTGATTCTCTTGGAAAAATATCTTGCCCAAGCAATACACACGAATGTGAACGAATACATTTTGGGGGCAGCTGGACTCTGTGAGCGTTGGCACGGCGAGCCAAGTGCTGCAATGGCGACGTAGCCACTGGTGGTGACCGTTCGCGGAGTGGTCGGATAGCCGGCACAGTGCCGCTGCGGGTCCATCTCCACGGTACAGTGCCGCTGCAGGTCCATCTCCGCGACACCGACGCCACGCCGCCAAGACCTGCCGTCTTCACCAACAAAGGTGAAACACCACACTACCATTATAACTCCACTAGGCAATGCATGTTCCATCAACGATGCCCCTAAGGGGGTAAACGACACAAAAGGTGCCGTCATCACCTGATCTAGAAAAGCGGATCTAGAGTTTCCCCTGGAATATTCTGCATGAGACGGGTGATTAGCGACAGCTACTCCTTCAACAAGGTGAAGACACCCACGGATGCCACAGTCGTCGGCATGAGCCTATGCCGAGGCTTTCACCGGCCGCCTCCTCACCTCCTAGATTTGACCTCTCGAGAATAAGGTGATATCACCTTCCAAATCCCTTGCTCCTCGGATCAGAGAAATCGATCCGATCCATCCAATACCAGACGATCCAGAACCTCACTGGAGAGGTCCTCGAGCGCCCGTCGACTCGCTACGTCTTCGCGTGCCTCATCCTCGATCTCATTAGACCGTCCCGCCGGCGCGCCCAAAACACCATCGCCCAGTCTCTCTGATGAGTTCGCCCGAAGGGACGCGGTGAATTGTGGAGGAGCATGACGCAAGCACGGGTGGTGGGCCGCCACACCATCCCCCAGGAACAATCACTACCACGCCAGACACCCGCTTGCACTCCGGCGAACTCACGCTAATCGGGGGGGGGGGGGGCGTCGCGGGAGCCGTGGATGGAGGAGAATAAAACATTTTTACCCTGGGAGTGGATCGAGGCCAGTCCAGACACTAGTGGAAACATCCCCTTTCGTCCAGGGGGGCCAGGGGCACCTGTCCCGGTTGCAACCAAATCCGGGACAAATGCTATGCATTGGTCCCGGTTTGTGCGCCCGGGGCAACAGAAATCGCCTGGGGCCATTGGTCCCGGTTCGTGGGGAGATATTGGTCCCGAATCGTGGCATGAACCGGGACCAATGCCCAGCCACATGCCACGTGGCACGCGCATGGGCATTGGTCCCGGTTCCTGCCACGAACTGGGACCAGTGTCCCCTCTTCCCCTATATATACTGCCCCAGCCCCCCATTCCATCTTTTTTTTGCTTGGAGGTGTGTGAGAGGTGGGTGTTAGTGTGTTTTATTTTACTATGCATACTAGGTGTTCGACAAAATCCCGAGCCACACATAAGCTCACTGAAAATGGTATCTTCGACCGAAGTTAACAAACTTATCTTTTTTATCTGTAACTGATACATAAAAAATTAATATTTGTCGATGTACTGTGGTCATTTCTGTATTAATATGTTAATGTAATGCATTTTGATAAACTTAATTATACGATGCAGATGGATGCACGACAGCGATGGATGTACGGTGACCGACGCACTTCCGAGTATATGGTAGGCCTGAATGCATTTCTTGTTGTAGCTCAGGCGAACAAAGATAATGGCTTTATGTGTTTCCCATGTGTTGATTGTCGGAACGTCAAAGAGAAATCTTCCGAAAGAATCCTTCACGGCCACCTACTTCGGAGAGGTTTCATGCCCAGCTATAATTGCTGGACCAAGTATGGAGAAAGAGGGGTTGTGATGGATGACGATGATGAAGAAGAAGAAGATCCTTTGTTCCCTGAATACGACGATACTGCAATGGAAGAGAATGCAGAAGAAGGAGGTGATCAAGAAAAGGCATCAGAAGAGCCCGATGATGATCTTGACCGAGTTATTGCTGATGCAAGGGAAGACTGTGAAAGTAAATTGGAGAGTTTGAAGCTGGACAACATGTTATAGGATCAGAAAAAGTTGTTGTACCCAAATTGCGAAGATGGTATCACAAAGCTCGGTACCACACTCGAGTTGCTGAAATGGAAGGCACAAAACGGTGTGACTGACAAGGCATTTGAGAGTTTACTTCAACTAATGAAGCCAAAACTTCCAAAGGATAACGAATTGCCTCAGAGTACGTACGAAGCAAAGAAAGCTCTCTGCCCTCTAGGATTAGATGTGCAGAAGATACATGCATGCATTAGTGACTGCATCCTTTACCGCAGTGAGAAGTACGAGAATTTGAATGAATGTCCAGTATGCGCTGCACTGCGGTATAAGATCAGAGCAGATGACCCTGGTGATGTTGACGGAGAGCCCCCCATAAGAGGGTTCCTGCTGAGGTGATGTGTTATGCTCCTATAATACCACGGTTGAAACGTCTGTTTAGAAAAAAAGAACATGCTTGGTTGTTGCGATGGCACAAAGAAGACCGTAAGAAAGACGGAAAGTTGAGACACCCCGCCGATGGATCACAGTGGAGAAAGATCAAAAGAGACTTCCCGGACTTTACAGGAGAGGCGAGAAACTTATGGTTTGGTCCAAGTACATATGGCTTTAATCCTTTTGGGGAGCAGAGCTCCAGTCATAGCACCTGGCCCGTAACTCTATGTATGTACAACCTTCCTCCTTGGTTGTGCATAAAACGCAAGTTCATTATGATGCCAGTTCTCATCCAAGGCCCGAGGCAACCTGGCAACGACATTGATGTGTATCTAAGGCCATTAGTGGAAGAACTCTTACAATTGTGGGGAAAACCAGGTGTACGTGTGTGGGATGAGAACGAACAAAAGCCATTTTACCTACGGGCGTTGCTTTTCGTAACCATCAATGATTGGCCTGCCCTTAGTAACATTTCCGGACATACAAACAAGGGATACAATGCATGCACACACTGTTTAGATAAGACTGACAGTGTTTATTTGGATAAATGTAAAAATGTTGTATACCTGGGGCATCGTAGATTTCTTCCGATCAAGCATCCCGTAAGAAAGAAAGGAGGGTAGCATTTCAGAGATGAGGCAGATAACCAGAAGAAGCCTGAGCTCCCTAGTGGTAATGATATATTCGATATGGTCAAGGACCTAGAAGTAATCTTTGGTAAGGGTGCTGGCAGCCAACCAGTTCCGAACGGCCCTGATAAGCGCGCACCCATGTGGAAGAAGAAATCTATATTTTGGAGCTACCCTATTGGAAAGTTTTAGAGGTCCGGTCTTCGATCGACGTGATGCACGTGACAAAGAATCTCTGCGTCAATCTGCTATGCTTCCTGGGCGTGTATGGGAAGTCAAAAGATATGCCAGAAGTCCTTTACAGTATCAAGGTTCCGTGTGGCTTCTCGTCGAATATAAAGGGGATAATAAACATGCCAGAGAAAAAATTCCAAAACCTGAAGTCTCATGACTGCCACGTGATTATGACGCAGTTGCTTCCGATTGCATTGAGGGGGCTTCTACCGGAAAATGTTCGAGTACCCATTGTGAAGCTATGTGCATTCATGAACGCAATATCTCAGAAGGTAATCGATCCAGAAATTCTGACAAGATTACAGAGGTATGTGGTCCAGTATCTTGTTAGTTTTGAGTTGGTGTTCCCACCATCCTTCTTCAACATTATGACGCATCTCCTAGTTCACCTATGTGAAGAGATTCATATTCTCGGTCCGGTATTTGTACACAATATGTTCCCCTTTGAGAGGTTCATGGGAGTCTTGAAGAAATATGTTCATAACCGTGCTAGGCCAGAAGGAAGCATCTCGAAGGGCTTTGGAACAGAGGAGGTCATTGGGTTCTGTGTTGACTTTATTCCTGACCTAAAGACGATTGGTGTTCCTGAATCCCGGCATGAGGGGAGACTGAGGGGAAAAGGAACGCTGGGAAAGAAAACAATGATACCCAGGGACGGACATTCTTTCACTAAAGCACACTACACAGTTCTAGAAAATTCTATGTTCATGGATACGTATCTCGAGGAACACAAGAATATTGTACGCTCCACAAACCCGCGGAAGGATGACTCATGGATTAAACGCAAACACATGGAGACTTTCGGAAGTTGGTTGCAAACACATCTTATAAATGACACCACTGTTGAAGATCATATGTACATGTTGGCAGGGTCACCATCTTCAACTATTGGGAGTTTTCAAGGGTACGAGATAAATGGGAATACATTTTACACGATCTCCCAAGATAAGAATAGCACCAACCAAAACAGTGGTGTCCGCTTTGATACAACAAACGAGAATGGAAAAAATGACACATACTATGGTTACATAGAGGAGATAGGGGAACTTGACTATGGACCTTCTTTTAAGTTCCCTTTGTTCAAGTGCAAATGGGTCACCCTGAATGGAGAATGGGTAAAGGTAGACCCACTTTATGGAATGACAACAATGAATCTCAACAATATTGGTTACAATGACAAACCATTCGTCCTAGCCAATGATGTGGCTCAGGTCTTCTATGTGAAGGACATGTCCTCCAGACCGAAAAAAAGAAAAAATAAGCAAACAAATTCATCATACGATGAGCCGAGGCGTCACATAGTTCTTTCAGGGAAAAGAAACATCGTGAGAATCGAGGACACGACAGACATGTAAGAAGATTATAATAAGTTTGTTGAAATTCCACCCTTCATAGTGAAAGCTGACCCCACCATCGCGTTAAATAATGAAGATGCTCCATGGTTACGGCCGAAGCGATCATAAGCAAGGTACAAGGGTTCATGGACCATCTCTACACAAAGAAAATTCAGAAGACTAGATAGGGATGTTGTTGGTGATGTGTAATAATAAACGTGGAATACAGATCATAGTTCTGTTTGACCAATAATTTGTATTGACCGGTCAAAAGCTGACAACTATGAACCATATCCGAGTATGAGATAACTGTCAAAAACAGGCCTCGGGATCATTTTGTTAGATTCGAGTCATCAGAATATATTGTCGTTTGTAGCTGCAAGAAGTTTGAAAATGTAGGTCTTCCGTGTTGCCATGTACTGAAGGTTCTTGAGATCAGAAATATCAAAAAAATTCCACCACACTATGTTTTCAAAAGATTTCTAAAGGATGCTCATAGTGAACCTTCAAAGGAGAACTATGGTTTTTCTGTTGTAGACGAAGATCCCAAATTCTCCGTGTCAAAAAGGTACAGCTCGCTTTGCCGAACTTTATATAAAGTTGCATCAAAGCCTGCAGAAAATGTTGCAGCTCATGCATTCATGGAGAGCCAATATGATCAGCTCCTGGAGCAAGTTGAGCTTATTTTGCAAGCAAAGCTGCATGAAAAACCTTCCTTTAGCACTATCCTGAAAAGTCATCTGCAAAATCTGGTTCAGAATGATGTTACCCACAGTGAACCTCGTAGAGGAAGTAGTAAGAAAAATAGAAATGCAGAGATGCGTGGCCGGCAGAAATGTAGAGATGTGTGGCCGGCAGGGTAGGCAAGGTTTGTTCCTCACCTAAGCTGCTCCATACAGATTTGAACACGATTAGTGTCCTGATCTGATTAAGCTCTTACAGGTCTAGTGGAGCCTGAGGAGGCTGAACTGCCACTTAGGGTGGTTGTTTCTCCCAAGGCAGGGCTGTAGGCTGGCGATACCGATATCGACCAAATAACAATAATCCGGATTCTCCATCATACGTCCGACCGTTCTTTTGATTCGCCATCATACGTCCGACAGTTTTGTTAGAATAATTATTTAGTTAAACAGAAAATGGATTTGAATTAGTTATGCAAATTAAAGGACTTTTCATGTTGAATTTTTTGTCAAATTCGAAGGTATATAGAAGTTATTAATGTGCATACTTAAACAATTTTTCAAATTTTGGCGCTAAACCATTTGGGCGCGCAGGGTGGCACCAAATTTCGAAATACGTTTTGGTCCCGGCCCGTGCCACCAACCGGGACCAAAGGGGGTACCTATAGTCCCGGTTGGTGGCACGGGCCGGGACTAGAGCCTCATTTGTATAAATATCCCGACCCTCTCTCCAGGCCGAGCAACCACCCGGGACCGACCGGAGTAGCCTAGGCGAAGCCCTGCCGGCGGCGGGAATGGACACGAAGGTCCCGCCGGCGCTGGTTCCGCCGACGGGGGATGAACTAGGACATAAATTGGCCGGGGACGAGTTTTGGGAATGCATTCATATATTAATAAGGTCCGGTCTTACATCGGGGGCGGCGCGGCCACAGGCGGCCGGCCGTCTCTTGGGGACGGCCCTATTGGCCGTCCTTACATGCATCGGGGGCGGCGCCGCGGCCACAGGCGGCCGGCCGTTTCTTTGGGGGGGGGGAGATGGTAGCCTAGGTACTATAGGTGGCCGGGGGCGCACCGGTGCCGGCCTAGTCCTCCTCGTCGGAGGAGATGCAGTGGTAGCCAAGCTGCTGCCACAGGTGGGCAGGCAGCTGGGGGGCGCCCGCCGGTGGCTGCGGAGGCATCGGGGGCGCGCCCGGTCCAGGCCCAGCTCATGCCGTACTCGAGGCCTGGGGGTAGCGGCTGCGGGTCTGGCATGTCCTCCGACGCTTAATCTCGTCCTCGACGAGCGAGCGGCGGGAGGCCTCATAGGCGGCCTCAAGTCCGGCCTGCTGTTCGGGGTCCTCCTCATCATCGAGGATGTCCTCCTCGAACCACAGATCTGGCTCGCTGCCGGGTGAAGACGCCGGGTACGTCTTGACGTTGGGCTCCTCCGGGGGTGTAGGGAAGTAGGAGCGGCGGCGCCGGTCGTGCTCCTCCTGGAACCAGACGTTCCAGTTCGGGGAGTTCCACGCGTAGGTGCGGTCCCTGAGGATGTGGGTCGACAGGAGCGCGCGCCGACGGTTTATCTCCTGGCGGGAGGCTTCATTGGTCGGGGGCGGCAGCACCGGGATTCTCTTGGGGTTGAGGTGCCAGCCGTCCGGGAGGTGGACGTCCGGCCAGAACACCGGCATGGCATGCTCCCAGTGCCACGTCGCCTCCTCCTTCCGCACGTAGCGGCGGAGCCTCTTCCCTGGCGCGGTGCAAGGCGGCGGGTTGCGCGCTGCCGGAGGTGGTGCGGGGACGCTCGGGCCGCCCCTGATCCGGATGCCGCCCGGACCGAAGCCGAACGCCTCCGGCGGCGGCGGGGGAACGCCGACGCCTCTCTAGCCGGCACCTCTCTTACCGGCGCCGCTGGAGGACCCGGCCGCGTGCTCATTCTTGGCGCGCTTTAACCAGCGGCGGGGCGACATGGCTATGGTTCGTGCTGGGAGCGGGATGTGCGGGGTGTACGAGGTGTACGGGGCGGTGGGGGCCCTTTAAAAAAAACCCGGGCGGGGTTGGCATGCCAACCGGCGGCGAGAACGTGGCGGCGGTTACAGGCGGCCATGAATGCGCGGGGAGGAAGCCGAGGCATGGCGTGACCGTTCGTGGCCACGCGTTGGGAAGTGGAGGCGCGGGGAAGCCGAGTTGCCACGAGTTGTTACCGAGTCGGAGTTGGATTACCTGTTACCGACCTAGTTAGGTCAGGACCGCCTTTATATACCTCTTGTAAGCCGCCGCACGGGATAAGCCACATATTGTAAATCCCGGCGCGATTGTAACCTCACCCGAAAATAGTGAAGTATTGCTGGCTGGCGCCCGTGGTTTTTTCTCTTCCTTGTTGGAAGGGTTTTCCACGTTAAAATCTCGTGTCCCCGTTGGTTTGATCTTGCTTAATTTCATCGTTGATTTGCTATTGCGTGTAACAAGTGACATGAGGAGTTTTCTCGATTTCACCTCACTATGAGCGTGATACTTCACCTCAAAATTGGTGCAAGAGATTTTGGACTGCACATTTGGTGCGATACGTAGTCTCAAAATTTGATCATACTTCCCAGACTAGCATGACTTGGTTTTGTTAGCTAACAAGGGTACGCATGCATACTGGTCAAGAAAAAAGTGTATAAATCTTAAAATATAGTATTACATACTGGGATGGCTGTACTATTTTGAGGATGATTAATATTTAGCGGAAAATCGGTCACAGGCATTTTCACTAGAAATTCAGGGAACTACATAGTTCAATAAAGATGTAGAAAAAAATGTAACAACTAAAACTCTAAAAGTGCTTGCACACGTATAATTCAAAGATAGCTACTTGTAATTATGCGAGAATTTTCTTTAGTTGTGTGTAATTTTACAAAGGAGACTGTGCACGTTGAAACAGGTTTCAAAGAAACTAATGTATTGGACGACAGTGAAAATAAAGGCGCCATACAAAACAAAGATAGAAGCAAGCTACACATTAACTTCAAGAGCTGTGCGAGATCTTCTTAGACTGAAACAATGGATACAAATAAATGAATGGACGCACTCAAACTAAAATGATCCTCTAATCACCGTATATACAAATGTATTCCTAGCGACTTTGCGAGGCATGACATGCAAACGAGAGTGGTTATATGCTCGACATCGTCCTACCTATCCAATTCCAAGCACGCCATTCTACATGGAAAAGAGATAAATCTTGGAGCGGTGAGCTGATGTCGGTCAGCATCTTGACAACTTGTGCCATGGTCGGCCGACGCTTGGGCAATTGTTGCACACAGAGGAGGCCTATCTGAATGCCCCGTTCGAGTCGTGGTAATTCTTCATGTTTAGGCTGTCCTACTCTGGCATCAAAAAGCTCCATGGTCCTACCTTCATTCCAAAATTCCCAGATCTGCATAAGAGTTGACTTATATAAGGATCATTTCAACAGCCTAGGAGAGGGGTCATAAATCATGTCTCGTGACACCTCACTAAGGGCATCTCCAGTCGTTGCGCCCCCCCAGGGCCCCAAACTCCGCCGTTTTGGGGCCGCCGCGGCGCTAAACGGCGCTATTCTGGAACCTGGGGCAGTCTTCCCAGTCGCTCCCCGAGCCCATGATTCGGCCCAAACAAACGCAAACTGAAAAATAGGCGATTTTTAATGAATTTAGGCGAAATGCGTACATATTCGACGCGAATTTAAAAAACTAGAACGAAATTTAAACTAATCTAAATCTAATGAAGCCCGAGGCTGGCGGCGATGGCCTGGCTGTAGTCACCGTCGTCGCCGTCGTCGTCGTCCTCGTCGGGGCGCTTGCTCGACCCCTGTCCGGCGTCACCGCAGCCGGAGTTGCCCCACCTACTCGCCGCGAGGGCTCGCTGGATCTCGTCCTCCTCGTCGGAGTCCGGGTCGAGCACGACGTAGACCGGGTCCTTCGTCGGCGGTGGGGGAGGGACGTGGCGGCGCGCCGCGTTGGCGGCAGCCTCCTGGTCGCGCGCCGCCTTGCGCTGTTCCGACTCAGCGAGCAGGCGGCGCTGGAGCTCCAGCTCCGCCGCGGTGCTCTCCTGCAGGCTCCACGTCGCGGCGGCGTCGGCGTCGAGCGGCTGGAGAGTGTCCAAGGACATCTGGTCCGCGACCTTCTGGTCGGGCCACTCGTCCTCGTCGTCACCGGCGTCCTCCGTCTTCGGGCGAACCACGCGTTCGAAGCGTGGCTCGCCGATGCGGAGCGCGCCGCCGCTGCGCCTGCGGGCAGGCGCGCTGGCGTTCAGGAAGGGGGGGAGGTAGAGAGGGACTGGGCGGAGGAGCTGGACGTCGCCGACGACGAGGAGGCGCCCGTCCGCCGCGCTTCCCACGGCTGGTTCTGCCGGGGCGGCATCTCGAGGCGCGGCTCGTTGCCGGCGTGGATGTGGTCGAGGACCGCCTCCATGGTCCTGTTGGGGGCGCTCCACCAGCGGCGGCGCCCGTTAGCGTTGCAGCGCCCGTCGACCGGCCCGTTGTCGTTGAGGGCAGCGATCTCCCGCTCGCGGCGGCTGGTGAGCTGCTGCCACCAGAACTCATCGACGCCTGTCTCCGGGAAGAGGTCCGGATGCGCCATGGCGTCGCACATCTCGCGGACGGACACCGGAACTCGGTGTCCGTGTGGGGCAGGGGAGGCACGGGTACCCCGCCGCCGCTGAGTGTCCAGCGGCTCTGCCCCGCGCCGGAGCTCGGGAGGCGCACGTCCGGCGGGCATGGGTAGCCCGCGCGGTACAGCGCCATCGCCTCGATCCGGCGAAGGTGGCGGCGTGGGAACCCGTTGGCCGCTGCCCCGTCCTTGTAGCTGGCCATTGCGTGGAGAGGAGAGCGTCGAGAGGAAGAAGAGAAGAGGGAGTGCGCCGGTGGAAGAATGGCGGGCGCGGCGAGCGGCGGGGGGATTTTATAGGCGGCCGGGCATTTACTGCGCGCGCGTCCCCTCGCTGCCGCCCGCCACGC
The DNA here is from genome assembly GCA_028641055.1 of Alopecurus myosuroides. Classification (NCBI taxonomy): domain Eukaryota; kingdom Viridiplantae; phylum Streptophyta; class Magnoliopsida; order Poales; family Poaceae; genus Alopecurus; species Alopecurus myosuroides. The sequence continues at coordinate 406,679,525 of CM054060.1, read as the reverse complement.
CATTACGCCGGCAGCATTTGAACGGGGCGCATGCACTGGGCGGCCGCCACGCCATAAACGACGGCAGCCTTTTGACCGCGCGGTAGCCGAGAAGACGATCACGGGGCGGTTCTGTTCCCGCGTTTTCTCGTCGCGTCGCTGACAGAGCTGGCCCACGCGCGCGGCCGAGTGGTGAAGAAACGGCGCTATTCGCCGCTTCCGCCGCGAAAAAGGCCCCCTGGGGGGTCTCTGGGGGGACGGCTGGAGATGCCCTAATAACCATTTGGTTATAGCCGGTAAACATTAGCGGCGAGGCGAAACAGTGTCACACCACTCGTATTTGCTAGTCGAGGTAGGTATAGTAAACATGCTACTAGTATGACATCACTTGTGGCGCGACCTCACTGTTGCACACCACTATGTGTGTGGGATCTAGCAGCCTGACCGGGTAGAAATTGGGGGTGCCATGCTATATTCTGGGCATTCCACTAGTAGTTCGTTAGTGATGTCATGGCTCCACGGAGGCTAGGTCTAATGGATTTACATGTTGTATTTTCTCTTGCCTGTCGATCAAGGAGGACTTATGGATACCCGTTTTGCTCGGTTGGTGGCGGCCGTCTAGGCCATTTTCATCTAGGCTGGGTGGCTTAATGCTTATGAATTAGATGGATAGAGGTGTCATTTTTAGGGGCTAATTTTGTGACCAACTTAAGAGACCTGTGATTTGGAAGACGATTGCTACTTTTTTTATCTCCAAAATAAATATAGTTGTGTGTCCTCCCCTTAATGCAGAGGTTGGGGCTTATGTTCCCATTTCGTAAAAAATATTTATTTGTTAGTTGTGGGATGGTCCATCACCACTAATATAAAAAGGGAGAGACAGGGGTGATCCAACCGATCTTAGCCACACAAAGAAACATCGTACGTCTATCAACTAATCCGTGATTATCGGGACTGAGTACGGGAACAATTCGTTTGCGAAACGTCAACGCATCGCATCTTCCCGACGAAAAAAAAGGAAAGCACCATCCTCACGAAGCCTCAACCGCTCGCTCGCCGCCTGACATCCCGTCCTCGACCGTCGCGTCGCCGACTGCACTCCCGTCCTCACCCGTCGCGCCGCCGACCTGCACTCCCGCCCACGCCCGTCGCGCCGGCACCTGCACTCCCGCTCTCACCCGTCGCGCCGCCACCTGCACTCCATCCCCATCCCCGTCCAAGGCGGACGCCATCGCTGGACGCCCGGTGAATTAGCCCCACACGCTCACCAGCCAGCCAACGGTTAGGTCTGACCGACGGCCGGCTCCTACAACCGCCCGCCCGCCGCCTACCCCGAGGGTGACGGCCTCACGACCGGCTCCGACGCGCGCTCCACCAGCCCCGAGCCTGACGGCCTGACGGCCGGCTCTCTGGCACGCGCAGACCCGACCATGACGCCCTGACCTACGAACGGCCTGCCCCCAGCCTGACGCCGACGCGCCGCCACCCATCTCGCCTGCCGAGCCCGGGTATGAATTGCAACCTCCGTGCGGTGCTCCTTCTAGCTAATTACATATAACCATCTAAAATTAGCAAATTGCTCACGTATTGCCTTAGCTGAACAGAATCAGTTTTACTTTTAAACTACTGTATTTGCGGTGGTTTCAGTGTAACAATAGATATTGATTTCTACTAGAGATGACAGGAGCAGCTGTTTATACGGCCTACTCCTCTCAATGTGAGTAAACAAATACATTGGTGCTATTTTCTGCATTTTCATTGAACTATTAATTGATTTTCTCCATGGCAATTTGTGCTGCCGAACTTCCATTCTTTCTTCATATTACTAGACTATATAGCAATTTTCTATAATTTTCCGTTTGTAAGTAATCTCAATCGCAACCACTTGTCTCTCCACATAGGACCACCTGAATTATTGGAAAATAATTTACAATATTCCCATTATTTCTAATGATTCAAATACAGTACTCTGTTTTCTAACAAGTAGGATTTTGTTACGAATGAAGTAGGATTATTTTATGAATTAATATAAGAAGTACCATTTGCTATGTAGATTAGTATTTATTTTTTATATATAAATTTCTCGCATATGGTTTGTATGCACGGATCTATAAGTAATTTAATAGATGTAGCACTTTACTTTTGTTCCCAAACATATATTATTTGCAGCTCACAATGTATATTAGCTAAAGTGAAGAAGTACATGTCTTTACCTAATTAATTGTATGTGCCTTTTATCTTTACATGAACAGACATGTTCAGTTCCCCAAATGGATCAACAACTGGTATAGTTGTATTAATTCCATGCACAATTATACTATATTAATCAGGTTTCAAGTTCACATTTGTGTAATTTATAACATATATTTATCCTTTGTAGATGTCGTTGGTGTTATAATGTATGTTAGTTCCCTCTAGGCACGAGGAAGGTAGCAGCGGTTGATGCAAACAATCAAATTGTGTTTCTCCATATTTTTTATGAACTTGTTGAGCGATATAGAGAACAAGTATTGATTGGTGAAATGCATGCTTCATTCATCATAGCAACCTCTATGGAGGTTGACCAATCATCAAGTAAGTATGAGCATATAAACAGTCTTCTCAGATCCGTTAATTTTGTTACTTGATATTTGATAAACAGAAAGTCTTCTAAGTACGGCAATAACCATACTCACTTTTGATCGGTGCTCGGCATGTCATCAGTTTGACAAGGTTGAAGGTGACTAGTTTATTTTATTTATTTCTATTAAAATATTCTAAGTGACTAGATGTGCCATATGTTCACGTTGTAGGTGTGCGTCAACAGATTCATGATGACTTGTCTTCCCGTGATGTGGTAAAAATTGTTGTCCTTCTTAGGAGGGACCGAGGGATGCTCACAAGACAGACAACGAGTACAATGTTGTTGAACTTCCTGCCCCCAAGAAACTCGAGACAAAAGATGGCTCGATTTCTTTCCAAGACTTCTCAAGGAAACACCTTTTCAACTATCTGATGCATTGTACACCCACTAGAGCGGAGATGATACATGGGTCTCCCTCTGGAGAGCGCATTAACAAGATGGACCTGCTTGATTAGAATTCAATTCTCGAATAAATATTAAGTTGAGTGTCCGCAATAAATTATTACACTTTTTATTTGTCGTGCCAAACATAATTTTTGTTGTGTGATATATTTTTCGCAATGAATATATTGCAAGTTTATGTCAAGCTTACGAGGGATTTCCATTTATAATCACTTGAGGGATTTTTTTATTAGAGTGATCCTCAGTGATCTTGCTAAACTTACATAAATTTGTATGTGTAAATATGAATATATAATATTTCAACAAATAAATTCAAAATATTACACGTGCGTGCACGTGCACTTTTACTAGTATACTCAAACGCCACTAGTTGGACCGAGTGGGTCCCACAAAAACCCAAACTACACATATCTCTATGTGCATGTCGGGCTCTCCATCTGTCTCTACCATGCTCCGCCTCCCCATCTCTCTCACCATGGATGCACGCCACACAACAACTGTGAGCCCCGCGTCACACTTCGGTCCATACCTGCCACCTTCGCACCATCTCCATCAACCAGTGTCGCACCCAAACCCTACGTCAAACCTCACATCATCGGCCGCACAACGTCGCGCTCAATCTCCAGTCGGCATCGTTGGCATTGTTATTACTGACCGGAACCGCACCACACCCTCGAGTCCACCGAGCGCTGCCTAGCTCCCATCGCCATTTGTCTATTTGTTTCTAAGTATTAGTGATTTGGTGATTCATATATTAGACTATTTAGTGATCAATATGTTAGTTTGTAATTAATTCGTTAGTTGTGATGTTAGCTAATAATTTGCAGTGGTAAGCTAATAAGAAATAAAATAGAAGAATGGAGAAAATAGAACATACAACGAGTCTTCGATATAGATTACATTACATATAATAACAAAATTAATGATAATGTTTTAGAAAAAACATTAGGTCCGTTAAATATCTGGCACTCAATATCTCCAACATTTAGTAAAATTTGTGCTCATTTTTGCTTCAATTCTAGTAAGTAATAATTACTTATTATTTGTTAGCTTTGATGCGGATATGCGCCACAGTACCATGGTGTGAGGCGGAAGGTGATGAACTCATGGGGAAGGGGATACATCGCCCTTAACTGTGACAAGTGTTGGCTCGGTACATGGAATACCCTATAGCTCGCAGATCATGCATATGACCACATGGCTCTCCAAGTGTTCGGGTAAATGGCGAAGCTCAACTTTCATGGGATGCCCCATGAAACGATCTTAATTACTAAGGCCTAGATGTAGAGCATCTTCAGGACGAGACATAGATCTACAACCACTTTGGGACGTGTCTTGCCGAGCAGCCTAATGTGTTGAGGTAACAATACATAGTGTTCGATCCTCATGTTGTGCAAAAGAAGGAGATTGTCCTGACAGATAAGAAGATGCCTAAGTAGAAACAAGGAGAAGGCCTACCCCTCCAGAGGGCGGGGAAAGAAATGTTTTATCACAATATTAATATTATTATGGAAGTTAAAACAGACAATTTACTCGAGCATCTACAATGAACTATTAGAGTATCAAAATTATGCAATGAAATATTAGATTGTATAAATAATATGTCTTGTTTAATTTTATCATGATGTATGTTTAATTTGTAAACATGAATGTCGCAAATGGATCTCTTGTGCACCGATTGTGGCTACGCCAGTCGCAAATAGATCTCCCCAAAGAATTTCTGAAGGTATGTTTAAATTTAACATGTTGTGGCTGAGTTGCCATACTTGTCCACAATAATTATTAACTTTTGTTTTTCTAATTTTTCTCAAACTATGCCCTACATGTTAAGGAGTAACTACCTGTACCATATCAACCTAAGTATTCATGACCAAACAACACTTGGATGATGAAAAGGCTAGGGACTTTAGGGTTCTAGTCAACAATTTGGCCCGTTGGGCGGGGGGGAGGGGGGGGGGGCATCCGTCCCGGTTGTTTGCAAAAACCGGGACGAATTCCCTATTTTTAGTTATTTTTTATATTTTATTGTTTCCTTTATGTTTTTAATTGTTTTCCTTTATTTTTTTATTTTTTTTGTTTCCTTTTTGTTTTCTCTTGTTTTATTTTCTTTTCTATTGTTTCCTTTATATTTTTCTATTGTTTTCCTTTATGTTTTCTATATTTTTATTTTATTTTCTCTTGTATTCTTTTTGTTTTCTCTTGTTTTATTTTGTTTCTATTTTTTCCTTTATGTTTTCTATGGTTTTATTTTATGTTTTCTATTGTTTTATTTTGTTTTCTCTTGTTTCCTTTTTGTTTTCTATTGTTTTAATTTGTTTTCTACTGTTTCATTTTTTTCCATTATATCCTTTATGTTTCAAATAATAAATCCACATGTTTCAAATACAGAACAAGGTACGTTAAATTTATAATAAGTGCACTTCATACCAGTTGATCCATGCATTTACATAGTTTCGTCGCATACAAGGCATCCAGGTGATTTGTATTCGGTCGATGAACCTTCAAGGGCGGATGTAGAACAACAATCGATATCGCCATCATACAGCCCGACCGTGGCTATTGAGTGAATATATGCATATCAAAAGAACAGTCGGACGTATGATGGAAAATAAGGGTGATTTGTATTTGGTTGATGAACTGAATGATGTATCAAACCTTTTGTCAAACCTTCAAAGGGGGATGTAGAATAAAACAATCGGTATCTCCATCATAGAGCCCTACCATGGCTATTGAGTGTATATATGCATATCAAAAGAACGGCCGGACGTATGATGGAGAATCCGGATGATTTATATTTGGTCGATGAACTGAAGTATGTATCAAACCTTAAAGGGGGATGTAGAACAAAACAATCGGTATCGCCATCATACAGCCCTGCCGTGGCTACATACCAAATGCACGGCATGACATATGATGGCGAATCCGGATAATTTGTATTTGGTCGATGATTTGAAGTATGTATCAAACCTTAAAGCGGATGTAGAACAAAGCAATCGGTATCGCCATCATACAGCCCTGTCGTTGCTACATACCAAATGCACGGCAGGACATATGATGGCGAATCCGGATAATTTGTATTTGGTCGATGAACTGAATGATGTATCAAACCTTAAAGGGGGGATGTAGAACAAAACAATCGGTATCGCCATCATACAGCCCAACCGTGGCTACTAGGTACATATATGCATACCAAATGCACGGCAGGACGTATGATGGCGAATCCGGATGTTTTGTATTTGCTCGATGAACTAAATATATGATGTATCAAACCTTAAAGGGGGTGTAGAACAAAACAAACGGTATCGCCATCATACATCCCAACCGTGGCTACTAGGTGCATATATGCATACCAAATGCACGACTGGACGTATGATGGCGAATCCGGATGTTGTGTATTTGCTCGATGAACTGAATATATGATGTATCAAACCTTAAAGGGGGGTGTAGAACAAAACAAACGGTATCGCCATCATACAGCCCAACCGTGGCTACTAGGTGCATATATGCATACCAAATGCACGGCAGGACGTATGATGGCGAATCCGGATGATTTGTATATGGTCGATGAACTGAATGATGTATCAAACCTTAAAGGAGGGATGTAGAACAAAACAATCGGTATCGCCAGCATACAGCTCTGTCGTGGCTACTGAGTGCATATATGCATACCAAATGCATGGCAGGACGTATGCTGGCGAATCCGGATGATTTGTATTTGGTCGATGAACTGACTGGTGTATGAAGCTGGGCTATATATAGGGTCCTCTAGCTCACAAAGTGTTGTGCTAGGGTTTTGATCCAACGGTTAAGAAACACCCCTGATCCAACGGCTCACAACCGCTCGAAATAAACACACCCCTTATCCAACAACTCACAAGCGCTTGAAAGAAACACACAATCCGTGTGATTTTTTCTGATTGGTCCGAACGAAACCGTAACCATTTCGTCACGGTTGGTAAAACAGGCCAGGACTAAAGGGTCGATCCGTTTCCCAACGAAAGCCGAACCATTTCGTCCAGGCTGGTAAAACAGGCCAGGACTAAAGGGATCTGTTTTCTTCTCACTATATATATGTATGCATTGCCACACCATTCGCATAAAAACATATAAACTCACCACTTGCTCATGGCTTCTACCGTACCCACTCTTTTCAACAGAACTATGATCATGTATTCCACTTTTATTATTACACATTACCAACAACATTCCTATCTAGTCTTCTGAATTTTCTTGGTGTAGAGATGGTCCATGAACCCTTGTCCCTTGCTTATGATCGCTTTGGTCATAACCATGGAGCATCTTCATTATTTAACGGGATGGTTGGGTCAGCTTTCACTGTGAAGTGTGGAATTTCAACAAAATTATTATAATCTTCTGACATGTCGGTTGTGTCCTCGATTCCCACGATGTTTCTTTTCCCTGAAAGAACTATGTGACGCTTCGGCTCATCGTATGATGTATTTGTTTGCTTATTTTTCTTTTTTCGGTCTGGAGGGCATGTCCTTCACATAGAAGACCTGATCCACATCATTGGCTAGGACGAATGGTTCGTCATTGTAACCAATATTTTTGAGATCCACAGTTGTCATTCCGTAAAGAGGGTCTACCTTGGCCCCTTCTCCATTCAGGTTGACCCATTTTCACTTGAACATAGGGACCTTAAAAGAAGGTCCATAGTCCAGTTCCCATATCTCCTCTATGTAACCATAGTATGTGTCATTTTTTCCATTCTCGTTTGTTGTATCAAAGCGGACACCACTGTTTTGGTTGGTGCTCTTCTTATCTTGGGCAATCGTGTAAAATGTATTCCCATTTATCTCGTACCCTTGAAAACTCCCAATAGTCGAAGATGGTGACCCGGCCAACATGTACAGCTGATCTTCAATAGCGGTGTCATTTATAAGATGTGTTTGCAACCAACTTCCAAAAGTCTACATGTGTTTGCGTTTAATCCATGAGTCATCCTTCCCTAATGCCTGTTCTTGATCACATCCTTCTTCTGCATCGTCTTCCCTTGTAGTATCACTTTATTCAGGGAATAAAGGATCTTCTTCTTCTTCATTGTCTTCCATAACAACCCCACTTTCTCCATGATTGGTCCAGCAATTATAACTGGGCATGAAACCTCTCCGAAGTAGGTGGCCGTGAAGGATTATTAAGGAAGAGTGCTCCCTGACGTTCCGACAATCAACACATGGGAAACACATAAACCCATTATCTTTGTTCGCCTGAGCTACATCGAGAAATGCATTCAGGCCTGCCATATACTCGGAAGTGCGTCGGTCACTGTACATCCATCGTTGTCGTGCATCCATCTGCATCGTATCATTAAGTTTATCAAAAAACATTACAATAACATATTCAATAGAGAAATGACCACAGTACATAGACAAATATTACTTTTTATGTATCAATTACAGTTGAAAATGATAAGTTTATTAACCTCGGTCGAAGATACCATTTTCAGTGAGCTTATGTGTGGCTCGGGTATTTCGCCGAACACCTCGTGTGCATAGTAAAATAACACACACTAATACCCACCTCTCTCACTCCTCCAAGCAAAAAAAAAACAGAGGGAAGGGGGGCTGTGAGGCAGTATATGTAGGGGAAGGGGGCCATTGGTCCCGGTTTGTGGCGCGGCATTGGTCCCAGTTCATGCCACAAACGGTGACCAATGCCTCCTTACAAACCGAGACCGATGCCCTCAGGTGATTTCTGCTGCCTCGGCGCACAAACCGAGACTAATGCGTAGTATTTGTCCCGAATTTTGATGCAACCAGGATGAATGGAATTTTCCGCCCTGGACGATATGGTTTTTCCCACTAGTGCCTCTTAGTGTCCATGAATGAGCCACATGGGGCTTTGGGATTTTCGTAGGGATTATTAAGTCCAATTTACATGGGCAGGCCCAATGCAATAATTCCGACAAGATCTTCCTAATTAATATACATTTCAACACAATTTGTTTAAATTACTATATATATGCATTGTATGTATGTCAATTTTGAAAATAAAGATTTTTAACCTAAATTTTTTATTATTATGTTGAACAAATTGTTAATAAGTTGCATACAATTTTTGTGAAGTAAAGTTCCAATATGCGGTTGCACATTTTTACACTAATATCCACTCTTTTTCAATTTCTTGTTTCATGATTTTTCACTTGACAGACATATAATAATAGTTGTTTTCTAGGAAAATATATATATAATATGATAAAAATAAACAAGGCCATGTAACATGATGTCAGCCTTCTCGCTTAAGCCAACACACATGATACATTTTAAGTTAAAGAGAGAGCAAATAAAGAAATAAAAATGTCACTTCTTTTACTAAGAGATTCTTTCTCGGTTTTGAATGAGTACTGATTTTTTCATTTTCTATGGGTCATGGTGGAGGAATGGAGTGAGCAGGAGTTCCGCTGCCTCTATCCATGGCTGGCCTCCTATGGGGCAGTGGGAGGAGCAAGAGGCGGACGGAAAAGTTGTCGTGCAAGGACGTAAGGGACCTCCGGATTCGCCCAAACATAGTAACCCGGGATGCAGTTTTCTATTTGATTTACACATCTTCCAGGGTGAGTGGAGTTCTATCCTTGCTGGTGACGTTCCGCCCATCTAGGCCTTTCTACTATTGACTAATACACCTTGTAGGGCGTGTTCTTGACATGGAAACTACCTATAGCATCGGAATTGTATATAAATATGCCAGCCTTCTCCCGTAAGATGCCATAAGTGTGAAGATTTCTTGAGTTGGAAAAGGGAACATGGCAATAAGGAGAAATTCGTTCCTTTAGTGAGTGATGGTTTCAGTTCTGAACGGGTACCTTTTTTTCTTGTACCCAATGAATTTAATTTATTTTCAGTTAAATGTGAAACATCCTGAAATACCCCATTCCGGTTTCATGTTGTCGAGACATCATAGTAGAATTCATAGACGGGGGTGCCATGAGACTACTGATAGAGAAGTGTGGGGACGTGATTGTGCGATGTACAATGACACAGGGTTTTTACCCAGGTTCGGTACGACGCAGTAATGCGACGTTCCTACTACTGCAATCTCACTATTCAGGACTAAAGTCTGGGAATACAGAATACAATGTGAGGTTCTATTGGCTGCTCGTCAAGGATCAACCTCTCGGCGAGTTAGCCTCCAGCTTCTTGTCTATCGATCTTATCTCCCGTCTGGCTTTATATATAATAGCCGGGTTAGGGCATACAGAGAAGGAAACCTAAAAGACTACGGTAACTCTTAACTTGGAAAGTAAGTAATCCGCCTTCTACTCCAAGCCAGATCACGTGGGCCGTGATCCGGGTTCTTCTAGAATCCGGCTTCTATGCGTCAGCTTACTGGGCCGCCTAACGGGCCATAGCCCACTACCATTTAGGCCACCCTGGTAATCCGGCACTTTAGACCATTATCTGATATACTCCTAATTGGTATATATCCGACAGTAGCCCCCAAGAAGGATTAAGACTCAGATTCGCCGTCTTTCGTCAATGTGCAAGAAATCCTGACTCTCTGTCTTGATTCTTCTTCTCTTCAAGCAAATGCCATAACGCAAAACTCGGATTCCAGAAAATCCGGCTTTTCTTTCACGATCCTTCGTGAAGAAGGAACTTCCTACGTCAACGTTTTAATCATGCTGACGTAAGAGACGTTTGGGTTTCGAGCGGGAAACCCTGAAACATATCTCTGACAGATTCTCGCGGGAAACGAGGAGATAGCAATAATCACATGTCGTTCCATTTCCCGAATTTTCCGGCGAGTGACTCGCGTTGATCATCCAACGGTCAAAAGAGCCGCTGGCACGCATCGCGACGGGTTTCCAGCTATAAATAGCTTTCTCCGGCAAACCTTCTGCTCCCATTCGCAACGCCATTCTCAATGCCCAAGCTCGTAAGCAAAGCGAACCTTCCAGCGAGCGTACGAACACCGTCCGGGAACTCACCAGAGCGCACAGATTCCATCGCGCCGCCAAAAAATGGCATCACCGAGCTCTTCTCCGTCCCGATCCGTCGCGGCGAAGATCGATGAGATAATCAACACCATGGATCCCATGGTGGATTATCTGCTGCGTGCAACCGGCGTCGAGCCGGAGAAGACCACTGGGGGCGTAGCCAGCGAGGAAACTTCCCTCTCCACCACCGATCTTGCGGGATCCTCCTCCGTGCCATCCCCGCCGTTCGCGCCCGAGACGGTGGAGGAAAAAATCATCCTCGTCGGAGAGGAGCTTGCGGCCGCGTCTGCCGCGGCGTCCGCCGCCACCGTGGCGGAAGACGAAGGAGAAACTGCCGGCAATTGGAGCAAGAGCAGCATTCTGCCTTCCCTCCTTCCGACACTGGAGATGAAGGGGCTGCTGCTGAAGGGCAAATGGCGAAGCCCAGAGGACGAGTCCGAGCCAACGCCAAAAGACGGGGAACGCGTTCTCCTTACCTCCCCCATTGTCAGAGGTATGGGTTTTCCGCCGTCCGCCTTTTTTCTCCAAGTCCTGGATCATTATAACATTCAACCCCACAATCTGCCTCACAACTCCATCCTTTACTTAGCCGGATTTCAGGCCCTTTTCGAGGGATATTTAGGTTTAGCTCCTCGGTTAGATTTCTGGATGTATTGTTTTGGGGTTAAGTAGAATTCCTCAGAGGGCGCACTCCCAACTTGTGGAACCATATCCTTCACCCTGCGCAGATTTAGGGAGGATTGGTTCCCCAAGATTAAGACATCGGAATCCGTCAAATTCTGGACGGGTTCCTTCTTCTATCATCCCGATGTTCCCTTTCCTGGGAAAACCACCGGGGTTCCACCTTTTTCAAATACCGATATTGTTCCCCAAGAGAATTGGGGAACTGAAGCAGTACAGTCCCTGCCGCCGGATCTTCTCAGGATCAAGCGGCGCATTGCGAAACTCGTCGCCTCTGAACCGCCTCTGACTGGCATGGACACTGTCCTATGCAGGTTGGAAAGGCGGATTCAGCCTTTGGCTAATCACGGCACTCGCCTTCTCAGTGATTACACGGGAACCGGCAATGCCATGCGGACAACGAGCAAGACTTGGTCGGCAAAAGATTTGCGGAAACGCGTGAATCAATTGGTCGCCTCACGCCACCAATATGAAGAAAGCCGGCCAATGTATACATCACCGAATCCGACTCCCAAGGTACAATTTTTTGCCTTTAGGGTTTAGATTCTTTCCATTTTCTCGGTTTCGTGCTTTAACCCGGACTTTGCCTTTTTAACAGATCACCGAACGTCCTGAGTCGAAACTTGCCTCTGATGCCGAGCTGGAGGCACTGCGCTACAACTTTGCCGGTGGACGTAAGCGCAAGAAGATTTCCACTTCGCAGGAAATTATTGATCTTGACTGGGGTTTGTGCGTCTGGGTTATTCTTCTTTATCGGAATTTTTTCCTTTGGCTCAGAGTTTTAGCTTTCCGGCATTTCTCTTTTTTTAGCTTGGCCCCCACAACTCTGAAGCCTAAAAATCTAAAGAGGCACAAATCTGTGGCCAGTAGAGGTCCACACCCTTCTCCCGCTGCTGCTCTGAATACCCCTGTAGCAACTGCGGAAGATCATGCCGCTGCCCCCAACACCGATACGCCCCAGACCAGCCAGCCCATTATGCCGGAAACGGACACGAGGGAAAGGGCGGTCCCGGAGGTGGGAGGTCCTTCTCGGATAACTGAGGAGGAACCCATTCCCACCTTTGATAAAGAATTCAAGAATATCAACGAGGGCCTTAGCGCTGTCGGGACTCTATTTGCAGATTTTGCAAAAGAGTTTGCCGAAAATCTCTCAGGTTTGCAGCAGATGAGCCAGGTAATATCTCTAGCCCCCAAGCAACAAGTCAAATGTCTGATTTTCACTTAATGCTTTCAATTTTATTATGCTTGTTTCTAACTTAAGCGTTATGGTTCGTTTCCGTGTTTCAGCAAACCGCTGAAACAATAAACCTGGAAGTTTTTGGCAAGCTAAATGTCAAGAATAAGGAGGTTAAAAGCCTTCTCTCTATTCTTGAAGTTAAGGAAGCGGAGCTGGCCTCATCTCAGCAATAGCTGGAGGAAACAACAGGTATTTTAGTTCTCTGAGGTATCTTGTCCATAATTTTTTCCGAAGTCTTTTTCCAAGTTTACTAACCCGGATTTTTTTCTCGCTTTTCAGCTGCTTTGGCGAGAGCCAAGCAAGTTGCTGAAGATGCCGGCAACGCCGAGAACCTCCGCCGGGAGAACCTGGACCTTCATAAGGAACTTATGAGGGTTTAGAAGGAGCTGGAGGCCAGCCAATTGGCTGTTAGCATTGCTCAGTCCAATGCCTCCCATCAAGCTGATAAGGACAAGGCAACCATCCGTGATTTGGAGAATGCCTTGACCCTGCGCCTGGAGGAAGGGTCTGAGATGTATAAGATCCTCGGTAAGTTATTTACTTTTACTGTATTTTCCATGTTTTGATTTCTTTCTCTGTTTTTTCACTAACCCTTTGGTTGTTTGTCTGAAAAAATAGGAGATGACCCAGCACTTACTCGGATTGAGAAAATCCGAGCTTTCGGGAAGGTATTCACCGCGATCAAAGCTGCGGGGATGCTGCTCATCAACAAATATCTTCCCGCAAAGTCTAGGGATCTCTGGGAAGTTGAAAAACTTCCGGGAGCTATCATGGAAGTGGCGGAGGCCAAGGAATCCACCTTGCGCTCCGCAGCACGGGGTGGTGCACGCATGGCTCTAGGGCTTATGCGTATGCACTATCCCCTTGCTAAATCTTAGCGTCCGGCATCCCTCAAGGATATACGGAGACCCAGCGGACCACCATCTTTGATGAGATCAAAGGTCACGCTACTAAGAATGCTTCTATGGTGAATGTCTCCATCACCTATCCGGAAGAAGAAATTCCAGAAGCGCCCGAGGAGTCCAGCAGCAAAGAAGACTCGAATGCTTGAAGAATTTTCCTTGCCCTGGATAGGAGAAATAGGAAATAGGAGCATTACTGAACTTTACAATGTAAACTTTATTGTAATGCTTCTATTCATTTGTATGAACAAGTACTCCGCCTATTGCAGTTAATATTATTAAATCCTTTGCAAGTTTTCTGGGTTTTATATTCCTTTATCTTCTAAGTTCTCTGGTTTATGTGCTTTAACTGTCCTTAGTGTTTGAAATGGCTCAGTAGTATTTTAATCTTCATGCCAAGTGACTAGGTAAAACCAATCAGTTCAAACTCGGAAACATGGATCATACTAAAGGCATTTTTACTTACTAGTTCCAGTGACCCAGCACACAAACAATCAGATAATACTTAGAGAATAGTAAGGAATTTTTTGAATGAAACTCGGGCATGCAGGCATAATTCGAGTTTCCTTTAGCCCTTAGTAGGCTGAAAATCGTTCAGTTTTTTAACTCCGAGCACGCAGGCACAACTCGGGTTGACATTGAGTATTTTGAAAGATCATTGGGAAATAGATAAGGCGGAAGATATGCTTTATACTATAATGAACATGTAGAAAACATAGATATATGAATTCCGACAACTTTATTTCATGATCTCAAAGATGTTTACATAGAAATTGAACTAAGTATAGAAGGGACGTAACTGCTGGATACTCCAGGGCCTCTTTGTCTCTCCTAGTTCATCATCTATCTTTCTCTTTCTTTTGCGATTCGGCTTTTCGGGATGGTCTTCCGTGTCTCGAATGTCTACAAGATAGTATGATCCATTTTTCATAGCTTTGCTAATGACGAATGGTCCTTCCCATACTGGGGCCAATTTGTGCTTTCTTTGCTGTACCAATATTAGCACTAGGTCACCTTCTTTAAATGAACGATGCCTGATTTTCCGACTATGGTAACGTCGTAAACCTTGCTGATAAATGGCGGATCTTTGAAGCACAAGCTCTCGTTCCTCTTCTAAGAGATCGACGACATCCTGTCGTGCCTTTTCGGCATCTGAGTCATCGAAATCCTGCACTCTTGGGCTGTCATGGATCATGTCCATTGGAAGAATTGCTTCGACACCATAAACTAGGAAAAACGGGGTTTGCCCGGTTGACCTATTTTGTGTTGTTCGAATACTCCAAAGCACGGATGGTAACTCTTTGTCGCACCCGGACTTCTAGAGGATACTCACAGCCCGCTAAACAGTAGATAGATGGCTTACAGGGCATACCGGCACCCGCATCTCAATATGAGTAGGCCAACACGTAAACGTGTGACAACCATTCTCTACTATCCATCGTCTGCGTAAACCATCCCATAGAAATCCGACTACTTCCATTGACGTACTTCATAACATACACACATGGTACGTCAACGGCATTTGAACAAGTGATATCACAACAAATCTCTAAGACACAAATAAATAGAAATAAGTTGCAAATAGCTCTCACTAGAGAAGAGATAGCAAATACAACCATCCAGAGGACACATGTCCCAACAAGTCATCATTACATCACAGCGGAAGCATCCAAAGTGTCTGAGTACAGACAAGATCCAAATTGGCCTAAGAGGCCGGAAACGAAAAGGAAACGGAGCCCATCCACGAAGTCTCGGATCCTGCCCGGGTCCGCTATCTACTCGTCAGCAGCCTCGTCATACTCCACGTAGTAGCCACCATGGGGATCCTCGGAAACGTAGTCTGCAGAACACGCAGCCCCAAAGGGGTCAGTACAGACGAGTACTGGCAAGCAAGACGCACAAGATACCAAAGTGTACCCGGCAGCACCAAGTACAGATGCTTTGGGTTCAACGGAAGAATAGGTGATATAAAAGTGCGGCAGCGGGCTGCTCTAACCAACTACAGAGACACGCTACAACATCCGGCTACAAGAAAGGGATAAGATAGCGTATCGGAACCAACTACCAACCACCTCAAACAAACCCATCCTGGATCTCGCCCCTTATCCAAAGAAGCAATCCGAGGATAACTCACACAGTTGGATTAATGAAGGTTCAGGTTATTGTGTCATTAGGCCTATTACTAGTCAACTTGTTATTGATTAGGTGTAAGTTGTCTAATCCTTGTTAGCCAGCCCTATCACCAAGTCATCCATAACCGCGGACAACACGGCTTCTCGAGAAGATTTAACCCTGCAGGGGTGCACCAATTTGGCCGTACACGTAAGAATACCCCGCCAGAGGGAAATGCACTTCCACCAAGCGAGGCACTCAACACAACCCAACTCTTCTTCGCATCAAGCCCAAAGAACCCCGTGGAATTGAGCGCACGGCTAATCAAGCCCCACGAAGAAAAGGGGACCCTCATAGCACTCTAAGAACGTGTCTCCCTAAATGCCGACTACAAAAGTTTCCACCCTGGCCTCGGGTTCGTACCTGCATATGCATGCGGCAAATGGAAAACCCGAACTAAATGAGGCGATTTGGACGAGATGCGAATCGAATCAAATTGAGGGGGGCGCCAATACACGCTTCCCACATGCGGTTGGCGCGCTCATCATGGATCTAGAGGACAAGAACTTTTCCTGAGTTCGACACTAGCAGGCCTCAAAACCATACCCGGCCTCCTGCCGGTGCCTTATCATCAAATTAGCATTGCCTCATACATTAACAGGTTGTTGTTTAAACATCGAGCCCCAGAACATAATAAATATGGTAACAGAAATAACGAACAACAGACTCGAGCAGTAACAACCCTAAGCATGCTAGTAAGACACAGGCAACAAGCAACGGGGTTTTAGGTGTGGAGGATAGGCTATATCAGGGTTACAGGATAACATGTGATAGGATCGGAACACAAGCAACAAATCTTAAGGCTAGCAGAATAGACAACGGAAAGTATCGATATCCAGTGTGGAAAGGACACAATGGTTCAGGTGAGTGAATACTTTCCTGCAAACTCAGTAGCCTGGTACTGGGCTAACTCCTCAGAAGTAGTGTCGTAAACCTCGTCTGTCTCAACGTCGTCGTCTATTCGAGAAGAAGCAAACAAACAACGCAGAGAGACAAACAATCAATAACATGGCATAATGCACAAACATGGAATGATGCATGACAATTTAATTGATGCATCAATGATAAGCTAGTTGACATGGTAACATAACTAAATGGACTTATATGCAATTTGGATTGCATATGGAAAACCCATGAATAAAGGTTGGATTAAATGATCTACAACTAACCATCATGTGAAAGTTGATTAGCATGATGCATGGATGAGGAAAACAATAAGAAAACAACAATAGCTTCAATTTGAAATGAAGTTTACCAAGTTTGGAAATTTATTTATTAAGTTATGAAAGTTGGCTTCTTAAATGAGTTACATAAGCAGTTGTTGTTTTCACCAATTTTAATTGTTCAAATTAGATAACAAAATTCATATTTGGAAAGAACACAAAATTTTAGGTGGAATACATGTTTCATTTGTTGAAAAAGGAATTAAGATGAATTAATTATGAATTAAACAAGTTTGAACAAGATTTAAATGAATTTAATTCAAGTATTAAAATTATTTGAATTTTATTTGTTCAAAACATTAAATAGAATTCATATTTGAAAAGATTATACTTTTCTGGTTTGAAAACATATTTTATATGTTGAAAAAGAATTTAATTTGACCAAGTTATGAATTTAGCAATTTTAAATGATTTAAACAAGATTAAAATTATTTAACCAATATTTAATCAGTCAAAACAGGAAACAAAGTTTATATTTGGAAAGGTGGTTCAATTTTGCATGGAAAACATATTTCATATGTGCCATTTGAATTAAATTTGAATTAGTTATGAATTTGACCAAATTTGAAATGAGTTGTTTGAATTTGAATTTTGAAAACATTTGAAATATTCAAAACAGTAAACAAAAGTTTTAATCATGTAGAGAATTAAATTTTACTATTAGCGACCATTTTTAGTTAAAATAAAATAAAAATACCTCTATGTTTTATATATTGTTTCATATAGGATTGTGAAGATTCATAATTAAAATTTTGGATTACTGTTTTAAATTCGAATACAAGATAAAAAATGCAGGGTTTACACATTATTCCAAGTTTATTGTTTTGTAAGGTTACTAAGTCACTTATGATGACACATTGCGAAGTTTTTCCATTTTTGAATTTCTTTTGAATCTTTTATGTCGATTTCGGAAAACGGTTAAAATGGGGGACGTGACCGTTCGTATCTAGGTGTTGAATCTCGCAAAACTCGTGGTGTATCTCTGATGAAATAGGTACTTTTGTACCTAAAAATGATTTTTACCAAAAATCACGAGCAAACTATGAGGCACCTGTAGTTCAAATTTGGCCCGGTTTCAGCGGAATCGGCAAAAATTTGTCTATTTCAAAAGAGGTGTATCTTGAGCTATTGAGAGGTACTAAATTTGTTATTTTTAGATCAAATATGACATAATATATTTAGAATTTTACTTTGTACAATTCTGTAACATATTTTCGGTAGGTGCTTCACGAAATAACCCATTTTTGACACTCCGAAAATGGAAAATGATGTTTTTATTCAAAGAAAAATAAAACTTTCTTCGTCAACATTCACCGTTGTTCCAATATGCATCTTTGTGTGGAATATGGTCACATTTAAACAAACTATGCCATGGATGTGGCCATAACATCCGTCATTTGGCCCGAAAGCCATGAATCTTCGTACGAGATAGCTCATTTCTGTGAACACATTATCCATAAAATTGTCGTATTCCAAAATTATTATTTTTGGTGGATACTAGGACATATATAACAACACCACGCGAAGATCTTGCATCGTTTCGAGTTTTTTTGAATTTTCTGGAATTTTCTATGCCGGTTTCGTGAAACGGTCAAAACGGGGGACATGACCCTTCGTACCTAGGTGTTGAATATTGATGAACTCTTGGTGTATCTATGTTGAGATAGGTAGTTGGCTACCTAAAAATGATTTTTTCAAAAAATAAAGAGCAAAATATGAGGCACTTGTAGTTCAATTTTGGCCCGGTTTCACCGGAATCGGCAGAAATATGTCTTTTTCAAAGGAGGTGTATTTTGAGCTATTGAGAGGTAGTAAGTTTGTTATTTTTAGATCAAATATGACATAATATTTTTAAAATTTTACTTTGTACATTTTTGCAACATATTTTGTGTATGTGCTTCACAAAAAAAGCCAGTTTTGACACTCCGAAAAGGGAAAATGGTATTTGTATTCAACGAAAAATAAAACTTTCTTCGTAAACATTGTTAGTTGTACCAATATGCATCTTTTTATGGAATATAGTCACATTTAAACAAAGTATTCCATGGATGTGGCCAAAACATCCGCCATTTCACCCGAAAGCCATGAATCTTCGTACGAGATACCTCATTTATGTGAACACATTTTCCACCAAATTGTCGTATTCCAAGTTTAATATTTTTGGTGGATACTAGGACATATATAACAACACCACCCGAAGATCTTGCATCGTTTTGAGTTTTTTTGAATTTTCTGGAATTTTCTAAGCCGGTTTCGGAAAACAGTCAAAACGGGGGACATGACCGTTAGTACCTAGGTGTTGAATCTTGATGAACTCTTGGTGTATCTATGTTGAAATAGGTACTTGGATACCTAAAAATTATTTTTACAAAAAATCATGAGCAAACTATGAGGCACCTGTAGTTCAAATTTGGCCCGGTATCAGCTGAATCGGCAGAAAATTGCCTTTTTCAAAAGAGGTGTATTTTGAGATACTAAGATGTAGTAAATTTGTTATTTGTAGATCAAATGTGACATAATATATTTAGAATTTTACTTTGTACATTTTTGCAACATATTTTGTGTATGTGCTTCACAAAAAAACTCAGTTTTGACACTCTGGAAATGGAAAATGGTATTTTTATTCAACGAAAAATAAAACTTTCTTCGTGAACATTATTCCTTGTTCTAAGATGCATGTTTTTGTATAATATTGGCAAGTTTTAAGAAACTATGCCATGGATGTGTTCCATATTTTATTTTTAATTTCTAGCGGTGGTTTGAAAATCCGGACGAAATCGCCGTGTTGACCGTTTGTGCCTCGGGGAGGAATCCTGCAATGCTCTTTGTAAACTCACCTTTTAAAGCATATATAGGTATATCTTTTGTGTTGTTGATAACTTAAATTAAACACACTTAAGTTTTGAATTTTCTGCTTTAGACATAGTGAAAACAAACAGTTTTTTTCTACATATGAGTGAAACTAATTTATTGTTACTATCAAACCACCCACTAGAGAAGTGTACAGTGGGGCCAAGAAATAGCAGGTCCCAACCGCAGTCAATCTACGGTGAGGTGAGAAAGTGATTAGTATGAAGGATTTTTTTTGGAAATGAGCGCGCGACACTCCCTCCTCTCTTATCCCCGAACCGGGTCCAAACCCTAATTTCCCTCCCTCTCTCCGCCACTCCCTCCTCTCTCCCCTACCCCAGATCCGCAGCCCACCCTCCTCTCTCCCACATCCTATCTCACCACCGCACGCACATCGCTCACCCACCACCACCATCGCCCACCATGGCGCCCCCCCCCCCCCGAGTCGCCGCTCACCACCTAATCACTAAATCTCGACCCCCTCTTCTCCAAGCTGCTCCTCTCCCCACCTAATCACCTAATCCCGATGGCTCCTTGCTACGAGATGGCGGCCTCCATCCGGCTCTGCGCCGAGGACAGCAGCAGCAACCTCGGCTTCGGCGACATGGAGGACACGAAGTCGGCGGCAGAGCAAAGACGACGAGCGGGTCGCCGTAGTGCGGCGGCGGTGACTCCCTCCCTCTGCTATGGGGCGCCACCGACTGCTTCCCTCCCTCTGTTCTCTTCTTCTCTCCGCTGTCGACCGATTCCGCCTTCTCCTCGTCGCCTTCTCCTCGTCGACCGATTCCGCCGTCTACCACAAACCGTTTTGACCGATTCCGCCGCGCTGTGAGCTCCTCCCACCACCGATCCAATCTGCCCCTCCCAAGATCTACCCCAAGCCTTCAGATCCAATCCGCCCCTCCCACCACCGATCCAGTCCTACCCCCCCATCGGCCACCTCCGCTCCTCCTTCTCTTCTCTGTAATTGTTGAGCTCTCTGTTTGGGTCATGTGGTGCGTGGGTTGGCGGCAGTACATGAGGAGGAAGGGTCGCGGGGCAGGGAGGAGGAAGCCTGGGGAAGGAGGGAGGAGCGCTGGGCACCATGACGTCCAGCTTTCCAGATGGCAACAGGGAGGAATTGCATGATGGGCGGCGCCCCGTCGAGCTCGCCCTACCGCATCGCATTCGTGCCCTAGGGTTTTCCACGGCGACAGGGAGTCCAGCTTTCCCATGACAACCTGCTGCTGCTGCCCTTCGAAGCGTGAGTACCGCTGCTCCTATTCTCTCTTCTCGGACAAGATCTCATGCCGCCGATTACTCCGGCGTCTGCAGGCGGCTGTTCGTGGTGGGGCTCAACCCTTGTCTATTGCTTTGTCGTAGGTTCAGCATCTTGGAGCCGTTCTTCACCGTGTTGCTCAAGTTCTCCGTAGAAGCGTCGTGCTGGATCTCCGGGAGGTCCAAGATGTTGTACGTCAACTGCTCGCTATATTTCCGTACCGCAGTAATTCTTAGTTTTGGATGAACTCTCACAATCCAGGCCTTGCTAGTGCATTTTCTTCATTCTTTGCGAGTCAAGCCTGAAAGCATGGGAGCATTTGTGCATGACCACATTTCTGTTGTTGTTCCTTCTGCATGGTCTTGGACGCCCCCTGACAGTTATTTCATACTTGTTACTAGTAAACTGCAGTGAACTTAAGCACAATTGAGGCCTTACTGGCAGATTCAATCTATACTGGCAGATTCAAGGCTGACGCCTTCAGCAAACACCGAGGATGTTCCTGCTCTCCTACCCGCGCCTTGCCACCGCCCCGTGGTGTCCGCAACCCCATCGACATGAGTAGGGGCGCCTTGTCCCGCTGCCGCACCGCAACGGCAGCCATGTTGTTACGGTCTCGGCTACAAGTGGTGAGCTCCCATTTATACCTTCAATCTTGTCTATTTACTTCCACTGTCATGGTGCTGCAATTATATCTGCTCCAGACTTTGACCCGACCCATGTTGGCTCGTGCTGAGATCCGGCTATTTAGTTTCTACTAGGTTTAAACTACTGAGAAGTTGATTCTCTGGTTATTTAGGGAGAATACCTCCTGTACTTCATGTCGTTCGCTTCCGATGATGATAGCATGGATAAGCACACAAAATATTACAGCAGTTGAGCTTGGCTCATTAATCGTGCATGCTTCCAATCTTGCTTCAATGAATTTATTCCTTGTCCATGGGTCTAATAATCATCGGTTTACCTACCAATACTATCCTTAGTAGTAGCTGGCTTTTTTTGGATGCTTATGATCTGTGTAGATAGTATGCATATTCTCCAGGTTATTTCCGAATTGTACACCTTCAATCTAATTTGTTCTTAGCATGGCATGGTTATTTTATTTAAAACCCTGCATGCGTATGTCAAGTGTAGCTTCTGCTGAGATATTCTGTCTAATTTATGTGGTTCAGTGTAAGACATTTGCCTTTGCATCTCTAGCTAACTGTGTACATACATAGAGAAACATGGACAGACAGTTCTGCAATTCCGTATAACTTGATATCATGCATGTGTATGCAAATTATAGCTTCTGCTAAGATACTCGGTGTTAGATATGCGCAATTACGTATAATACCATATCTGACGTTGCCAGTTGCCACCTGGCTTTCTGGTGTTACTGGAATCCTACTTTCTAGATTGCAAACTAGTAGACTGTGCCAAACAGCAAGAACTGCATGTACTAGTATTCATTATTTTTTGATGGCCTATTAGAACTTGGAACAGCCACCTCTCTTTGTTCAATAATTCATGTCGATGTATACCTAATGTATCCCTCGCTGTTTCTTATTGATCATCATGTTTTGATGGAATTATAGGCAAGTTCCCGGAATCTCTGGTTTATCTCCCGGAATCTTTCGAAGCCAAGGTGAACAAGTAGGAAGGTACAATAAAGTTCCAGCTGATGGAGGAGATCCATATTAGTGCCAAAATCCTGGTTTCTTTGCTCAAGAAGAACTGGCAGAAGTGAGTCCTCATCAACTTCTATTTCCCAAGTTTTTCATGCATTTTCTTCATCGTCGTCTAGTGAGATGCACAGACGAGCAAACATTCATGTAGATTGAACAGAGCATGACACTGGTAAATGCTTTTGATTGTCACTGTGTATACCTATTATGGTGGAAGTGAATCTATATGGGTTATATTGATCATGTCTAGAACATTACTTATTTTTAATTCTGTTCATTTCCTTTCTAATAAAGCTTTCTTTGTTCTCCTTAGCCAGTGGGTGTTGCATGCAATCGGAAGCCGTAGAGCCTTACCTGGTGCAAGATGTGTTGCTTCGTGTTCTCTTTATTAAGATTTCGTGTCAGTAATTTTTTTGCCAGTGTGTTGTATCAGTCTTTTTTTGCCAGTGTGTTGTATCAGTAGACTAACAATGTAATAAGTGATATTTAATGTTTACGATGAAGTACCATCTACTGTATAATGTAATGAGATGATCTCGATTGAGAGTGGAATGAAGTTGTATATGCTTCTGTCACGTGTTTTTTCCTGTGCACACGTTGATGAATATCTTGAAAAGTTCCTACTCCAAATGTTTGCCCAGCTCTATTGGACTATTAAAAGGCCAGGGCCCAAAATTTACTAGGCTGAGAATGCCATGGCCCAAATAAACAGAAAAAACTATCAAACCGTGAAAAGGAAGGCACAGGATAGGAAAGGGCTCAGAAAAATAAGGCATGAAAAAATCGCAAAAGGATAAATTGTTGGACCAAATAAGGCAGGAAAAAATCGCTAAAAGGCTTAATTATTGGGCCTGGCCCGTATGGAGGAGCAGCATGGACTGGGCTGAATCTCTTCCATGACCCATTCACTTGGTCATAATTTTGCCACGTAGGATTGGCCACGTAGGATCTGACGTGGCTATGACAGGATATCACATGACCAAATCAATTGGTCATAGGGTTATCACCCCTCTGATTGGGTCATAGAGACTATGACAATTCCATTAAATTAGTCATTGACGATCAAATAAGACGCTCGGTATGTGACTTTCCACTTTTGGTCAAAAAGGGGTCATAAATGAAACTCCTTGACCTTCTAGTGACAAAAATTGAGAGTCATGTATCAACATATTTCGTCATGTAACTTCCCTGATCTTGTTTGCGCTCGCTGCTGCTATTGCAAGGCTTTTCCTAGGAAAGCGTACACCCCTTGAAGTTTTTCACCATTGGAGTACATATCGTTGTTGAGGATGGCGAACGCTGCCTCCGAGTTTTCTGCTGCGGTTTTGTATATTTGTTCGCCTCTGGCATCTTGACCGTTTACCTGCTTTTGCCAAGATGGGTTATGAAACCTTTCTTTTGGCGGTAGTACTTCCGGTCTTACGATTCCGGGTAACCTTGTATGTTTAATGTCAGATCTAATCTTTCTCTCGTATTCCTCAATTTCTTCCTTCATGAGCTTGATGTCATCCTGGGTTTTTTGGAGGTGTTCTCGTGTTCGAAACAGATGTTGATGCTGCCTCTGGAGAGCTCGTACCTTGGCTTCTAGCACTTCAGGGGGTTCGTGAGGTCCCAATGGTGTTTGGACTAACTCCTGTTCGTCTTGTTCTGTCATTGGCGGAACAAGGATTTCTTTTGTTTTCTTCTCCGTAGGCTTTACTCCGCGCTTGCATCTCCTACTTCTAGGCTTTCATTGGCTGGATCAGCCGGCTTCTTCTTCCGGAGTTTGTATTGGAGTTTTTTAGCAGCCTTGTTTTTCTTCTTGGAAGAGGGAGGTTTCTTGCTGGGTTCTTCCTCTGTTAATTCCTTGACATTAGGGTATATGGGAGAAGTTTCTTCTTCTTCTCTCTCTTCTGACGGAGGAGTTTTAGGGGTTTCCTCACTATCGTCATCCGTGTTTTCAGCCGGTTTTGCCATTAGTACCTCGTGGAATCCCTCTTGAAGGGATTTAAGCATTCTTTTGAAATCATCCTCATCTTCATCTTTTGAATCAAACCTATCTGATCCGGTTTCTGATTCCAGCCTTGCCTCAATGGCGGCTAGCACGGAATCAACTTCCGAGTTCGTCGTCGTGTTGACGGATGTCTGATCTTCCACCTCTGTTGTGGGATTGTTGTCATCTATCTCTTTCACGAGATTACTTTCATCCTTGTTTTCGGTGATCTCGGATTGCACCATGTCGATAAAGTGCGATTCAGCGGTATATCAGCGATCTGAGCAAAATCCGGCGTCATAGTCATCTTCGACTGGGTATAGGGCGGGTGGGATAAATTTACTTCCACCATAGAATCCCATTGCCTCTGCCATTAGTCCGATAAAGATATTTGCAGATCCAATCGGAAGAACGCAGTCACTTACCAGATGGTTCCGCGCCGGCATATATGATCCATTGTCGAGGAAGCGCCCGACGTCATTGTCGAATTCCAAGCTTCCGACAGTTATAGTGTTGCCGATTCCGCCGAGTATCCCCGATCGAAACTTAACGCCTGACGTCGCCGTCCCCATGGTGGGAGCCAACTGTCGAGACATCGTAGTATAATTCATAGATGGGGGTGCCATGAGACTACTGATAGAGAAGTGGGGGGACGTGATTGTGCGATGGACAATGACACAGGGTTTTTACCCAGGTTC
The DNA here is from genome assembly GCA_028641055.1 of Alopecurus myosuroides. Taxonomy (NCBI): domain Eukaryota; kingdom Viridiplantae; phylum Streptophyta; class Magnoliopsida; order Poales; family Poaceae; genus Alopecurus; species Alopecurus myosuroides. The sequence continues at coordinate 406,653,904 of CM054060.1, read as the reverse complement.
GGTATGAGCAGTAATGCAACGTTCCTACTCCTGCAATCTCACTATTCAGGACTAAAGCCTGGGAATACAGAGTACAATGTGAGGTTCTATTGGCTGCTCGTCAAGGATCAACCTCTCGGCGAGTTAGCCTTCAGCTTCTTGTCTATCTATCTTATCTCCCGTCCGGCTTTATATAATAGCCGGGTTAGGATATACAGAGAAGGAAACCTAGAAGACTACGGTAACTCTTAACTTGGAAAGTAAGGAATCCTCCTTCTACTCCAAGCCAGATCACGTGGGCCGTGATCCGGATTCTCCTAGAATCCGGCTTCTGTGCGTCAGCTTACTGGGCCGCCTAACGGGTCATAGCCCACTACCATTTAGACCACCTTGGTAATCCGGCACTTTAGACCACTATCTGATATACCCCTAATTGGTATATATCCGACACATGTAATAGCTTTATAAGATTTATGTCATTCATAACTTGTTTACATCTTCATTTCTTTAACTCCTTTATGTGGCAAGAAAGATTGCCCTCTTGACCACAATACATGCCCTAGTTAGGAAGTGCGTAAATTTATTTCTACCAACTAAGCACATACAAAAAAGGAAACGATGGCTTCTCATGCTTATGTTATACCAAAGTGTTAGAAACATAATAAAAAATCTTCTTATTTTTCTTAACCAACTTAACGAACTCCTGTTAGTTCGGGAAGTATGATAAAAAAATTGAGACAAGATATTACACAAACTGGGCGGTGCAAAGTCACTCACACTAATTTTGATGTGGAGTATCACACTAATAGTGAGGTGAAATGGATCAACTAAACTCCACATGTAATTAACTATATACGTGTTATATACATGTTCATTTTTTTTCTGTAGTGATACACCTTGCTTGTCGTTATATGTATTGGACTTTTAATTTATATTTAGTTCAATTGAGATCTTGGAGGAAACCAAAAACACCGAGGGTTGTAATATTGTTGTTTAAGAAAACACTTGCAATCTTAGCGAGGGCAACGACGCAGAATTCGACCGCCTCTATGGACGACGACATGAAAGCTCGTGCAGCATGCACAAGTTCAAGAAGAATTGTGCACACAACAAGTAGTGGCTGAAGAAATTCAGTGAGAGGCGAGACAAGGGGTTCATGAGCATCTACGGTCTTCCTCCACCTCGACCATGGCACGCGGTAGCAGAAAGAGCATAATAAATTTTTGGAATTTATTTCTACCAACTAAGCACATAAAAAATAGGATACGATGGCTTGTCATGGTTATGTTATACCAAAGTGCTAGAAGCATAATAAAATTCGAATTATTTTTCTGAACCAACTCCTGTTAGTTCGGGAAGTAGGATAAAATAATTGACAAGATATCACACAAAGTGGGCGGTACAAAATCACTCACACCAATTTTTACGTGGCGTATGACACTAATAGTGTTGTGAAATGGAGCAACTAAACTCCGCATGTAATTAACTATCTTTGTGTTATATATATGTGAAGTTCTTTTCCACTTGTGCTACACCTCGTGCAAAGAAGGGGCTCATGAAGACCTCGTCTGTGTAATTAACTATCTTTGTAATTAAACTCCGGCGTATGAGATCACGAAGGGGCTCCTCGGCGACTGACGCCCAGCGCACGGATCGACATGATGATGCGGTAGTTGCTGGGCCTTTGTGGCCACAGCTTTAACAAAAGGAACCATGTAATCCGAGGGGTTAAACTTTGATCTCTACCCGCGTAAGTGTACTGGTGCATCCTGAGTATTTTTCTAAAAAAAAACATTGTTAATCCTGGAAATCGACCCACAGTTCAAGTTTAACACAATTGTTTCCACAAAACCCCGTACCAAATCGGCCGACCAGCCCAGCCTTCCCGACGGATCTTCTTGTGCCCTCCGTTTCCGTCTCCCCTGTTTTCCTTGCGAGTAAAATACACGGGCGGTGCTAAAAGTTTCCATTAAGTGTCAAGTAGTCCTAAATCTACAAAAATGTATGTCCAGGTCCTCAATGATCCGTAAGTGGTTCACGCCAAATCTTTTTCTGGTTTGACTAGCGCTGACCGTCGTCATTTCTGCGGTGGGGCAGAGGACGGTTAACGGCTGGTCATGGATATTTGAGAAAATCCCCTGAATCGTAATCCTTCTTAGTCCCGGTCCCATTCTATTCTAGCTCTCTTTCGTTCTTACGATTAGGGAGCGACCTACGGCGGGAGGTGTTGCTCCGACGAGGAGACCTAGGTCTGTCCTTCGACGTGGCGCCCGCGTGGTTATTGGACTTGGCACCACAATCTGGCGCAGCTGAACATCGAACGTTGCACGTTGTGCATCACAAAAATTTCATCGAACAGTTTGGGGGCGTCGTGGAGAACCTTGCCCGTGCAACTTCGGTCGTTTGCACAAGCATCGCGACATCGAGCAAAGAAAGTACGAGGCCAATGGACAAGACTCCATGCGACAAGCGGCATGAACGAGGCTCCCAGAAGCAGCAAGACCACCATCGCGATGCTCTTGGCTTCACTAGTAGAAACAAGGGTTTTGGTCCGGAATTTTAGTCTCGGTTGCATTACGAACCGGGACTAGTGCTCCGGTTCTATCGCCCACAATCGTAAGAAAAGCCTCGTGTGAGCTAGTCCCGGTCCGAACGGGAGCTCTAGTCCCGGTTCGTAACATGACCCAAGACTAGAGGGGTTTGGCCTCGTTCTGACAAGTGTGGGAACCTCTAGTCTTGGACCGTGTTACGAACCGGGAGTAGAGGTCCTCTGTTCCTATATAACCGGCCCTGCCTCTTCCCTCTCTACTCTGATTTTCCATTTTGGAAGTGAGAGGTGTGTCCTACTTTGTTTTTCATTTCATATTCACTCGAAGTGTTCGATGATATTCCCGAGCTATCTAGCTTCTTTGATCGCCTCTGTTTTTCACCATCGAGCTCGATTTTATCCCTATTTTCTCCACGATTGGCGAAAACTTAGTGTCGCCTCTTCTATTGGAGTGTTCCAAGAGGTTTTCATCTAAACCAAAATACTAATTTCTCATCGTGATTGTGTTTGATATACTTATACAACAACGTAGATGCACGAGCAATGGATGTACGGTACTGACTGACTCTCTATCGATTTCATTAATGGCGTGATTGATTGATTTCGTGTGACAGATGCGAACAAGCGTAATGGTTTTGCATTATCTCCATGTGGCGTCTGTAAGAATCTGAATGATTACTCTGACTCAGAGATTCTTCACGTTCACCTGTTTCGGTCCAATTTAATGTGCATTATGATGGAAGAGAATGAAGAAGAAGAGGATAATAACGACTACCCCCCCCCCCCCCCGAATACGGTGATACTTTCATGGGGGAAGCTGAAGGAGAAGCTGAAGAAGAGGCACATGGAACCGCTGATGACATGGTCCGACCATTGCTGATGCGCGGAGAGACTGTGATAGTGAAAGGGAAAGGGAAAAGTTGGATCACATGTTAGAGGATCACAAAAAGTTGCTGTACCAAACTTGTGAAAACGGTCTGAAAAAGCTGGACTGCACACTGGAATTGCTGCGATGGAAGACAGAGTGTGGTTTATCTTATAAGGCTTTTCAGAAGTTGCTGAAAATGATGAAGAATATGTTTTCAAAGGACACCGTATTGCCTGCCAGTATGTACGAAGCAAAGAAAATTGTCTTCCCTGTAGGTTTAGAGTTTGAGAAGATACACGCATGCCCTAATGACTCCATCCTATACCACGGTCAGGAGTACGAGAATTTGAATACATGCCTGGTATGCACTTCATTGCTGGATAAGATCAGACGAGATGACCCTGGTGATGTTGAGGGCAATCCGCTCGGAAGAGGGTTTCTTCCAAGGTGATGTGGTATGCTCCTATAATACCACGGTTGAAACGTTTGTTCAGAAACAAAGAGCATAACAAAATTGTTGCGATGACACAAAGAGGAATAAGTTAGACATGATGTTGAGACACCCCGCTGATAGGTCGTAGTGGAGAAATATCGATAGAGTTAAAAGATTTTGCAGGTGACACAAGGTTTGGTCTAAGTACAGATGACATTAATCCTTTTGGGGAGCAGAGCTCTAGTCATAGCACCCGTCCCGTGACTCTATGCATTTATAACCTTCGTCCTTGGTTGTGCATGAAGCGGATGTTTATTATGATGCCAGTGCTCATCCAAGGCCCGAAGCAACCAGGCAACGACATTGATATGTATCTGAGGCTATTAGTTGATTAACTTTTACAGTCATGGGACAAACCTATTGTACGTTTGTGGGAAGAGCAGCAATGAAAGGAATTTGACCTAATAGTGTTGTTGTTCGTAACCATTAGTGATTGGCCTGATTTAATTAACCTTACAGGACAGTCAAACAAGAGATACAATACATGTACACACTTTTTAGATGAGACTGAAATTATATATTCAGAAATTTGTAATAAGAATGTATATCTTGGGCATCGTCAATTTATTTTTCCCAGGCATCCCTTGAGAAATAAAAGCAAGCATTTCAACGGTTAGGCAGATCACCGCCCAAAGCCTATAGAACGTATTGGTGTTGATGTATTAGATATGGCCACGAATTTAAAAGTAATCTTTGCAAAGGGTGCTGGTGGTCAATCTGTTCCAAAATGACGCTGATGGACACGTATCCATGTGGAAAAAGAGATCTATATTTTGGGATCTACCCTATTTGAAATTCCTAGAAGTCCTATCTACAATCGACATGATGCATCTGACGAAGAATCTTTGCGTGAATCTGTTAGGCTTCTTGGACGTGTATGGGAGGAAAAAAGATACACCAGAAGCACGGCAGGACCAATAACGTATGAAAAACTACCTACGACATGGAGATAGTACAATGATGCCAGCCCTTTCCCGTACGATGCCATAGGTGTGCAACATTGTTTGAGTTGGAAAAGAGAGCATGATAATAAGGAGAAATGCATTCTCTTTTTACTGAGTGATGGCCACTCAGTTTTTAACGAGGGCATTTTTTTGTTGTACCCACTTAATTTATTTAATTTTCTGTTACATATTAAACATTCTGCAATAGTCCATTCAGATTTTAAGTAATAGCTTATAAGATTTATGCCATTTTTAACTTGTTTTCATCTTCATTCCTTGAACTCCATTAAGTGGCAAGAAAAAATTCCCTTCTCGACCACAATGCATGCCCTAGTTAGGAAGCCGAGTATATTTGATTCTACCACCTGAGCACATGCAAAATAGGATACGATGGCTTGAAATTCTTATGTTATACCAAAGTGTTACAAACATAATATTTTTTTTATCATAACAGACTAAACCAACTATGTTCGGGAAGTATGATAAAAAACCGTTGAGACATGATATCACACAAATTGTGCGGTGAAAAATTACCCTCATGCATGTAACAAATTTGGTGTGGTGTATCACACTAATAGTGAGGTGAAATGGATAAACTGAGCTCCTCATGTAATAAACTATCTTCGTGTTATATATATGTGAAGTTCTTTTCCTCTAGTGCTATACCTTGCTCGTTGTTATGTATTTTACTTTTAATTTCATATTTAGTTCGATTGAGATCTTGGAGAAAACCAAAAGCAACAAGGGTTGTAAAATTTGTGTTTAGGAAAACACTTTCAATCTTAGCGAGGGTAACAACACAGAAGTGGAGCTTGTCTTTGGAGGGCGACATCAAAGCACGTGCAGCATCCACGAGTTCAAGAAGAGCTGTGCACAATACAAGTAGAGGCCCAAGAAATTTCCCGAGAGACAAGACGAGGAGTTCAAGAGCATCCACGGTCTGACTCCACCGCGATCATGGCACGCAAAAGTAGAAAGATCTTGCAATATATACCGCTCAGGTAAAGGAACGTCACCATGGGGTCCCTCCCGGATCGACATGAGGAAACACCGGGTACGTCTTAGTTGCTGGGCCTTTACAGCTATAGCTTTAATAAAAGGAACATGATATCGCTGTCATCGCCAAAGTTAAAGGCCATACTGGGATATTTGTAATAAAGTTCCCGATATCAAAATCGGCTGCCACTCGCAAAGCCCACAACCAGCAAAGTTACCAAAAATATTAATCAAGTATTCTCAAAGAAAAAATATTAATCAAGTTAAAACATGTTTTTTAGTAATTTTTTTCGAAATTACCTGAAATATTAATTAGATTTACCCTCTTTTTGCGACTCTCAAACTGACTGGACCAGTGAACTAGTCGCTTGATGGGTCCACTTACCGGTCCAGTTTTTAAAACTATGGTTGACATCAATATCTACTCTTCCATGGTGGGGCACCCGGTCTAGATCAAAAATAGAATGAATTTACTTCTTAGATTATATTAGATCAATTTCGAAATTTCAATTTAATAATCAAACAAATAAATCGTTAAGTATCCATGATCATTAGACGGTGTAAATCAGGCAGACTACAACATGCAGAAAAAAACTTTTTGAGCTGGAAGAGAGAGTAGGAAACAAAGATAATATTTTTTGCCGTAACTGATAGATGATTTCTCGGTGCTGAATGGGGTATGTTTTTCTGCATTGTGCCTCGTGTCGTTAACTATTTTTTAAAATACTAATCGTCGCGGCATATTCGAGCTTTAAAATGGTTAAAATATTTACCCGTTTTGGATAAAATATTTTTAATTGCATGCCTAGAGTGGTAAGAAAAGAATGCTTTCCTAACCACTATACATGCATGCGGTTATGGCACTGTGATCGGTCCGGGATTGAAAAATGAGCTTGCTACGGATTTTTTGGTGGACCTGATTGTTGAACGGTCGCATGGGCTCAATCTTGTCTCGCTAGGCCTGTTATATATTGAGGCACTATACGTAGTCTAGAACAGAGAAGAGAAATAAAGATTACTTTGCCCATACTCTGTCCCTTTTCTTTCCTGTACCTGTGTTGATTTGTGCCTTCGTCTACTTCACCACCGCCGCACGCCCTCGGGACCGGCCAGCCGGCAGAGGTTGTGTAACACGTTATCAGCACGTGTCTCTCCGTCGAGCCTCCGTCGAGTCTACACCGAGCAGGCTTTCAGCAAAAATCACGCAGGTATAACTCAGATCTGATCGCAAAAATGGATTCATCTCGGAATTTCGTTTCCGCTTTTTCCGTTTTGCGTAATTTTTAGATCAGATCTGTAGTACGGATTTCCCTCCCGAGAGACGAGCTGACGAACACGTCGCCGACCAATGTCGATTCTCTCGGATCCAAGAGGGATTTGTTGACTGTACTATGGAGAGTCGGTACAAATGCGATCCAGATGATTACAGTATCGCTGCAGAGTACCCGTTGTACAAACGCGTCGTCATAGTTTGCATTTTTCTTATTACTTCCGATGATCTTTGTATGACACGTGAAGGCCATGGTATCAATAGGAACAGTGAACATGCGCTCATGCACAACGATCAGCTCGTGCCCGAGCTCTCAAGGCATGGCCGTATTGGCTTTTGCCCCGTCGGCTCCGCTGGCCCGGCGCGCGTCGTGGTTTCTACTGAACCGGAGCGAGGACGTCCACCGCGCCTCCGCACTCGGCCGACGTGCCTAGCTGGCCGGCGCGCCCGTCCTCGTCGACCGCCGCACCCGAGGCAAGCCACTGGCCCGGCGTCCCCGCGCGTCCGCAGCAGAACGCCGACAAACCGCTGGCCGTGCTGGCCGAGCGCCGCGCCTGTGCCCGCGTCCTCGAAGGCCGGAGCCTCGTACCCGCGCCTCCGGCCTCGCTGGCCGAGCTTCGCCGTTGATCGTACGCCGCCCACCGGCCGCGCCGTGCCCCGCTGGCCGGCCGCCGCCGTCCTGGCCACGCACGCACGGGACGAGCCCGGCTCGCAAACCATGGCGCCGCACCACCCCTGACCGCGCCACCACTGCGCCGCCTCGTGCGCCCCGACGAGCTGGCCGTACGGCGCCCCGGCCACACCCGCCTCGATGGCGCTCCGGCCCCGCTCTTGCGCGCTGCCGCCCGGGCCCGCCGGACACCGGCGTAGCCGTCGCCGCCGCCACCCCGCCACCCTCCGCCACCACCCCGCCTTGCTGGCCACCGACGCCAGCGCCGCCAGCTGCGGCTGCCGTGCCCCGCGCCGGATGCCCTACCGATCGATCCGATCGGCTGGGTGACGACGTGGTGGGCCAGCCCACGACGGTCACCCGCGAACAGTTGGGCCACGAAAGGCCCAAAACTGGTTCAGCTCGCTAGTGAAAAAAAAAGTGGCGGACGATGTGCTGGGAGGTTGGTGGGCCTCCGGCCTGCATTTCGGCATGCTGCCGATGTGGGCTGGACCAAATATGGTGCTGCACACACGGATTTTTTTTCAGAATTGCGTATTTTTTTATTCCTGCTAAAATTGTCTATTTGGGCACAAATAAATTCAGAAAGTCATTTTTACGGCCAATTTTCACGTTTAGAACGCGCTTAGCATAATATCTTTTCATACATGCTTTCACATCATGTTTTAGTACCGTAATTAATTGTTTAATTCATAGTAGAGCACTGTTAGCATGTTATTCAAATTTTGGAACGCCGTCATATTGAATTTTTGTATCAACATTGCTTTATGCAATCGATTACCTGTTGTAACTGATACATGTTTGCTTAAATCGCAGATGGCCGGAATCATGAACCGGGAATTTGAGGAGTTGGCTCACAACTGTCTAAACTACTTGGCTTGGGCCTTGGACGTAGAGATCGTCCTCAAGGGCCGGAAGATCAAGGGAGCACTGGTTGCGGGGACCCTGACGGCTCCCAGCACCACGACTGCGGCAGAGAATGCCCAGGCACTGCGTTTCCTCCGCCATCACATGTGAGCGACGTTGAAAAACGAGTACATGGCTGTAAGGAGTGCCTCAACCCTATGGACCGCCCTAAAAGTGTGGTTCGCTAGGTTGAAGTACCACATCAAGCCAAAGGCGGAGGCGGAATGGTTGCGTCTGAGGTTCATGGACCTCAAGTCGGTGACATCGTACAATTCTGCGTTACACAGGATTTGTACGGCTCTCGACATGTGTGGTACCAGAATCATAGACGAGGAGAAGATAGAGAAAACTCTCTCCACCTTCCATTCGCGTAATCTCCAGAATGTGCGGAACTACCGCCAGGAGAACTTCACGCAGTACTCAGAGCTCATTGACGTCCTCCGGGTGGATGGGGCATAGGATGAGGTTCTGGTAAAAGAACTTCTCCTCGCAGCCTTTCCGAGGTGAAATAAACCAGGAAGTTTAGCGAGATGGATATCTCGGATGAGACTGATGGTTGCCTTGCAGACCCCATCTAAACTATGTTCATTTATTTGTGATTCATTATGGCAATAATTTGATATAATTCATTCGATTTGGTTGTAAGCTCTACGAGAGCAACATTATTTGTTTCCTTAAACATTTATCGGCGCTTGAATGAGTTTGTCATCATTTATTCCATTATTTTAAATAGAGATACTTATGTTATGTTCTGAAATATTTGCATGTTTAATTATTATTACTGTAGCATCTTCCTCGCTCTCGTTTAATAATTAGACACTATATTTTAGAACACTTGTGGCGCCCGAATAGAGGAAACGTGCCTTGCCGATAGCGGTACAATCGATACCATCTTGAGAGATACAAAGTACTTTGACTCCATCAACAAAATTCCAGGGAGTATTACGACGATCGCCGGCTGCGGTCCTCATATAGTTGGCTCCGGACGAGCCACTATAACACTCCCCATGGGAACAACTTTGATCATTAATGATGCAATGTTGTACCCGGAAGCGACTCGTACTCTCTTGAGTTTTAAAGACATTCGTGTTAATGGGTTCCACATTGAGACCCATGATGATGACACCGGTAAGGAGTACCTACTGATCACGAAACGCGATGAAAATGGTAAACATGTTGTCGAAAGGCTTCCTTCATTCGCTACAGGGTTGTACTACACTAAGATAGTAGCACTACCCATGTACACTACCCTTAAAACTGTTTTTAGAAGCTCTGAACTATTCTGCCTTTGCCACGATAGGTTAGGCCATCCCGGTCTTACGATGATGAGAAACATAATTAACAACTCTAATGGTCATAATGTTAAATGTGAAAAATTTCCCAAATCCTGATGATTTTGTGTGCTCCGCATGCGCTAAGGATAAATTAATCATTAGACCATCGCCCCTAGAGGTGAAGGATGAAATCCCCGCTTTCTTGGAACGTATCCAAGGGGACATATACGGTCCTATTCAGCCCCGGGTCTGTTTAGGTACTTCATAGTGCTCATTGATGTTTTCTCTAAATGGTCCAATGTTAGTGTGCTGTCAACAAGGAACCATGCTTTTGCAAAGTTGATCTCTCAGACCATACAAATGAGGAATAAATTCCCTAATCATCGTATTAAGTCTATTCGAATGGACAACGCCGGTGAATTTACTTCAAAGGCGTTCGATGATTATTGCATGGCAACGGGAATCAAACTTGAGCACTCTGTACCACACGTCCACACGCAAAATGGACTTGCGGAGGCATTGATTAAAAGAATTAAATTCATTGCCAGACCGCTCCTTCAGGGTTGTATTTTACCAACTACATGTTGGAGTCACGCGGTGTTACACGCTGCCAATCTCATCAACTTTCGACCATCGGCCTACAACATCCATTCTCCTATGCAGCTTGCGCAAGGGTCGGCAATGAAAATTTCCCACCTTCGTAGGTTCGGTTGCCAGGTATATGTACCAATACCACCGCCTCAGCGATCAGCAATGGGACCGCTCCGTAAGTCGGGGATATACGTTGGTTATGAGACTGTGTCCATAATCAGGTTTCTGTACCCCACTACAGGTGACTGTCATATGTCCCGTTTCGCTGGTTGCATTTTTGACGAGGATCTTTTCCCGAATTTAGGGGGAGATATCAACCCCTTGATGATAAAAGTCGAGAACTTACGTGGGAAGCCACGGGGATCCACGCTCATGACCCGCGCACTGCTGAGTCTAATAGAGAAGTTCAAAAGATAATAGATTTTCACTCGTTAGCGAATCAACTGCCTGATCACTTTAGGGACTTAAAGACTGTGACAAAGCTGCATGTGCCCGCGCGCAATGCACCGGAAAGGGTTGAAATACCAAAGAGAAATCACGGTATACCCGCTCCCGTTCTTAGGCCTAAGAGGACGAGGAATCCGGTTTCTCAATCCCAAGTACCCGGGGACGCCCGAAGAAAAAGGATAAGAGAGGTTTATCACAGCATACCCCTGCAAAGGGGAGCCAGTTGAGACCTGGCACAAGTACGGACGTTTCAGTGCACAAAATTCCGAACTTGAATTTTCCTACTACGGAAATAGCCAGCGAAGATGTGTGCGCACACATTGGAGCGGGAAAGCTAAAGGACCTTGCTCCCGGAACGGGAAATCCGGTGGAGGAAGGGAATGTGCCTGATGCACTCCATGACGAAATGGCCATTAATTATATTTATTAGGGCGAGTCAATTAATCGAGCTATGGCAAATGTCGACATTTATTTTGCCAAGAAAATTGCCTCAATCATAGATCTTGACCCAGAGCCTAACACTCTCGCTGATTGTAAGCAAAGGTCGGATTGGAAAGATTGGAAGAAGGCAATAACTGCTGAGTTATCTTCTCACAACAAAAGAGAGGTGTTTGGACCTGTTTGTCTAACTCCTCCCCATGTGCGCTTCGTTGGTCACAAATGGGTCTTTGTTCGAAAGAGGAACGAAAATAACGAGGTAGTAAGGTGCAAAGCAAGGATCGTTTCTCAAGGTTTCTCCCAGCGACCAGGTGTCGACTTCGAGGAAACTTACTCCCCAGTCATGGATGGAATTACCTTTAGATATTTGATCTCAATGGCAGTAAACTTGGACTTGACAATGAAACTTATGGAGGTTGTCACCGTTTACCTTTATGGTAATTTGGATTCGGACATATACATGAAGGTACCCGAAGGTATCCCTGTTCCGAACCAAGATAGAGCTAACAGAGGTTTATAGAGTGTTCAGCTTAAGAAGTCACTGTATGGAGTTAAACAGTCAGGTAGGATGTTGTATAATCGTTTAAGCGATTTCCTTCATCAGAAGGGCTACACGAGCAATGAAGATTGCCCATGTTTTTTTATACGGAGATCACAAGATGGTTTCTATATTATCTCGGTGTACGTGGACGATTTGAATAGAATCGGTACACCTGAGGATATTGAGGAAGCGAGTTCCTACCTGATGTCGGAATTCGAAATGAAAGACTTAGGCAAAACTAAGTTCTGCCTAGGTTTGCGACATGAACATTCCCCTGCTGGGATCTTAGTGCACTAGTTTGCCTGCACCCAGAAGGTGTTGGAAAGATTTGGATTTGATAAGGCATATCCTTCTAAGACCCCGATGATTGGGAGATCTTTACAGCAGGATAAGGACCCGTTCAGGCCTAAGGAAGAGGGGGTGGAAATTCTGGGACCAGAATTCCCCTACTTGAGTGCAGTTGGCGCACTCATGTACCTCGCGAATTGCACACGACCGGACATTGCGTTCGCTGTCAATTTGCTTGCTATGTACATTGGAAAGGCGTTAAGGACATCTTTCGATACCTGTAAGGGAGCAAAGATCTTGGATTGTTTTACTGGAGGAATCAAGACCTCATGGTTGTAGGCTATGCTGATGCTGGGTACCTATCGGACCCGCACACATCAAAGTCTTAGACTGGATATGTTTTCCTTTGTGGTGGAACCGCTATTTCCTAGAAATCGTCTAAGCAAAGCCTAGTGTCAACTTCAATGAACCACTCGGAAATCATAGCACTATATGAAGCATCACGTGAGTGTGTATTGCTTCGACGGGTGATCGGCCACATCCAGCTGTCATGTGGGCTGAACATCGTCCAAACACCCACTATTATCTATGAAGATAATGCCGCTTGTGTTGCACAAGTACAGACGGGTTATGTGAAGAGCAATCTCACGAAGCATATCAACCCCAAGTTCTTCTACGCACATGAGTTGCAGAAGTTGAATGAAGTGAAGATCTTACATACTAAGTCGTGTGAAAATATTGCTGATTTGTTCACTAAATCATTACCGACATTGTTTTTCGAGAGATGTGTTCGTGGAATCGGTATGATGAGACTTAGAGAGATGTAAGGTTCAGGGGGGAATCTTCACAAACTCATCACTAAAATCTCAATCTCGATGATTGAGTACTTAACTTAATAGTTAAGTGAGTTGTACTCTTTTTCCCTTTTGTGAGTTTTTAGGTAGTTTCTCACATAAGGTTTTTAACGAGACAATTCGTGCAACATAGCAATTGTATACCATGTGCGTTTTCTCAATATTTTTACCACTTGGTTTTTCGGAGTTTTGAGGCATGGTTATACGGATAATACCCAAGGGGGAGTGTTGGGAAACTTGGGCCGTTGGTGGCAGCCCACTCGGTGGGCTTTGCCCAGTCCAACCAGGCCAAAGGCTATCCCCATTTTGTACGTACGTTTGGGTCTTATCCCCTCTCCATCCCTGTCGTGGGATAATCACGGCAGACGTTAACAGGGGTAACTTATCTTGGGGAAATTGGACTCTGGTGTTTGGGAGAGGGTTTAGCTCAGGGGAAATCATGCTATCAATCGATCTGGTAGCTCTAGCCATCTAGTCGCCGAGTCTCCGATCTAGGGTTTATAATATCAACTCTCGTATTACAGGGATAGTCGAATATCGGGTGAAGCTCTTTTTTTCTAACCCTAGGAGCCGGCCTATATCTTACCCGGCTCCCTGGCTTCCTACACAAGGCACACTCGGAATCCTACCCGGAAACTGCACACAAATCCTAAGTTTCCTAATAGCAACCCCAAAGGCCGGGTTGCAAAGCCTACGTTCCTTCTTGGGCCTTCTAGAAACTCCTCTTCCGTGAGCCGGGTCTTGCACGATTCCCTTTGGGCCGGGTTTCACCTTGGCACTAGCCTACCGGGTTATCATCCCTCCATCAGTAGTCCCCAGAATATCTTGGGCTTCTCGGGATCAACCATAAAGCGCACGCTATTCCCTGCAAAACAATAAACATACAAGTTCACAAAATACCGGGTTAGAATGCCTTGATAATAGCTAGGACTTGCTCCGTAGGCGGTCCATATAATAACCCGTTTTTTCCCGAGTCAAACATCATTTTCCCGGGTCAACACTCCGAGGAAACGTGACAAGACCCGGATTGGCACCATTGCCAATCAGTCCGAATATCACGCTCGTAATCCATTTTAATCTCTTTCCGGATATCCCGCAACGGGCGCTTTGATGCTGATCCCAAAATATCCGGGCCGAATAACCCCTTTTCCGAAAATTTGGCACTTGCCGGCCAGACCTAGGGCATTTTCCCCCCACTCCTATAAATAGGCACCCAAGGGTCGCCCTTTTAGATCTACTAGCCACTCCCCTTCTTATCCCTTCGTCTCCACTTCTCCTTGGCGCTTGCGACCCCGAGCTCGAGCCCGCACCAGCAGCACCGCTACGCCGCCCTCAAGTGCGCCACCGGAATCACGCCTCCGCCACCCGGTCGCCACTGCCTGCACCCGTAACGCCGCCGTCGATCTCCGCCGCCGCGCCCGCAAGAAATCCGCCGGAAATCTCAAGGCACCACCACCGTCAAGCTCTCCCTCGCCGCCGCGCATCCCATCTCGATTCGTCCGGTAAGCTCCCTCAACTTCTTGGATCTAATTCTTGTTTCGCGCGGGTAGATTGGCCCTAATTTCACCTCCAAATCCTCCACCATTTCTCACTAGTCGAATACGCCATAATCTTGCTTTTTCCACGGCTAGTACTTAGTTAAATCCAAACGTGCGCCTCTCAGCATATCTTCACCATTTGCAACCTGCCAATCTGCCAATCTGCCAACTTTCTGCAAGTCGAATAGCTGTAATTTCCGAGTCTCTCGATATTTATACTCTGCATTTGCCTCTTTTTAGATCTTCTCATATGGCACCTAAGGCCAGCGCTAAGCTGAAGGGAAAACATCCGGCCAGCAAGCAAAAGCCGAGTCAATCGATCTCCGCCAACTGGGCTAGATCGACAGTGACAAAGGCTAAGCTTGACGAGCTATCAGAGTCAGGTGTTTTTCCCACCCGGGAGGAGATCAACTGAAGGATACCCGGAGACGAGACTCGGCCTTCTCCGGGTCTTGACGAGGTGGTGGTTGTTGTTGAACACGTGATCCGGGGTTTCCGCCCCCCGGGTCACCCTTTATTCCGTGAGCTCCTGGACCACTACAAGCTCTGGGTATTTGACATAGGCCCCAACTCCATGCTTAATATCACTCACTTCATAGTTTTGTGCGAATCATATCTGTGTGTTCCTCATAATTTAGCTTTGTTCCTAGAACTCTTCCAATGCAAGCCGTGCCGAGAGAGCGGCGATGGGGCCCTCCTCGTCTGTGGAGGGGTCTCCATCCAGAGGCCGAAATTTTTTCTCATGCCGACTCTGAGCCTCAGTTCGCACGTCAAACACTGGCAGAAAACCTATTTTTATTGTCAGGATACCTCTTCAGCCGGTGAAAAGCCATTGCCGGGTTTCACCAACGATATCCTCAATCTTTCCGACACTCTCAATTCTTTCGCTCCTGAAGCCGAGAGGCAGTCTATCCAGCCTCTCCTCCATAAACTAGTTGTACTCTCAGCCCAAGGTCTTCTTGGGCTCAATCTAAGTAAATCCTGGGTGAGGTACCGGATTCAACCCAACAGTGTACGGACCAAACTCATGTGCAGTTATTCTGGTCACGTTACCGATTCTCTTCGCTACTCGCTGAAAAATTACCCGGCCTCGGACGCAAACAAGATCATGAAAAATTTCTTGGCCGAGATGCTGGAGGTGGTCCGGCCTGGACCCCTTCACACGTGATAACCCGGCTCCAGCAGTAAGAACCGGTGATCATCTCCTTTAACTGACTAATGTTTTCTTTCACACAATCACTAACCTTTGTCACTGTATTTCTCCCTCAGGAAGACGATTCTTTCTGGAAGATAGTTACCCCTCCCACTTCCGAAAACTCGGAAGAAGACGAGGAGCCGGTTGACTCCGATGAATGTAAAACCCGAGTCTCACTCATCTAATTTTTCATTAACTTATTTAGGTCAACTTTTTACTTTTTCCGACAATATACTTTGTTTGCCAGGACTAGAGGATAAGGAGGATACACAGTCGGATGAGAGTCAGGCTAAGCCAGAAGTAGAAGTTGGGGCAAAGAGTAGGACCCGGGGAGTTGTCTTCAAGGTGCCTTATTCCTCTATTGCCTCCAAACCATACTCGTACGCTAACATGTGCGAACTTAACCAACATTTAATCGATGCATCACACTTGAAGGAACCTGCCCCAGTCAAGCGTAGGGTGACCCGGAACTCTCCGGGTGACGATCCTCTTCACCCGGGCATCCCTTCATCCCCCGCTCGCCGTGCCGGTATTCCCCAGACTCATTCTTCCCACTTTCCTCAAAGATACCCTTCTCCAAATCATCCACTAGCCGGACAAATCCGGGTCTCACATTCCGACTCTTTATCAGCTTCTTCCGGGTCTAGCAACGATCTCCCACCAGATTTCGTCGTGAACACCGGGTAAGTTAGTTTTATTGCTACTCGATACACTGGTTTTTTCCATATCTTTCATTCATCATATACTGACTATTTCTTTCTCTCTCTCTCAGGGCCAAAGTCACAACCAGTGACCCGGAGGCCACGGACGTGGATAACCCGACTATGGAGGATTCGGAAGATGTTGTGAAGACCGCGGCTGGCGGTGCAGAAGAAGAAGAAGAAGATTTGCTGAGAGACCCGACTGAGCAAGAAGTCGATTTTCCCCTGCCAACTTATCAGCCGGGTGGAGACGATGTCGAGTTCCTGGGATCACGGAGGGGTGACCCCACTCCTAACACCCACGCCACCCGGATAAACTCCCCGAAGCAGGAAAGGACCCCGCCTCTAGGTAATCGGAACCCCAGCTCTTCCAGGCCAAAACACGGCCATATGGACTTTGATGGAATGCTAGATGAGCTCTTCTCTCTGAAGACCAATGAAAGGGATATCCTTGAGGCCATGGCAGCTGAGCACCAGGTAACTTAATCAATGTTGCTTGAATATTCATCTAGTCCCCAAGTTTCGAGTCAACTTATGAAAAGTTTGCTCGGTACTTTCATAACTGTATGATTTGCCATACCTGGTTATATCTTGCATCCGACTGACCTCTCCTGTTCTTTTTTCACAGGATCACGTGACCCAGTCTGAGGAGATGTTGGCAAACCAACAAGCTCCTCGAGGTCGAGATAAAGCTGCGGGAGGAACTGGAAGCTGAGATGAAAGATCTTGCCAGGGATGTGAAGAGGTACAAGAAGCGATCACAGAACGCTGAGGGCGTGCTGAAGAAAATTTCAGCCCAAATTGCCGATACTTATCGCACTATACTTGGTAAAAATTTCTAACTTATTGACTATAACCTGGATTTCTCGTTCTGTAAGGCTTATAATCCGGATCTCGGTGCTTTAACTTTTCTGTTACTCTGCAGGTTCGGGTGAGGAGGCCGCAGATGAAGATGATTTTGATAAGTTGAAGACGCTGAAGGCCGTAATCCGGCAATTCACTATCGGCACCAAGTGAACTTTGGAGGCTGTGAAGTGGCCGGGTGAGGGTTACTGTGGTTTGAACGATATGCTTGATGCATGGTCCACCATTCCCGTCTGGATCGACCACTGGAAACGTTCAGCGTGCCGGATTGGGGTAACCCGCGGGCTTGCTCTGGCCAAGGACTATTTTCCTAGGCTTGAGCCGGCAAAGCTCGTGGGCGGGTTTCCCGAGTTCAACAACGACGGCTCCAAGTTCACTGGTAAGGATTACAAGACCATTCATGCTCAGGTGCGTCACTCGGCCAGCCTGATAGCCGACAAATCGGATCTCCCTAAGCCCTTTGATATGCTGGAGCGGTGGAAGGAGGAAGCTGCCAAGAAGAAAGCTGAGGCCGATACTGTGCCTTCCTCCTCTACTCCGGTTGTCCCTCCTCCAGCCCGTGCCGATACTGCAGCTAACCCAGATGTGAGAGCGGAGAAGACCACCGATGAGCATTCCACAGACCCGGCCGCAAAGGACAACGTTGATGACTCGGCTATGGGTGCCGAGTAAAGTTTCACTATTAATCGCCTTAAACACTTATTCGGCCAATAGGCATTATGTAATATGCCTGATACAATTATTCTTTTAATAGTGCACTTTTCGATACAATTTCCTCGGTTTGTAATACGTTTAAACCTTAATAGCTTTTGGTGGCCCTTCTGGCTCCTCGCTTTCATATGCTATTTTTCGGCTTTGAACCTCTTTTGCTATTTTTCCGATCTTTTCTCCTTTTCTTTCTGTGAGACTCGGTTTCCGGGTCTCGGGGTCTTTGACCAAGTGGACTTTATTTCTTAAGTCCCCATGACTCGGATATTTGGGTTTTTAAGCTTAATACCTAAACAATTTGTTGCTTTTCTCAAATTCTCAAGTCCCCAAGGCCCGAATTTCCAAGTCTAGGGATTTGTAGTTTTCAAAAAGGCAAATTGTTTTTCCTAAGGCCCAAAACTTGGAGTTACTCATGTTGGTTTGAAGTTATGCTTAATATTTTGTGAGTTTCCGGCTGTTAACCTTGTACTATGCATAACCTGTGGTTTGGATGACCCTTTTGATCCTCTTTGTTGTAAGCTGGCTTTCGCGTGGATATTCAATGCTGCTATAACTTTATAAAACCAGGGTCAGGCCAGTCCCATTGGGCATCATGACTGATTGTGATTACACGTTAGCAAAGCATGCCACATTTTTGCGAGTCACATCAAGCTTAAACAAGAGAAATCAAGAAAATTTGGCTCTATTGTCCGGTTATAAGATTGTAACCGTACTTATTGCAAGTAATCGGTCCGTATAACTTAATGGCATCGTGGCCGGGTCTTTGAGTTTGTAACTGTGCTATTCAAGCAATCAGCCCCCAAGACTTATATAGGCAATCTTAGGAAAAATATAAAACTTATGTACTATAAGTAAACAAGTAATACTTACCTGATAAAGTAAAAATAGAAAGTAAAAAATAGAAAGATAAAAACTTAACAGAAATAAATGAGAAAGAAAAATATCATAGTTTAACCATCTCTTTATTGATATGAGAAAAGTTAGGTCAGCAAGCCGCCTCAATAAAAACCCTCCAGTCCCCTTAGGTACCCTGGATAGGAAAAGAGTGCGTCTGAAACCTGCTGCCTGTTACATCGTGTAATTCAACTTGTAAACCTAGCCTATGCTAAATGTAGTAGGGACGCAGCTGAGCCACGTTCCATGGTCTTTCCTTCTCTTGCAAAGATGAAGTGGTATGGGCTGTGTCATTGACAGTATCCGACTCTTCCCTTGCATCTATCAAGTAATATGATCCGTTGTGCAAGTTCCGGCTTATGATGAACGGTCCTTCCCATGGTGGAGATAACTTGTGCTGTCCCTCTTTTGACAGTACCAAGCGTAATACCAGGTCCCCTTCCTGGAAGACCCGGGTTTTGACTCGCCGACTATGGTATCTCCTCAGATCCTGCTGATATATGGCTGATTTCTCCAAAGCTTGTTCTCTGTGTTCTACTAGCATATCCACGGCATCCTGCCGGGTCTTCTCGTTCTCCACCTGGACGTAAGCCGACACTCGGGGCGAGTCATGAATAATATCACTCGGCAACACTGCCTCTGCACTGTAAACCATGAAAAACGGGGTCATCTGGGTAGATCTATTAGGTGTAGTGTTAATTCCCCAAACCACTAATGGTACCTCCTCAACCCATGCTCCAGCAGCTCTGATGCACGGGACTCGTAGTCGTGGTTTTAACCCACGAAGTAACTCCTGATTTGCCCTCTCAACCTTTCCATTGGCTTGTGGATGGGCTACCGAGGCTATGTCAAGTCGGATGCCATTGTTCCCACAGAACTTTTCCATCTCTCCTAAGGACATGTTGGTTCCGTTGTCCGTTATTATGCTGTGAGGATACCCAAACCGATAGATAATCCTTTTCAAGAACTTCACTGCTGTGACTGCTTCACAATTGGTGACTGGCATAACTTCAACCCACTTAGTAAACTTATCAATAGCCACCAAAAGATGAGTCTTTTTGCAAGGTGACATGTGGAAGGGACCAACCATATCCATACCCCAAACATCAAACGGCCAGGTTAGGGGGATTGTTCGCAACTCCATAGCCGGCACATGGGTTTGGCGAGCGTACCTTTGACATCCATCACACCTTGCCACCAAGCGCTCCGCGTCTGCTAAGGCCGTGAGCCAGAAGAAACCGTGTCGATATGCTTTGTCCACAAGGGATCTTGTGGAGGCGTGATGCCCACAATCGCCTTCATGGATCTCCTTCAAAATCTGTCGGCCTTCTTCTTGTGCTACACAGCGCAAAAAGACTCCTGCTGCACTTCTTTTATACAACTCCCCATTGATAATAGAATAGCCCTTTGCTCATCTCAGAATTTGCCTTGCTAAAACTTCATGTGGTGGTAACTCGCCCTGTGATAGGTAGGCCAAGAACGGCTCTGTCCACTGGGGAACAACACGTACTGTGGCCACGAGCTCCAAATCCGGGTCTTGGTTAGCCACCTCTTCCTCTGACTCAGTTTTAACATATGGCCGCCATAACTCGTCCAGGAAAACGTTAGGTGGAACCGGCTCTCTGCGCGAGCCGAGTCTTGCGAGCGCATCTGCTGCCTCGTTCTTTCGCCTGTCAATATGTTCCACCTCATACCCGGAAAAAGACCCGGCAACCTTGTCCACCTCTCTGCGATATGCTGCCATTGTTGCATCTTTTCTATCCCAAGTTCCTGGGACCTACTGTACCACAAGATCCGAATCTCCGTAGCACCGTATTCGCCTGATGTTCATCTCCTTTGCTACTCTCAATCCATGTAATAATGCTTCATCCTCGGCCACGTTGTTGGAGCAATCGAAGTGAATTTGCAACACGTAGCTCAATTTGTCTCCTTTGGGTGATGTGAGTACTACCCCAGCTCCTGATCCCTCATACTGCTTAGAACCATCGAAGTGCATCACCCAAGACTCGGAACTTGGTACCATTGTGGGCTTGCTTGTGTGAGTCCAATCATTGATAAAATCGACTAAAGCTTGAGATTTGATTGCAGACCTGGGCTTGTAGTTGATGTGATAATCTCCCATCTCAATGGCCCACTTGGCTATTCTACCTGTCGCGTCTGAATTTCTGATAATATCCGCCAGTGGTATAGAGCTAACCACTGTTATGGTTAGTTCCTGAAAATATGATCTCAATTTCCGGCTGGCCATAAAGACCCCGAAAACCAACTTTTGCCAATGTGGGTGACGCTGCTTTGCTTCCGATAGTACCTCGCTTACATAATAAACCGGCCTTTGTACCGGGTGATCCTTTCCATCCTCTTTGCGCTCAACAACAACCACTGCGCTAACAGCCCGGGGCCCGGATACAACATATAGTAACATGGGCTCTTTAGGACCCGGTGCCGCCAGAATCGGTGCCTCAAATAACTGCTTTTTTAGAGCTTCGAACGCCTCATCCGCCTCTTGGTCCCAAACAAATTTGTCGGTTTTCCTCAAGAGCCGGTATAAAGGTATTGCTTTCTCTCCAAGCGTGGATATAAACCGGCTTAACGCTGCTACACGTCGTGTAAGCTTTTGAACATGCTTCAGGCCTTCCGGCTTTTTCAGACTCTGAATTGCTTTGATCTTGTCCGGGTTTGCCTCAATTCCTCTCTCGGAAACAATGAAACCGAGTAATTTTCCAGCTGGGACTCCAAATACGCACTTTGTGGGGTTAAACTTCGTCTGATACCTTCTTAAATTCCTGAACGTTTCCTTTAGGTCATCAATGAATGTTTCTACCTTCCTTGTTTTAATCACCACATCATCAACATAAGCATGAACATTGCGTCCAATTTGATCCTCAAAGCACTTCTGAATGCACCGCTGGTACGTTGCACCAGCGTTCATCAGTCCAAAAGTCATGGTTTTGTAACAGAAAGCTCCGAAGGGGGTTATGAACGATGTTTTCTCCCAATCTTCCTTCTTGAGCTTGATCTGATAATACCCGGAATAAGCATCCAGGAAACATAGTAGGTCACTTCCAGCCACTTCATCTATAATATGATCTATCCTTGGAAGGGCAAACGGATCTTTTGGGCAATTCTTGGTGAGACTCGTATAATCTATGCACATCCTCCACTCGTTGATCTTTTTCAGCACCAGAACCGGATTTGCCAACCAATCCGGGTGGAAAACCTCCATGATAAAGCCGGCTGCGAGGAGCCGAGCTATTTCCGCTCCTATAGCCTTTCTTCTCTCCTCATTCATTTTTCTCAGGCCCTGCTTTACGGGCCGAGACATGGGATCAACATGCAAACTGTGCTCAGCTAACTCGGTCGGGATACCCGGCATATCGCTAGGCGTCCAAGCAAAAACATCTTGATTTCCACGAATGAACTCAATGAGTGCTTCTTCCTGCTTACTATGTAAGTTAGATCCTATAGCAAATTTCTTGGAGGGATCACCTTCGACAAAAGCCACCATCTTGGTGTCCTGTGCTGCTTTAAATTTTGCTCTCTCATCCTCCGTATTTGGTCTTTTCAACGTTGTTCTGTCATCCGGATCTACCTGAGACCGGTAGTATTTAAGCTCTTCCTTCCTGCAAGCCTGTTCGGCCATTGCTGCGTCTCCTTGGTCACACTCAGCTGCTATAAACCGGTTGCCGTGCATAGTAATGGTTTGCTTGGGACCCGAGATCTTTAGCTGTAGGTATACATAACACGGCCTGGCCATGAACTTGGCATAAGCCGGCCTTCCGAACAGCGCGTGATCGGGGACGCGCAATTTTACCACCTCGAACGTGAGCTATTCTACTCGGAAATTATCCTTCGATTCTCCAAAAGCAACCTCTAGCGTTATCTTTCCTTCAGGGCACGCCAAGTGACCCGGCATGATCCCATGGAAAACTGTAGAACTTTTTTTGCAACTGTGACTCCTGTAGCCCCGTGCGTAGGAAAGTTTCCCAATACAAGATATTGATGCTACTCCCACCATCCATCAGAACCTTTTTCATCTCATAACCATTGACCTGTGGCGCAACCACCAAAGCTAACACACCCGGATGCTCTATTGTTTCCGGGTGATCCCTTCTGATCCATGTTACCTCTTGATCTGACCATCTCAAATATCTCGGGACTGCCGAAGAAACCGAGTTTACGGCTCTTTTAAGTATCTTTCTATCTTTGTTGGAAGTCCCAGTAGTATGAACGTGGTATTGCCCTAGCTGCTTGGGGTTGGCTTGGAAACCTCCAGCACCTCCCTGATTATTACCCGGATTACCACCTCCTGCGTTGCCAGCTAGGGGTGGCCCGTTGCCCGGGTTTCCACCCGGACCCGGTCCTCCTCCCCGGCCTGCGCCTCGCATGGCCTTATTTATTTCCTCATTCTTCCATCTTTGTAAATCCACGCATTGCTCCAATGAGTGACTAGCCGGCCTGCCGTTCCTGCTATGTCGTGGACACGGCATCCTGAAGGCCTCTAGATTAGCCGGTCTTGGTGGTCCTTGGTAATTTCCTCCATTAAAATTACCTCCGTTAAAATTTCCTTCTGCTCTGGGTCTTGCAAACCCGGCTTCTGTATTCGCAACAAACTCGGAATTTCCCTCATATGGGCGCTTGTGCTGGTTATTTCCGTTATTTCCTCCGTTATTAACCGGTGCAGTCCCATTGCCGGGTCTTCCACTGTTACTCGTGTTAGCTTTCTCTTTCTTATCATCAACATCCTCCTCTATGATATCTGTGGTGGCGTGCTTGTTGCACGCGTCCATCAGCTCTCCCATTGTAACCTCCGAAGCATGCCGACTAGATTTCATGCGTGTCAGCTTTTGCACTAAGGGTATATACTTGCATGTTTTTGCCATAGCTTGTAATGCATCCTTTGGTTGGATATCCATGGACGAGTGGAGAATTTCCATAACCCGGCGCACCCAACTGCGCGCCGACTCTCCCTTCTTCTGTACACATCGCTCTAGATCATCGATCGTAAATAACTTCCTGCATGTTCCATGAAAGTGCTTGATGAAGGCAGTTTTCAGCTCACTCGATGAATCGACGGATTTTTCGGGTAGGTTATTGAACCACAACTTTGCTGCTCCCTCTGACATCATTAGGTACATAAATTTGGCTTGAAGATTCTCAAATGCGTTGCGAATTGACATGGCCATCTCATAACTGCTCAACTAGGTTTCTGGGTCCATGGTCGGCTCATAATTAACCACTTTACCCGGTTCCTTGAACTTATCCGGGTATGGCTCAACCCTGATGGTGTCCGACAAACACTTAGGTCCGGCAAGATTTGCCGGTACTGGCCTCACCCGGGAAACGTGTGATCCCGCGGCCGGGCACGACAGGGGGTGCAACCGCTACCGGCCCTCGTACCGCGGATCCGGCCGCCGCACGCCTGGCTCGAGAACTATCCACAATGGCTTGTGCCACTGATACTGCAGGCGTTGCTGGCCGACGGGGAGGAGGCGGCATTTGCTGCTGCTCTGCCCTCCGCTGCGCCGAACTCGACTGGACATAGCCGGTATTCCCATTCTGCTGGCTGACATAGGGTGTTCCGTGCATTCCACTCCTGTTATCCGGGTAATTGGCCTGCTGAGCCACTGCCGTGCGCAACAGGTCTATCGCCCGCCGTGTCTCCTCTGCATGGGGTGACTCTCCTACGGGGATACGATCAAGTGCCAATGTTGCCGCATATACATTATCCATGGGATTGTTGAAGTGGCCTGGTGGAGTATGAAATCGTGGTGGTGGCGGTGGCGGTGGGGCTGCATTGCCAGTGGCGACTCCTGTCTGTAATACGGGTAACCCAGTTTGCACGTTTGTCGGCTGTCCTCCCAGGGTCGTAGGCTGATGGCCGGTTTCCTGATTCACAACCGGAATTGGTTAATCCTGAGGTGTAATGAATAGTGCGGCCGGGTGTATAGTTCCACCCGTTGCCGGTAATCTCAATTGGTATCTCTGATTGTGCATCCTAGTCGACTGAACCTGGAGTCGGTTCTCCAATTCTTCCAGCTCGCGCTGGCCCGCGGCTATCCCTTGCTTCTCAGCTTCAACATCTCTCCGTTGTTGATCTAATGCACGGCGAGTCACATCCAGATCTGCGGCGCGTGCGGCCGCGTTTTCTGGGGTTATCACCGTTGCTAGTACTGTGGGATCCAAGATCAGGTTATTGTTGAACGAAGCCGGATTTCGCGGATTTGAAGGACCCGCTCCTGGCGTTCTGTTGGCCATAAACCCGAACATGTTTCTCTGCCGCTCGCTTTCTCCGGTGCGGCTGGTGACTGAAGCCGATTCTCCGTCAACCCGAGCTATAATCGGGTTTCCATCAGCCGGATTTTGCAGCTGGGCCAGCGCTCGCGCCGCTCCGGCCGCGGCCGTCGTCACATCCCCCTGATTGAGATTAGTTGCAAGGGTTGTGTAGATCGCGACCTAGCGCGCGATGCCTGGTGTAGATTCGTATTCTTCCTCATCACAACTATCCTCCTCGTACCGATCCTCCTGCAGGTGCAAGATAGACTCGGTGTCATCTTCTCTCATTACCCGGCCACGCGGGGTCCATGATGGCTCCTCCGGCTGTTCCCTCTTCGTGGTGGGCTCTTCTATCGGATCGACTGTCCCGATCGACTCTTCTCCGTCCGATTGAATGCAGGTCGGCTCTCCTGACACAGAATCATACTCAATATCATCAGGAATAGAACCGGACGTACGTACCATACCGACGAAGACGTTGACCCGGCCGATTGTGACGATAGATCCGGTTTCTAGCAGATCCGACTCTGGTCCCCAACCAAAGTCGTCTACCATCTTCTCTCCTTCAGGGTTGGTGATGATCTCGCCGATGACGAGGTTCTTCATGCTTTCCCGAGCTTCTCCCGTGATGTAAACACCCTTGGCCGCAGGCCCCACGGTGGGCGCCAACTGTCGTGGGATAATCACGGCAGACGTTACCAGGGGTAACTTATCTTGGGGCAATTCGACTCTGTTGTTTGGGAGAGGGTTTAGCTCAGGGGAAATCATGCTATCAATCGATCTGGTAGCTCTGGCCATCTAGTCGCCGAGTCTCCGATCTAGGGTTTATAATATCAACTCTCGTATTGCAGGGATACTCGAATATCGGGTGAAGCTCTCTTTTCCTAACCCTAGGAGCCGGCTTATATCTTACCCGGCTCCTTGGCTTCCTACACAAGGCACACTCGGAATCCTACCCGGAAACCGCACACAAACCCTAAGTTTCCTAATAGCAACCCCAAAGGCCGGGTTGCAAGGCCTACGTTCCTTCTTGGGCCTTCTAGAAACTCCTATTCCGTGAGCCGGCTCTTGCACGATTCCCTTTGGGCCGGGTTTCACCTTGGCACTAGCCTACCGGGTTATCATCCCTCCATCAATCCCCCTGTTATATATTGAGGCACTCTACGCAGTATAGAACAGAGAAGAGAAATAAAGATTACTTTGCCCACACTGTGTCCCTTTTCTTTCCTGTACCTGGGTTGATTTGTGCCTTCGTCTACTTCACCACCATCGCACACCCTCTGGACCGGCCAGCCGGCAGAGGTTGTGTAACTGGTTTGACGTTCCCCTAAAAAAACAGTGTTTCACCAAGCACTGCCAGTAGTTTGCGAAATCTGATGTGCTTGCGGGTGTTCGTGCGGTGTTCTTTGGTTCATGAATCATGATCAGCACTTTGCCGCGTTAAATCATTCGCGTTCCCTGCGTTGCTTCCTAAGAAAGACGACGCTGATGATCTCAAGGATCATCGCCCCGTCAGTTATGTTCATTCGAAACTTTTTTCAGACCTTGGCCATTTGACTCACCCAGAAGATGCCGCAGTTGATCGACGCGAATCAGAACACGTTTCTTCGTGGACGCCGATGATAACTTCGTCCCAGTACAGGAACATGCTCTACTGCTTCACTCGAAACTCACTCCAGCTGTCTTTCTCAAGCTCGACATTACCCGTGCGTTTCATAGAGTTTCGTGATTGTTTTAGTAAAGCATTTATCCTAGAGCAGCATTGGTTTGGTCGTAGATGGATAAATTAGATTGCCAGTGAACTTCGTTAAGAGTGTCATACCTGATCCATTGTACCGAGGAGAGTATGGCGACCATCATGCCTGTCATCTACTGTCCTGTTGGTGATCTTCCGGGTATGTATATACTTTGGACTCCCCCTCCCCCGCTCTTCCTTTGAAAGTCGTGGAAAGGCAACGTTGATCCGCTTCTCGGTCAAGTCACCAACGATCATCATGGGAGGGTGGCCTACGAGGTATGCCTCTCTCTAAGGATGGGAGGGTGGCCTATTTCCAGATCATCATGACCTCCTCGTTTATCTACCACCTCCTTGCTTTGGACTTAATTAGACCCATGAGTTTTTAGTGTGTAGACTAACTCTGTTGTGCATTCCTTGACAAAGGGAGATTTTATTACTTAACATAAGTATTACACCTCGTCTCTGCATAACTAAAATGCACGCAGCCGAAAAAAAAGCAAACAAAAGACAGGCGAATTACAAAACAAATTGGAAATCACCAATGGTGGTGTAGGGCGGATCCGCAAATTATGCTGACATCAATGCTGGGATAACAAGTCTCTCGCCGTATCCTCTAGTCTGGTACACACCTCCAAAAATAGGTCTCGATGCTCCTCACGCTGCAGCTGTACCCAACTACGGAGTATGGCTGTAGTCCTGAAGATAATTTGCATGAGAGAGCAATTCTTAATTAAAAATATTTTCATTTCTACATAGCCATAGTGAAAAAAAAACGGCAAGCGCTGCCACCCTAATAAGCCTTTTAAACCTTTTATCGACATCGTTAAGATAATTACCAATAATATTGGTAA